>OY720441.1:282950882-283550882 GCA_963082915.1 Dolichopus griseipennis
GGTTCATGATTTGTTAAACAAAAATTGTACTAGTAAGTTGTTTTTTCTAACTATTAATGATGAAGCAACAGTTTCTGATCATAATTTAATAGCAAATCACTTTAACAAATTTTTTCTAAACACTGCAAAACAATTACATCACAATATTTAATCGGCATATTTTTTCCCATACAAATAAAAACATCCCTTTTCAGTGTAAAATATTTTACCAATTTTAATGAAACAACAACCCAAAGAAAGGTTTTTTTTAGAATATTGCGTTTTTCAAGTGAAAAACCGTCTTTAATCTAACGTAAATTTGAATTTAACGGTCACGCGGTTAAAAATTGGGGCTTATGACTCTAATATTATACGCCGACTTTCAGTGTAAATGTAATTCATTTTCGGTTGTAACTCGCAGCTCAATCAAACTATTATAGGCGCCTATATCTTTCTTTATTTTTTGCCTAATTCAAATGTTCAATGAACAAGGAGATTTAAATTTTTTTAAAATTTTTGTTTTGTTTTTGTTTTTTCTTTATCTTAAAAAGTGACCAAGAACTACGAGTAAAATTTCGGTGAAAAACGAGGAAGAGTGTAGTAGAGTAGATTGTGTCAACTCTGGGAAACCCACATGACCGTACCATATACATTATATCATCCGGTTAATTACTTTTGGCAAAATTTCAAACATTCAGCTTTATTAGGTGTAGTGAAATGCTCATATAAAAGAAAGAGTTGTATGGCAGCTACTCGAACCCTCAGCAGTAGACCAACCAAATTTTGCAGTAACTTTGGCCATTACACTAATTATTTTTTGCAAAATTTCAGGCACCTAGCTTCATCAGGTGTAGTATAAAGCTCATATAAAAGAAGGACTTGTATGGCAGCTACTCGAACCCTCTGCAGTAGACCAACCACATTTTGCAGTAACTTTGGCCATTACACTAAACTACTTTTGGCAAAATTTCAGACACGCAGCTTCCATAAGTATAGAGTAATGCTCATATAAAATTAGAAGTTGTATGGCAGGTACTCGAACCCATGGACCAAAAAGGTTGGATTTAAATAGCGATTCTGGTTTTTGCATAAAAACGAATTTGTGAAAATTTCATAATCCTAGCTCTATACAGTAGTAGTTTTCATTTATAATAAACTCGGTTCAATTTTAATTACCTAAAAATGTAAGATTTTATTTTATTTAAGCTTATTATATCTAATTATGTTGCTTGGTGATTAACTTAGAATTTTTATACCCGTATGACTATATAGTCAAAGAGTATAATAAATTTGCCATTACGTTTGTAACGCAGAGAAGGAAGGGGGGTAGATATAGACTCAAGTGTATGGATCGGATCAGAATCGAAAAGTAAATTGATTTAGCTATGTATGTCCGTCCGTCTGTCCGTCGGTCCGTCCGTCCGTAATCACGATAACTCAAAAAATAAAGGATTATGAAATTTTCACAAATTCGTTTTTATGCAAAAACCGGAATCGCTATTTAAATCCAACCTTTTTGGTCCATGGGTTCGAGTACCTGCCATACAACTTCTAATTTTATATGAGCATTACTCTATACTTATGGAAGCTGCGTGTCTGAAATTTTGCCAAAAGTAGTTTAGTGTAATGGCCAAAGTTACTGCAAAATGTGGTTGGTCTACTGCAGAGGGTTCGAGTAGCTGCCATACAAGTCCTTCTTTTATATGAGCTTTATACTACACCTGATGAAGCTAGGTGCCTGAAATTTTGCAAAAAATAATTAGTGTAATGGCCAAAGTTACTGCAAAATTTGGTTGGTCTACTGAGAGGGTTCGAGTAGCTGCCATACAACTCTTTCATTTATATGAGCATTTCACTACACCTAATAAAGCTGAATGTTTGAAATTTTGCCAAAAGTAATTAACCGGATGATATAATGTATAAGGTACGGTCATGCGGGTTTCCCAGAGTTGACACAATCTACTCTACTACACTCTTCCTCGTTTTATTTATTTTTAAATTAAAAAAAATAATAAGGCATTAAAGATACAAAAAAAATTTCAATAGAAGAAAAAGCACTATACATAGTCTTAAGGCTGACACATCAAATAAAATTCAAGCAAATGAGTTCGAAGTGTCCATTCTAGAATCACCACATTCTACAATGTTCAAGTCTTATATTAATTTTTCAAAATTCACATCATTCTTTTAAAACGACATTCGTTTATTACGACGACTATTTTCCGTCCCATCATGGTCGTTATAACCGGAAAGTACGGTATTTTGTAAATCGTATATTGTTGTTGCTTTTTGTTAAGTTTTTTGTAAAATAAAAAACCGACTTCTGAAATATATTTTGTAGTTGCTATTACATTTGAGAACAATGATATTAAAAAATATATCTACTTTCAAAAAATTAAAAGAAAAAAACAAATAATCTTTCTTAAAAAAATAATTTGTAATTTAAATTATTTGTTCTTAGGGCCTAACCAAAATCAACGCGTACTGCGTATAATTTCTGGAAATTTCTAGAAAATTTTGAAATAAAGAGTTAGGTACATGAATTTACATGTGAGTAACCGAAACGTACTGGTACCTCGGATTTTAAAATTGGCAAAGCGAAAAATAAGAATAGAAAATTTAAAATAATATTTTTGTAAAATATTTGTTTATTAAAAATACCTATAATATGTTTGCAGAAACAAAAACAAATAATATCTCTTAAGAAAATTGATTTGTTACATAGGGATCAACCAAAATCAATGCGTACGGCGTACAATTTCTGTCAAAAAATTTTGAAAAAAGTAGTTGGGAATGTAAATAAATTTACATGAAAGCATACGTGACGTACTGTACCTCGGAGTTTTAAAATTTAAAAATTGACAAAGCGTATAAAAATATTGTAATTGTTTTTTCTTATGTTGCTACGATTAAATTTTAATAATAAAATATTTTAAAATAATATTTTTTTTACATAATTTTATTTAAAATATATAAGTATTCAACATAATTGAACATACCTACAATATGTGGATTTTTGTATGGATTATTGACAAAATGTATAAAAATATTATTATTGGTTTTTCTTATATTTCTAATATTATGTTTTAAAAAATAATATTTTTTTAAAATAATTTTTATTACAAAATATCTTATATTCAAAATACCTATAATATGAAATTAGAAATATTTTTTGTAAGTACTAAGTTAAAACATTCAAATAAATATTTTTCGATAAATACTGTACGCGAGTTACGTAATATTATGTTGACATAATGTAGCATGACATATGTGTTGGCATAATATACTAACTCATTCACCTTTCTTTTAAGTATTTTATATTTTTGCAATAACAGGAAACGCAATTTCCTGGTCAATTAATTTTATTAATAAATGTTAATAAGCATTATTTTGATGATCTAGCATTAAGTTAATTAAAACATATTAATTTAAGTATATATAAGTATAATTTTGTAATAATAAAGACAGTCTTAAGACAATACCAAAAAAAATTAAGTCTTTTTATTTTCGCTCTAAAGTAAGCGAAATACATAATTGGCGCAGTCGGAAACGGAATTCAATCAGAAGATTGAATTAAACGAATCGAGAAACTTTTTGACAATAAAATAATAACTTTTTTGACAATAAAATAATAACAAAATAAAAAAGAAAATAGTATATTGCTATATAATAAAATTAACAATTAAATACAAATTGTTTTTTGAAAAAAAAAATATATATATATATATAAATAATTAAGAAAATAAAACTATAAACTCTAATATATGTACAATATTTTAAAGTGTTATTGCAAACAATACTTATCAATTAAAATACAAATATAATATAAATTAAAATTCCTTATCTTTAATTTAAAAATTCATAACACTATATTAGCAGTATAAAAACAGTGAAGAGAACCTTTTATGAAAAACAATACCAGAAATTTAATTTTTGATAAAAACAGAAATATCATGGCAACTGACCAACTAACCGAAGACCAAAAAGATCAAATCATGCAGCAACAAGAACAACAAATACAACAGTGCCAAGCACTTATTCAACAACTGCAATATCAACAACACGTTCAACAAGAACAACAAGTTCAACAACAACAACAAGTACAACAACAAGTACAACAACAAATTCAACAAAGCAACGAAGAGCAAAATTTTACGCGTATCCTGAGCATACTTTAACACATCTTAAACCATTTAATGGTTCACCAGACTACAGTTTGTCATCTTTTATTAAGAGTGTTGAAGTTACACTTTCTCTTTGCGGAAATAACAATCAGTTATACCAGTTTGCGATGCAGATAGTAAGAAACGAAAAAATACAAAAAGAAGCAGGAAAATGTGTCCACAGCAGCTTGGTGTGAATTGTTTAACTATTGCAGATACATAAAGGTTAGTTATTTAAAAAACTTATTTGAAGAGCTTAGGAATGTAAGTTACGAATTAAATGAAATTTATGATTTAGATGATAAGAAACCAGAAATTTATAAGCCAGAAAACGTAGAAAGGGATTTAACAGAAATTTTATTAGAAAAAATAGATGCTACTATTAGAGCTCATATTCAAGAAAATATCAGTATGTTAGATATTTACAATAAGTTTAGTAAACTAAGATTGTTAGATGATAATAGGACAATAGATTTTAATCACAGAAAATTATATAATAAAAATAACATGTTATATAAAAAGTTTAGTAGAATATCTGAACAAAATAGAAATAAAGAATTTGAACTTTCTACAAATAGAAATACAAATAATAGTTTCAGAAGAAAAACAATTATTCATGAAAATAATAACATTAATAATAACGATTATCTTAATAAAGACAACAAAATTTTGTCACAAATTTAAACTGACAAACCTAAATTTAATTCTAATAATTCACAACGTTCTAGACAAACAAATATTTCCAATCCAAGCAGAAATATCAACAACTCTAATCAAAGCGGTAGAGTAACCAGTCTTTCTCGCAACTCACAATTTAGAAAATACAGAAATTTAAATAATCAAGGTCAAACTTATTATAGCAATTATTACAATGATAGTCCAGACTCAATGTAAATTGGAAATTTACAGGCAACTACCGAAAATTTTCAAGAAGAGCCTCGAAAACAAACTAACCAATAATATATTTAACAATATATAATCAAAAAATCAAATGCTTAATAGATACAGGGTCTAGTACACGTGTTATTATCCTAAGGTTTTTAATAACTCTGTTCAAACTAAATTGGAAAAACCTTTGTATTTTAGCACTATTAACGGAACTAATAAAATATTTACTGAAATAGTCACCCCAATTCCAAAAGAATTCGAAACTTTTGGAAGAATTTCATGGAAGGTAATAGAGTTAAATGGTAGGAGCTATGATGCAATTGTAGGACAAAACATCTTAGTCGCTCTTAAAGCTAAAATTAATCTAGACCAAAAATATATAGAAATTAAAAACAACAAAATCCCTTTTATTGACAATATTTATCCATTTGACATTTCTAATATAAATACCTTAGAAAAATATTCAAAAAATTTATTTTTTAAAGATGGAGATATCTTATCCTTTACTCATGAAATTCAGCATGATATATTAACAACTACAAATGACCCAATCTATTCTAAGATTTATCGGTATCCAAAAATCCATGAACAAGAAATTGAACGTCAAATAATCGAAATGTTAGATCAGGGAATTATCACTGAAAGCAATTCTCCTTACAATAGTCCACTTTGGATTGTACCGAAAAAAGAAATAATTCAAGCGAAAAAATGGAGAATTGTGATAGACTACCGAAAATTGAATGAAATTACTACAAGTGACAAATTCCCAATTCCTAATATTGAAGCAATATTAGACAAATTGGGAACGTCACAATATTTCACAACTCTCAACCTAGCTAAAGGCTTCCACCAAAGATTAATGAACTCAGTATTATGAGAGTTTATTAATAAAATTTGTGTATTCTATCCAGATGACATAGTGATTTTCAGCACATCTTTGGAAGAGCACTTTACTAATATAACTAAAATTTTTGAAACCTTAGAAAAAGGAGGGTTAAATATACAGGTAGATAAATGCAATTTTCTTTGCAAAGAAACCGATTATTTAGGACATGTTTTAACTCCAGAAGGAATAAAACCTAATCCAAATAAAATAGAAATAATTAGAAATCTGAAACTTCCTAATACCCAAAAATAGATCAAATCGTTTTTAGGATTGACTGGGTATTATAGAAAATTTATAAGGGATTATGCAAAAGTTGCCTACCTAATGGTCAAATATTAATAGAAAAACACAAAAATAAATACGAAAGATCCTAATTACATTGATGCTTTCGAAGAATTAAAAGATATTATTACGGATTACCCAATATTAAAGTACCCAAATTTGAATAAAAAATTCAAATTAGCTACCGATGCAAGTAATTTCGCAATGTTCTATCTCAAGATGGACATCCTATTAGCTTTGTATCCCGAACACTAAACGAACATGAAAAAAATTACACTACAACTGAAAAAGAGCTTTTAGCAGTTGTATGGGGAATTAAATATTTAAGGCCGTACCTGTTCGGTAGAGAATTTGATTTACTTACTGATCACGAGCCTATAAAATGGCTACAACTTAAAAATAAAGGTAAAGATATTAACCCAAGATTACAAAAGTGGTTAATTCAATTAGGAGAATATGATGCCAAAATTGAATACATTAAGGGTAAAGAAAATAAAATAGCAGATTTTCTCAGTAGAATCGATGTTAATACTAACGAAATAAATTTATTTGAAAATTATAATAACTCTACAAGTACAAATTCAGTTCATGTTGATAGTAATGAATCTTTAGCAACCATTCACTCTCAAGAGGAAAATTTGTTACAACATATACCAATTTTAGAAACGGTTGTTAATCGTTTTAAAACTCAAATTCAGAACAAAAAGAAAAAGATCTAGAAATAATTTTCAATAAGAGAAGAATTTACACAGAAAGAAACGATATTCCTAACAATGTAAGTAATATAATCCGAAGATATATTAACATTGGAAAAATTGGAATATATTCAGAAATTGAAGACCATATCTATAACGAATTTCAACTAAAAATTATCGAAATGTATCCTAACAATAATAAAAAAAAATTTGACGAACGAAGAAGAAATTTTAAAACAAATATCTCTATTCCATAAAAGAGAATCTGGTCATGCTGGTATAATAGCCAATTATGAAAGTATCAAGCATAAAATATTTTACCCAAACTTAAAAATCTTAATACATAAAGTAGTAAATAACTGTGAAACTTGTACTGCAGGGAAATACGATAGAAATCCGATTAAAAAGAAATTTGAAATTACCGCAACACCAGTGGAAATTAACGAAATAATCCACGTTGATATCTATGTAAATTCTAAACACTCTTTCATTATTTTTATAGACAAATTTCCCAAACATGCTATAGGTTTTTATCTGGAAGATAGAAATAATCAAACGCTTATAAACAAATTTCGACAGTATATTTCAATAAAAGGAAAAATGAAAAAACTTGTTTGTGACAATGAATTTAACAGTATAAATATAACACAGTTTTGCAAAGATGAGGGAATAATAGTTAATTTCCTAAAGCCTAATAACCATACAGGAAATGCAGACATAGAAAGATTGAACAATACGTTAACAGAAAAAATTAGAGTATTGAATATTGAAAGCAAAATCCCAATAAAAGATCAAATTCTTAAAGCCATACAATATTACAATAGTACTTATCATTCGACAATTAAAGCTACTCCATTCGAAGTAGAAATAACAAAATAGATAAAAAAATTATTGAAAATAGAATAAAAGACACGAAAACAAAAAAAATTACAAAATTAAATAAATTTAAATCTAGAGAAAATTATACAGAAACTAGACAATTAGGATTTATAAAAAACTATGCTAGCCTTAGACATAAAGAGCAACCAAAATTTCGAAAATACCCTTTACAAAATATTCATGAAAACAACATTAAAAGACCATTAAAATTTTCAGATCAAAACAATACTACTCTGGATAATTTTTATTTGGATACTTCCAATAACATCACCAACAATGATAGTGGAACAATTGAAATCTGAAATGGGATATGTCGAAATTAAGGTCGATGAAATAGAAATTGTAAGTAATTTTGACATAATCCTTCACATTGTGTACCCATCTGAAATTTTAAAGTTAGTCGATAATTTAGAAACAAAAGCCACTTCTTTAAGATTAGAAAGCAATAAAATATTTGCATTACAAAAGTTGGAAAACCTTAGGAATAAAATAAAAACAATAATTCCTCATAGATCTAAAAGAGGACTTATAAATTTTGCAGGCTCTGCAACTAAATGGCTATTCGAAAATATGGATGATGATGATAGACAAAGTATTGAAAATCACATAACTTAATAGAAAACTCTAACAAACAAATTAAAATTAATAACAACTTCAATAAAACATTAGAAAATATCAAATTATCTCTAGAATCAGAACGTAAACAAATTGTAGATAAATTAAATAATATTCAAAACACAGAAAACGAGATTATTGAGAACTTCTTATATTTTAATCTTATGCTTAAAATAGATTTCGTTAGAGAACAAGTTGAACATATTCAAGAAAACATTGCATCAGCAAGAATAAATATACTTCATCCAAATATTTTAAGTAATGATGAAATTATTAGTTACGACATCGACTATAAAAAATTAATGAATATTAGATTAGGGGTAGCCAAATTTTCCAATGATACTATTATTTTTGCCATTAAAATCCCTACAAACAGCTCAATTTTTGATAAAAAACTTCTACTTCCGATTCCTAATTTAGAAAATATAGAAATAGATCAAGAAATAGAATATATAATTAAAAATAAAAACAAAACTTATACATATAAAGAAAATAAAACTCTCAAAGAACTAAAACTTTGCAAAAATTGTATAATAAGGAAAATTTGTAATTTAATTAAAGTAAACAGAGAAGAGGGGGGGTTTCTATGGGGTGTATCCTTTGGGTCGCTCTATAGGATTAATGGGGGTAGTATGCGATTACAGCTGACGGGTATCCTGGTACGTTGGCCCAGCCTCTGCTACACCAAGTCAAATCTCACCTTCACGTTGGTCCCCCCTGTTAAGCCTAGCAATCCTAATGGAAGATCTGGTATTCAACCCAGGTGGAGTAATTAGGATCGGCTAACCAACAAGATTTTGGCGAGTCAAGTCTTATGTAATGTAAAACATAGGCTTGACTAAAGCAGTTTCTTTCGAAGTAACTGCCTTTTGGTGCTGCCTTGTACCCGTGGGATTGGAACCCCAAAGGCTAGGAGATGAAAACTCCGAGATAAAATGACCTGGTCGTCCAAGTTGGAGGTTGAGCGTGCTGGTTAACAGCCACACATCGGAAAACAATAATGTTTTGGAATCTTCAGAACAGCCTCGGATACAAAATGATGATTTTAATGGTAATAGAACTCGGCGACGAATAACGGAACATGATTTGAAACTTGCAACATGGAACGTAAGAACTATGCTACAGACAGGAAAAATGCACGAAATAGCCAACGAAATTCTAAAATATAAAATCGACGTAGCTGCTTTACAAGAAATTAGGTGAAAAGGTAAAGGAACAATAAAAAAATCTATATACGTAATATATTATAGTGGAAATGACGACAGATCTGGAAGATATGGCACCGGATTTATTGTAAACAAGTCTATACAAAAAAGTATACTTGGTTTTAGCCCTCTGAACGATAGACTGTGTAGCATTAGATTAAAAGGCAGATTCTCTAACAGTACCATCGTATCTGCATATGCACCTACTGAAGAAGCCGAAGAAGAGGAAAAGAATTCCTTTTATGAACTTCTAAGTGACACATGCGAAAAGGTAAGCCCCTACGACACATTAATATTAATCGGAGACTTTAACGCTAAAATTGGAAGAGAAGAACACATGCGCAATGTAGCCGGTAATTTTTCCCTACATAAAACCACTAGCGAAAATGGACAACGTTTATGTAATTTCGCAAATGAAACATCCCTAGTAATTAGAAGCACTGCACTAGACAGAAAAGACATACACAAGGGTACATGGAGAATTCGGGGAAGAAATGCCGTAAATCAGATTGACCAAATACTTATTTCAAAAAGAAAATCCTCGTCAATAATGGAAGTAAAAACCTGCAGAGGCGCTAATTGCGATAGCGATCACTACTTGGTAATGTCTACATTAAGACAAAAGATATCAAATGTCGCAATGAGAAGGGGAGTTCGAAAAGTCAAGTGGGATACTGACAAATTAAAATGTGCGCAAATAAGGGGAAGCTTTCAACATGCAATTGAAGAACAAATCCAGATGACCAGCGGAAACGCCACCTTAAGTTTAAACGCAAACATAAACGAAGAATGGCAAAACATTGAAAATGCTATAAACACAGCAGCAACTGAAGTAGTTGGTAATATTCGAAAGCAGAGAAATGCAGACTGGTTCGACGAGGAATGTCAAACAGCGATTACCTCAAAAAACCAAGCAAGACTAAAACTTTTACAAAGAAATACAAGAATGAATCGTGACGAATATAAACAAAAAAGAATAATAGCAAATAAACTATGTAGAAAAAAGAAAAAACAAATAATGAAGAAAAGAATAGAATAAATCCAAAATGAACACAATTTAAATAACATTAGAGTTTTTTATAAAAACATTCAAAGAGAAACTCGAGGATACCAGCCACGAATTAGTACCTGTAAAGATAAAGAAGGTAAAATAGTGTCGGATGATAATGATGTAATAAAGAGGTGGCGCGAATATTTCAATGAGTTATTGAACAAGCAAGAAGACGAAGAATCAATATCTGATAATATACATACTGCTGATATTAATGTGGTAACACCACAATATGACGAAACAGTGCAGGCAATTAGTAGACTAAAAAATAACAAAGCTCCAAGGGAAGACAAAATAACCTCTGAGCTCCTAAAAGCAGCAGGAACAACATTGCACCAGAAACTACATAATCTAATATGTACAATATGGTGTCAAGAGACGATGCCAGAAAAATGGAATACAGGCCTAATATGCCCAATATACAAAAAAGGAGATAAAATTAATTGCGCAAACTATAGAGGTATTACATTACTGAACACTGTATATAAAATGCTATCAAACATAATATATGAAAGAATAAAACCACTTGCGGAAGGTTTGATAAAAGAATATCAAGGTGGATTCCGAAGTGGCAGATCAACCGTGGATCAGATATTTGTAATTAAGCAGAATATGGAAAAGTGCTATGAGTATAACGCTGATCTCCACATACTATTCATTGACTTCCGACACGCTTTTGATAGTATTAATAGAAAAACGATCTCTAATGCATTGGCAAATCAAGGAGTACCGAGAAAGCTTGCTAAGATGGCTATGATGACAATGGAAAACACAAAAGCCAAGGTTCAGATCCAGGATAAAATCTCAGAAGAGTTTGAAATCAACAGCGGAGTAAGACAGGGGGATGCGCTATCTGCACTGTTATTTAACATGGTCTTAAATTATGCTATCGAAAAAGTAGATAAAGAGGGAAATATATTTAACAAAGCGTATCAGATAGTAGCGTACGCTGATGATGTTGCTATACTATCTAGAAGCTATAGAAACATGGCTGAAGCGTTTACTGAAATAAAGCGAGAAGTAAGGAAAATCGGATTGGAAGTAAACGAAACAAAGACAAAATACTTAAAAATGGCAAGAGAAGAACACAGAAGAAGTCCCCAAAACATAACTATTGGCGAGTATAATTTCGAAGGGGTCCCAAACTTTGCATATCTGGGTGCAACAGTATGCAGCAACAACAGCATGCATTTCTCCATATGTGACAGGATACAAGCTGGCAATAGGACTTTCTTTGCAAAAAAAAATTGGTACAGTCCAGATTGTTATCAAGGCAAACAAAGCTCATAATATACAAAACTATAATACGACCAGTTGTTACATATGGATGCGAAATATGGACGTTAACTGTAGCAGATGAAAACAGACTAAGAGTCTTTGAAAGAAAAATCTTACGGAAAATTTTCGGTGCCAGAAGAATAGAAAACGGCGTATATATAGAAGAAATAACGCGGAAATTCAAGAGCTCATTAAACAGGAAGACATCGTCAGATTTGCCAAGGCACAAAGGCTGCAATGGGCCGGGCACATGATGCGAATGAGCGAAAGCTGATCGCAAAAGCGAGTTTTCAATATTAAACCTGATCTAAGAAGAAGTAGGGGCAGGCCACGTTTGAGATGGATTGATAATGTTGAAAATGATGCTCGAGTGTTGCAGGTTGGAAATTGGAGAAGTGCTGCTCAAGATCGCGACGCGTGGCGAGATGTTGTGAAGAAGGCCAAAGCTCACATCGAGCTGTAGCGCCACAAGAAGAAGAAAGAGTGAAGAAGAATACATAGAATTAGTCGATAATATTGTAATTTTAAAAAATATAAAAAATAAGAAATATAAAAAATAGCCCTTGTGACGAAAGAGAAAGTATATTACAAGGTAATTATTTTCTAACTTATTATAATTGTTCAGTTCAAATAGAAAACAATATTTATAGAAGTAACATTAAGCGATTTATTTATAAGTATGTAATACCACAAAATGAAAATTTTAACTTCACAATTAACAATAATATTAATTTTGAGAAACTTATAAGTAACCAGGAAGAAAATTTAAAGAAAGAAAGGAACTTAAATTTCAGAAAATTGTTAGCTATAACTGGAAAATTTCACTATCTGTATTCGTAGCCGTAATAATAAAAATATCTCTACTTTCCTTTTATTGTTATTTTAAAAATTATAAAAACTTCAAAAATAAAATATAATGGTTCAAAAGAATCTTGAAATAAAAATGGGAAGAGTCACGCCATTAGTTGATAACCAATTAGACACAAACTTTAAAACAAAACATAACGTACTACATCAATAAATGACAATGACCCTAAAAATAACCCAATTTCATCCGATTTCATAAGACAGAAATATAATGTATAAAACCATTAATTAAAAAAAAAAAAATGTTTTTATTGCATATTAAAATAAATAAATAAATTTTATATTAACAAGAAAAACAAATTTCTTAAGAATGTGGATTTTAATAATAATGTCATAATATATATTTTTAATTTTAATGATGCTTAAAATTTTGTTTTGTAAGCAAAAAAAAAAATTTTCATTGTCAATTTCAAATTTTTCAAGTTCAAGTTCAAGTTCACATTTAATGTATGTTATTTAGAATTAACAAAATGAAATTTAAAACAAAAAAAAATAAAAAAAAATTATTTTTTTTTGATTCAAAATTGTTTTTATTCAGCTTCATTTAAAAATTATTTTTATCGCAAATTATCATATTACCTAATTTTTTAGGTTCACTAAACTAAGATAACACAGTTGTAAAAACAACAATTTTTTTATTAAAACCTAAAACCTAAGAAAAATTTCATGAAAAAAAAAAAAAAAAAAAAACAAATTTAAATAAAATTTAGAAAAATTTTTAACTTTATCTAGCTTAGAATTAGGTATATATTTTTATAATCATGATTCAATTTTTAAATTGTAATAATTTTAATGTGAATAACCATAATTTTAAAGACTCAGGAGAGTCTCAAATTTAAGAGGGGAGGATTTACATAATATTATGTTGACATAATGTAGCATGACATATGTGTTGGCATAATGGCATAATATAGTAACTCATTCACCTTTCTTTTAAGTATTTTATATTTTTGCAATAACAGGAAATGCAATTTCCTGGTCAATTAATTTTATTAATAAATGTTAAAAAACATTATTTTGATGATCTAGCATTAAGTTAAAATGGAAGGAGGTAAGTGCTTATATCAAATAAAAAATAAGATTTAACGTAACCTATTCAAGTGAATTTTAATTAAAGCCATCTGCCGGAAATTATTTATCTCCTCTGTCATATACTCTTTTACCAGAGGTGATGTAGCTGACAATTGTTGAGAGTAGAAAATAGTTTACTTCTCATAAAGTAATGAAAGCACTGATATTTATTTGTTTTAAGAAACTTATGAGTCATGGCTCATGACAATGTATATAAATATATATTTGTCAATAAAAAACTTAGGAAAATTAAATACATAAACTAGACAAAAAGGTATAAAATAAACTAAAGAATTCAGAATCATTTTTCGCATGCTTGTAGATAGGCGTGCATTTGTAATAAAAATTTACCTATTAGCTATTAAACTTAAAAATGGAATAAGGGTAGGAAAAATTTATGCTTTGATTTATTGAAAAAAAAATTTTTTATGCTATTAATCTTTAAATTGAGATTG
Source organism: Dolichopus griseipennis (assembly GCA_963082915.1). Classification (NCBI taxonomy): domain Eukaryota; kingdom Metazoa; phylum Arthropoda; class Insecta; order Diptera; family Dolichopodidae; genus Dolichopus; species Dolichopus griseipennis. Next base: position 282,965,197 of record OY720441.1, read on the forward strand.
AAAAAAAGGTTTCGGTCAACTTGACTATTATTTTGTACTTCTGGCAGCTTCAATATAATATAATACTATAAGTACTAAACTTATGAATAATGATATGTTAATTTGTTTTTGTACATATTATGTATTCATAGAGCTTTTTAATTTGGATACAGAATGCATACAACATAGTTCAAATCGTACTAAAATGTTTAGAAAAAGTACAGTTTGCTATATGAAGGACAGCATTAACTCGAATTTTGGATTCTTGACTTCAATAAATATATGTATATGTTTAGAAATATGTATAATCAAATTTTCAGAACATTATATATTATTATAATAATATTTATATGTATTTAGAATTTAAATTTAATTTAACTGTACCAAATAATTTAATAACTGTACATCTCTTTAAAGCGGCTTAAGCTATAGGAATAAACACTCAAAAATTGGTACTTAATAATGTTTTTATAATTGAGAAAAATTATAAATTTTTTTTTTTAAGCAAATTTCAAGCGCAAAAATTGTTGACCACATTGTTGGCATAATTTTTATTACGTATAGGAAATAAAGAAATAATTTGTCGTGTAATATTAGTCTAATATAAATTATACAAAAGGAATTTTACGTGTTAACTAAAAAGCAAAAATAGCTCGAATTTCGAGCACAGGGCGATACTAGTTCTAATTATAATGTTTCTTCTAGTATTGTATGGGATATTATTGAAGAGCCTATACAGTCAAATAGTTTCTTTCTTCAGCCAATTACAGCTTTGAATTACATACTATTATTTGTAATTTAAAAATTTCCAATTCAAAGTTAAAGGATGGGTTAATTTCTAATAATATACTAAAGGAAATTTCCCTGCAAATTGTTGATGATTCTCTTATATATTTAACTTAATTATTACTTCTGGCCGGTTTCCTGTGAATTTAAAAATGTCTGAGATTATTCCTCTTTTTAAAAATGGTGACACTTTCAATGTTAAAAACTATTGGCCTATCTCACTATTATACTTTACTTAAGTTTTGTTCGGAAATATATGAAACCCTAAATAATAGTAAAACCTGTTCAGATTTAACTAAGGCATTTGATGTTGTTGATCATAATCTGCTTTTAAATAAATTATTAAATATTGGATTTAGAGGTTGTATTCATGATTGGTTTTGCTCATTTATTACTGGTAGAAAGCAAGAAATTAGAGTTATGAATAAATTTAGTTCATTACTTGATATTATTTGTGGAGTTCCACAAGTATCTGTCCTTGGTCCTATTTTATTCGTTATTTTCTTCAACTCTCTTTTTCTTCAACCGTTCAAAGACAAACTAACTGCTTTTGCGGATGATACAGCCTTCACTTATAACTGTAATAATTATTTTGAAATTTTTTCTTGTATGCAGTACGATTTGGAATTACTTAGAACATGGTTTGGTAAAAATAAACTTATTATTAGTCCTAAAACTAAATATATGTTATTCAACATAATATCTAATATAAATCCTATCAATTTCCATTGCTATTATCACTCTCCTATCTGTAATAAATTTTCTTTATGCCAAAATAAATAATGGAATTACATATAATAATAATAATATTCAGTGTGATCCTTATTGTTTTAAAATTAAATGTGTAAAAGTTTTTAAGTACCTAGGACCATTAATTAATTATAAGATGTCTTGGAATGATCATATTTCAAATCTTATAAATTATTGTACCAGTGTTATTAAACAATTATATCATGTTAGTACATATTGTTACTGTAAAGTTTCTGCTATGGTATATTTTGCTTTATTACATTCAAAATTACAATATAGAATTGTTTGTTGGGGGTACTTATTATTGTAAACTAAATCAGCTTTTAATATTATAAAAACATGCTATTAGGTTTGTTTTTAAATTACGTCGTTTTACACATACCTCATTATAATTTGTTAACCTTGGCATTCTACCAGTAAGAAATTTGTATTTTTACAAAACATTAAAATTTTTTTTAAAAGATCAGGCTATCTTAATACGAGGTCCACTGTAGTATATAGTCCTAACAATACTAGTCCAAATTTGGTTGAAGTTCCTCATTTTCGAAAAACGAAGTTTTATCATTTCTACACCATAATCGCTCCAAAATTATTTAAAAAGTTACCACTTGATATTAAGAATACTGTATTTCAAAAAAAAATCAAAATCTGGCTATTAAATTTTAATCTTCATAGTGAAGAACTTTTCAAAATAGTAAAGTAAATACAATATACATACATATATACGTATAATTTTTTTTTTTACTTTTCGTACTTTTAGTTTCTGTACTACATATACTCGTAAGTCATATAATACTGTTTAAATTTTGTAATAAAAATTTTTTTGTGTTGATTTTTTTATATTATATTTTTAATGTATTTTAATTTATTGAATTGAATTATTACTTTTCTAATTTTTTTTAATTTTTTTATTATATTTATAAGATAACCCCACATACGCTGTATGCTTTATTATTTAGTTAAGAAATTTTAGCTTTGCTAGTCAATCGCCACTTGCTTATATAGCAACCGATTGGTTTACTAATTTTTATTTTAAACTTTTTTTGATTTAAAACATTGTTTAAAACAATTCTATTTTCATATTTTCACTAGTCTTAAGTTTTGTTATAAGAATTATATTGAATTCTACAGATATATTGAATTAATGTTAATTGATTACAAATCTTTAAAATAAAAATTTTGAATTTAAAAAAAAAAAAAAAACAAAAATAAAATTTATGTTTTATTAATTTTAATATTTTTTTCGACATCCACTGATCATTTATTTCAATTTTTATGTTCTTAACACTTGTACATACGCCTTTGAAATAATTTATTGCTTCCACCAATTCATCAATATTAACGCAATTACGTCACAACACAAGTAATTTTCCAGCAGATATGAGTATTTAGCATAGTTTGTACTCGTTATTTGTTTGTACACCATCGCTTTTAGTTTTCTAAGTACTGCATTAATTGCAACACAGACTGCTTTATGATATAAGGTTGGAATATCATGCATAGTGATATAACATACAAATCGATCAGTTTTAAGGTCTGAAAGAACATGATCTATCAGAGTTTAATGTAATTCTAGTAGCATCATTTGTATTATTAATATTAACCAAGGTAACATCCAGCATATCCATATACATTCTAATTACATCCGTTTCAGAGAGTAAATCAATGTTAGTTTCACCGACAACTATTATGTTTTCATACTTATTAAACAGCTGATCTAGGTGTTCAATAAATGTCTTATTGTTTTCAGAAGGACTTTTGTAGCACACTGCCATATTAATATATGCTTGGCATCTTCCAAAGATATCACCATAGTATTGAAAGATTTAGATGTTTCCAAAACTTTTTGACTAATATCCTGCTTTACATATATTGCACACCCACCTCCTCTGCTCGTTATTAGAGAAAAAAGATACTGTGTACCCAGGAATATTGAAGTATTTTTCTTCTTCTGAGTATAACCAAGTTTCTCCAACCATCGTTATATCAAAATCAGTTTTAATTTTTATAAATGCTTCTATTTGATTTAGATTTTTCCTCAAGCTTCTAGCATTAAAATGCACCATTTTCATATTGAATAGTTTATTCAGCGTCATGGTTTTCCAATCAAATAGCTTTGCCATGGTTCTCTAATTCTATGTAGATGCTCCTTTTTTTTGCACATGTCTCCAGAAATAAGCTAGATCCTGTAGCACTTCCTTTCTTGATATTTCTGTGATTTCATGATAACTAAAGTCTAAGTTTGAAAATTCATTATAGTTATTTGGCAGTCCTTCCTGGTGTATAAGTACTTTTAGACTAGTTTGCGTCATTCCCTCATAACATGTATCATCATTGTCATGAAATATGCCAGAAACAATCTAACATTATTGTATATTCTGTGTTGTCCCCAGATGTAATAGCATTTCTTGTTAATCTGACAATCGTGGATTAATAAAGCTTTTGCTCTTAGACTTTACAATATCACTAATGCCTACGTTTATTGTTTCAACTTTAATCCAATTAGCATAGTTAGGTGTTCGTACTTCAAGTTGGCTTCCATCTTCAGCTAAATCTTTAATAATCTTCGTATTAATTATATTAGCATTATTATTATTAACAATATTTTTTAGTGATAGTATTATTATTTTGACTATTATTATTATTTAGAATCTGATAATCTTTCTTATTGGAATCTGTTACTATAAGGCATTCTTTTTTAGAGTTACATGTATTAGTTTCGCTATTATTATTAACTTGAATTGTGCCAGATTTATTATTGGCACTTTTTCTTCTTTTTGAAAGTTAATAATTTGGGTATAACATTGCCTTTTTTACCTTTGGCAGATTTCTTAATAGATTCCTCTGTTTTCGGTTCAACTTTTTTTACAATACCCACTTTATGTTCCTTATTATAATTATTGTTATTATTATTAATATTGTTATTGATAGAATTATTTGTAATAATATTATTATTTTTATTATTATTATTATTATTATTTTACTATTCTTGGTATTATTATTATTATTAGTATTGACATTAATATTATTATTATTAGTATTAGTATGTTCACTATTAATATCCAAAGCAATTGAAATTTTGTTTTCTTTCTCAACTATCATTGATTGATATCCAATTTTTTGTTTTAGATTACTAAAATTTCTCTGGTGAATTGGACACGTTATACTAAAAGTTTTATGATCAACGTTGAAACCAAGCTTAATTGTTTCATTAACTTTTAAACAATTAATACACTTGTTAACTTCATCTTTATCACAATCTTTACTCTTTGTGATTTTGATGGCATTTGCTACACTTTTCCTCTTTGGTACAATTTACAGCTTTATGATTAAACCTTACATTTGTAGCATCGTAGAACTCCCAAAGCATCGAAAACTTTACAACGCTCCCATCCTATTGATACCTTTTCATTTTCAATCACTTTTCGGAAAGACTCTTTATCAATTTCTATTTTAGCATTATATTTAGCATTTATCAAATTTTTAGATTAAAATATTTTCACCACTTTCATAGAACTGTGCTATAAACTAACGTTCTGTGCCTTAAGTTTGTTAATTAAATCTTCTTAAGTATATTTAACATCCATATGTACAACTTCAATTTTTGTTTTTATATCTGCTGGCACCTTAATTTCATAATCTCCATCTTATTTTCAAGTTTATTTATTATTTTATCCCGTTCTTCTTTTGTTTCTGTTTCAATAAGCACCATTCCATTTTTCCTATTTACCACATTTTTTATCTTTAGATTTATTGGATCCACTTGTTTATTTAAATCCATTTTAGTTAATTGGCATTTTTGTTTTTGTTTAGGTTTAATAACCAGTGGTACACCTGTTTTTATTGGTGGCAAATATTTATTGCTTACACTAGCACATTTTAAAATATCAGCAAATGAAATATTTTAACCTATATTTATATTTTTTTTTGTTTTAATTTTTTTAAAATTTTGAATGCACTACACAGTTCATTGTTCTTAGATATTGTATTTTTAAGATTGGCATTCATATTTGCACTATCCGATTTGAAAGTTTCCGTAAGTTTACACATTTTCTCAATTTCACTTTTTTATACCCTACACCTCTGAAATAGGAAAAGGGTATATTAACTTTCGTATGGTGTTTGTAACCATCTAAAGGAAGCGAGCTAGATATGGAAAAGTATATATATTTGTGATCAGCGTGACCTCTTGAGTCGATATAGCCATGTCCGTCCGTCCGTACAAACCATGAAATTATATAAACTTTTATATTTATATTATTACAAAATAATATTTATTTCGAATAACTTTGAGTTTAATTATATAGAACATTAATAAATAAGTAAATTAAGAGAATAAATTTAAAAGTTATTGAAAATTGAAATAATTAACCAAGGGTACTAAATCATTTAACAGTAAATGCACTACAACTAAAAATCCTAAAAAGGAGAAATTGCTGCATGTGGGTAAAACTTTATTGAATTAGATAAAAGTTTTAAATATGTAATTTTGTAATTGCATTTTACGAATCCATTTATCTCAACTTTATTTGTTGTTTAATATTTTTAAATAGATAAATTAGTAAGAATTTTTTATATTTTTGAATTGATAAAATAATTAGAAAATGTTTTTAGTATTATAAAGTAAACTTGGTTAGCCATGTCTTACGAACTAAAAGCTTTTATGATTTTAAAATGCCTTATGGACTTCCAATTAAATTTGAACCAAATAGGTGTAGGGTTTTTCTAAGTTTGTTGCACCCACTGACTGTTTCTTTACTTGTTGTTCTTTTTATTTGGTCTAACCAAATTCAGCCTTGCATTCTTATAAATAAGCACTATTTTTTTTTACTGAGCAATCTATGTTTTGAACCACTATATCAACATTTTGGAATGAGAAACACACTCATCACATATAAATTTGATATTGGGATTCGCATTTAATACTCCAATTGAGGATTGATCTAGTCCCAAGCATTTTTTTTGACTGTGGTTTATCTTGTTACATACCCCAGCACACCTCACACCTGTTCCTCCTCTAATTTTCAGGTTGCATTTAGTACAATCCATTGCTATCAATCTTATGGTTGTAAGAAAAACTACTGCTCGATCACTTTAAATAATGAATTGATCAAATTTTAATATCAAGCGGTAATAAAATATTACGTAATTTAAGTTTTACAAAAAAGTAAAAATTATTAATTTCAACTTTTCCGTTAACTTTTAGCACGTCTACTTTAACACGTCTACAGGAAAGACATCATGATATCAAATTTGAAGGATCTATCTACATTGTTTTCGGAATTATGCTTGTTTGGCCTAAATTCTATCAAAAAGTTTTAAGGATCCGTATTTATTCCGTAGCCATATTCCCATTACTACTAACCTACAGTACAAATTTCATGAAGGTAGCGCCATTAGTTGTTGAGTTATCCTGATTTTTTTTATTGCAGTAGTCGTCATCGCTATGGCAATTCGATCAGTTTGCTCCCGGGTCAACATTTGGTTGGTTTACTGCAGTAACATACAACTTCTGTATTTATAAGGGCATTACTATATATCTAATAAAACAGGGAATCTGAAAATCTCCCAAAAATAGTTTAGCTTTCTAGCAAAAGTTTCTGCAAAATTTAGTTGGGGCAGTGCAGTGCGTTCAAGTTATTGCCATATACCTTCTGTTTTATATCAGCATTACTCTATGTTAATAGCAGGAAGAGATTTAAACAGCTACTTTTCAACTTATATTGTAATTCGTATTTAACATAAAATTATACTACCCTCTTCCTGGTTTTTAATAATTTTATGACAGAACGGCTGTGTGGTACAGTGATTAGAGTGCCCAGTGAAAGTGAAAAACATTTCTGGTTTTCAAACAGACTCAGTTACCTTTCGCAATTGGGTTCAAATTAATGGCTTAATCAATAATTAATAATTATACAATATGTTTAATAAAAAAATACATTAATATAACAATATAAACAAATACAAAATATTAACAAATTATTTAATTGAATATAATAACAATACATATAATATTGAACATAATAACAATACATATATATACATATAACTTAAACACAAAATTTTACAATATAAACAAAAATAGAATTGTATTTAAGTTGGAGCTTAAAAAAAAAAAAAAAAAACAAAATACACGCTTTGGAAAAAATGTTTTAAAAAAGTAATTAGGAATCGTGTCCAAACGGGTTGATATATCGCAACCAAATAATCTCATTTAGCTTGTGCACTATTTTTGTGTTACTACCAAAAATTCCAAAATTTCACTAAATCTTTTTGCAAAACCTGAAAACAGTTCAAAACCAAATTAACCCAGTGAGCTTCTATAATTAAAATTGATTTAACCCTTTTAGCATATAAAATTAATAGAAAATTTCATGGCGTGATCGTGTCCAAACAGATTAATCAAAAATTTTTTTTTAGCCTCACTTTTGGGTTGGAAAATCATCCTTTCAAATATGACACAAATATGATACAACATTTTTTGTGGAAGCCCGCCGGACCAAAAGGGGTTAATATTTTCAACCATCTTTATACAACAAATTCCGTTAGCTAATAGGACATTTGTGAAAAATTCCAAGTTAATCGGTCAAACTGTTCCTGCTCGACGTAAAACAAATTGAAAAAACGTAATAGGGCCCCCGTGCTCAATCGAGGTAAACAAAATCAACGAAAATTTGTTTCAGCTTCTTTTTTGGACTGCAAAAACACCCTGAAAAATTTGACACAAATAGGAAGAAAGAATAAATTTTTTGGAAGCAAGAAAACGAAAATGCTTAAAACTACTCCAAAGCCGGAACCAGTTGACTTATTCTTAACATAGCGTCACCTCTCGGGTTCTCACACTTACTCCTGTATGGTGACAAACGGACCAGAGGTTTTCACGTGAATCCTAAACAAACAAATAAACAAATAAATTTTCTTTTTATATATTAGAAAAAAGTATTAAATAAGAAAGCAAATAAGACAGAACACTCTTATACCACATTTCAGGTTTCTATCCTTATTAATTTACAATTAATATCAGCATTTATATTTTTTTTTTGATTTATTTATTAGCTTACTTCCTTTTATTGTAAAAATATATGTCATTAATTGCTGTTCCTAGCTAAGGTATAAAAAAAATAATATATTAGGTATAATTAAATTTAAAAAAAAATACTTTATATGAAATAAAAAATAATATATATATACTTTATATATATATATGTATTTTCTTATATTTGTGTGTTGATCCTATTTTAAATATACTGAATACTTAGATTACTATAACTTAGTACACTTCACAATGGCATTTGGCAATCGGCAATAGTATTGTACAAATTAGATAGAGAACATGATCGTAAGACATAACTAACCAAATTTACTTTATAATACTAAAATCATTTTCTAATTACTTTATCTATTCAAAAAAAATTCTACTAATTCATCTATTTAAAAATATTAAAAAACAAAAAAACTTGAAATAAATGAAAATATATTTATTTATTCAAATTTTTAAAACTGCAATTATTTTAAATTCTACTTTTTAAATTAACGTACCTATTTTAAAAGCTTATAAATGCAAAATATTCAATAAATGTGTTTCTAGCATACAATGACAAATTTAAAACTTTTCATATAATTCATTCAAATATAAAAACAAGTAAAGAAACAGTCAGTTGGTGCAACCGACTTAGAAATATCCTTCACCTTTTTCTTTCAAATTCAAGGAGATATCCATAAGTTATTTTAACACCATAAAAGCTGTTATTAGTTTGATCGTAAGACATAGCTAACTAAATTAACTTTTTAATACTAAAAACATTTTCTAAATACTTTATCGATTCAAAAAAATTACAAATTATTACTAATTTATCAATTTAAAAATATTAAAAAACAAAAAAAAATTAAATAATAAATGAAAATATATTTATTTCAATTCAATTGGAAAAGTGAAAAAATTTAAATTTTTAAATTTTGTGATAAAAATATATTTAATATCAAATTTTTCAAAATTGCATTTATTTTAAATTGTTAGTTTATGTACCTTTTAGAAAAGTTATAACAATTCAATAAAATATATGATATAATAAAAATTAAAAAATAGGGGTTTAATCGTTTATTAAAAAACTATTTTGTTTTTAATGTAAAAAATTTTGTTTAAATTATGGTAAAATTCTTAGCCTTTTAATAATAAAAAAGTGTTAGATAAAAACGGAAATAGGAAAGAACCCTCGTGTATCAAATTTAAAGGTTCTATCTTCATGAATTTCGAAGATAAGCTTTTTAATTTTGGGATTTCTTAAGAGGCACCTGAACCACCACAAGAATTTAGTCAAAATTTTGGGGACACATTTTGGGCCCAATTTTCAAGGACACTAATGAAATAGGAAGGGATATCCTGATACCAAATTTGGAGGTTCTATCTTCATTGATTTAGGAATTATGCTCTTTTGACTCTAAATTCAGTCAAAAAGTTCTAGGTTCTAAACACATGATCCAATCTCGAGCGTATGGAATATCCGCCGTAGTTCCATTTCTAGTAACCTATGGCACAAATTTGATGAAGATAGCGACATTAGTTGTTGACTGACTGACTACTACTAATTTCTGGAGGTCTAACTTCTCCCAAAATTTCAAGACCCTAGTTTGAACCGTTTAGAAGATATGTGGGCCACAAATTTTGCAAAAATTGAGTTTTGCTTAATAATAAATTTTAGTACCGTATGGCAGCCCTATACCTATTAGCCTTATATTTTGCTGAAGCCTAACAAATAAAAAACAAATGCAGATTATAGAATTCAAATACTGGGATGAACTGAAATTAGATGGAACGGGAATGGCGAAATTATCACGGCTAATGGAAATACTCTGTTGTATAGCGGTAAAGAAATAGGTGGAACAAACGGTGTGGGAATAATAATATCTAGAAAGCTGTGTCACTCCCTGCATAGCTGGAAGGCCGTATCAGATAGGATTATTACAGCTCGTTTCCGATGTAAAATTAGAAATATCTCCCTAGTACAATGTTATGCAGCAACAGAAGATGCCGAAGATATAGTGAAAGCCGAGTTCTACGAACAGCTCACTCATACTCTCAACATTATCCGGAAAGGAGATATCTTGATTCTAATGGGCGACTTAAATACGAAAGTGCGAAATCTAAATACTGGATTATAGAACGTTGCGAGAAAACATGAATGCGGAACAAAGAACAAAAACGGAGAAAGGATTATTGAGACCTGTCAAACATTTTAACTGACCATTGCCGGCACCATCTTCCGGCTTATTGCCCTTAAGGAAATTCACAAGTATCAAATGGAAAATACATAACCAAATTGACCACATATACATTAGCAGTAGATGGATATCAGAAAACACATGGGAACTCATATCACAGAGGCAAGAGGCAAAGAAAGTAAAACGTGCCTCCAGAAGAGACAAGAGAAAATTCCTTGAGAAGCTAGCATCAGATGCAGAAAGAGCTGCTGGAAAAAATGATGAAAGCAAATTCCATCAAATTGTGAACAAGCTGACCAACAAAACGAGCACAGCATCAATTCCCATTGAAGATAAAAATGGCACAGATATTTCTAACGGCCAAAAACAAACGAAAACATGGAGAGAACATTTCCAAGAAACAAGCAAGAGTGAAATAAACGAAACAGAAGAAATATCATTAGCGGAAAACAATACCAACAATCTGAGCATTAGCACTTCCACATCAACTATGACTGAGATCAAAGAAGCCATCACCAAGTTGAAAAGATACAAAGCGGCTGGGTCGGATGGAATTCCGGCAGAAATACCTGCATTCAATACCTGCCAAAATACCTCAGCTGAACTTCTGAAACCTGACATCATAAAGGCATGGGAAAATGGAAAATCCATCTTGGAGAAAGCGTACAATAAGCGTCAAGCTTAAGAAGAAGGGCGACCTCAAAGATTGATCAACTAGCACGGTATCTCTTTCCTCAACACAGTGTATAAAACCATAGCAACTATAATACAACGCAGAATCCAAGAAAAAATCGAACCGGAGTTACGCGACGAGTAAGTAGGCTTCCGCCCACTATGTAGACCAATCAAAAACACTAAGAATCATCATCGAGCAATCGATTGAATGGCGGACTCCCCTCTGCTTGTTATTCGTGGACTTTAAGAAAGCCTTCGACACTGTGAAAAGAGTTGCCATATAGAGAGCATTATAAGAGAAAGGTGTACCATGCAAGATAATTCGGATCATAAGAGAGCTGTACGAAAGCTCCGAACTAGTGGCCACTCACAACGGAAACATCAGTGACCTCTTCCAAACTACCATCGGCGTCAAAAAGGGATGTCCACTATCACCATTGTCATTCCCAATCGTCCTAGATAATATAATGTCCGAAGTCTGTAAGCAAACAAGTAAAGAAACAGTCAGTCGGTGCAACAGACTTAGAAATACCCTACACCTATTTGGTTCAAATTTAATGACATATCCATAAGTCATTTTAACGCCATAAAAGCTGTTATTAATTTGATTGTAAGACATAGCTAACCAAATGAACTTTATAATACTAAAAACATTTTCTAATTACACTATCTCTTAAAAAATATTACAAATTCTTACTAATTTATTTATTTAAAAATATTAAAAAACAAAAAACCTTGTTATAAATGAAAATACATTTATTCCTATTCAATTACAGAATGAAAAAATTCTAGTTATTAAATTTTGTGATAAAAAGCTAATCAAAGCATAATATATTTAATAACCCAAATTTTTCAAAATTGCAATTATTTTAAATGGCTAGTTAATATACCTAATAGAAAAGCTTATAAGCAAAATATGCAATAAATGTATTTCTAAAATACAATTACAAATTTACACCTTTTCATATAATTCATTTAAATATAAAAATAAATTTTACATAAATGCAGCAAGTACCTTTGAACATAGCTGAACCACTACAATTAAGTCTAAATTTCGGGGACACATAGGAAATAGGAAATATATTCTTTGGCTTCGAAATTATACTCGTTCGGCCTCAAATCGATCAAAAGCTTCTAGAATCCGAACTCATTGACCAAACTCGACCAGAACCAATTCTAATGGGGCCCAAATACTTTCATTACTAGTAACCTAGAGTTTAAATTTCATCAAAATAGCGGCATTATTTTTTGAGTTATGGTGTTTTTAAGATATAATATGTTTGTTAGCCCTTGAACTTTTCAAGGGTTCCAGAACCCGAAATTATGGTACGATTTCGCCCATATGCAGTCCCCGTCATACTTTCAATACTAGTTAACCCTTGCACACAATTGGAACGTTCTATCTTAATTTTAAGTTACTAGTTTTATTGATTTCGATGATAAACTTTTACACATTTGGAGGTCTAAGAAAGGTACAAAATTAGAGGGACACGCAGGAAATAGTAAAGAACACCCATGTGCTAAATTTGAAGCTTCTACATTTGTTTCCAGTTACTATCTTTATTAATTTCGAAAATATGCTTTAAGGTCCTTGGAACTGAGTGGCTGGTCCACACCCGCTACTCCAATTGGGCTCAAATTTCAAGGACACTAAGGAAATCGAAAGCGACACCCTGAAACCAAATTTGGAGGTTCTATCTTCATTGGTTTCGGAATTATGCTAGTTTGGCCTAAATTCGATCAAAAAGTTCTAAGTTCCGAACCCATTGTCCAATTCTCACCGTATGCAAACGCACCCGTAGTTTCATTACCAATAACCTACAGCACAAATTTCATGAAATAGCGTCATTAGTTGTTGAGTTATCGTGATTATTTATATATGTTCGTTAGCCCTGAAACCGATTAAAAGGTCCAGAATACGAACCTAAGTTTAATACGAACCTAAGTTTAAGTTACTATTTTTAATAATTTCGATTATAAACTTTTAAAACTTAAGAGGGTCTAAGAGGGATACTGAACCACCACTCCAATTGATCCCAAATTAGGGGGACACGCAAGGGATAATAAAGAACACCCTTGTGTCAAATTTGAAGCTTCTACATTTTTTTAAGTTGTTATCTTTATTAATTTTAAAGATATGCTTTAAGGTCTTCGGAAATGTATGGCTTGTCCCCGACCCACTACTCCAATGGGGATCAAATACTTTCATTACTAGTAACCTAGAGTTTAAATTTCATCAAAATAGCGGCATTATTTTTTGAGTTATGGTGTTTTTAAGATATAATATGTTTGTTAGCACTTGAGCTTTTCAAGGGTTCCAGAACCCGAAATTATGGTACGATTTCGCCCATATGCAGTCCCCGTCATTGTTTCAATACTAGTTAACCCTTGTACACAATTGGAACGTTCTATCTTAATTTTAAGTTACTAGTTTTATTAATTTCGATGATAAACTTTTACACATTGGGGGGTCTAAGAAAGGTACAAATTTAGAGGGACACGCAGGAAATAGTAAAGAACACCCATGTCGTTCAAAATTATTAATTTTTTTTAATATTTTTAAAAAAAAATTCAAAACTGTTATTCAAAACAAACAATTGATACCATAGCAACTATAATTATTTTCAAAAAAAAAATTTGATAAAAAAAAACTCGTTGTATAGACCAACTATTAATCGTTTCATGGTGTAGTGGTTAGGACATGCGACTAGTAGTAAAAATATCTCGGATCGAATCCAGGCTGGGGAAAAATTTTTTTTGTTTTTAAATTCATTTATTCTCTTTTTAATTAAAATTAAATCTGTATTTATTTTATGTATGACAAATTTTATTTTATAGAAAATTTGACAGAAAACTCATATTATAAATTATTAATGTTTTTTAAATATTTTTATAAAAAAATTCAAAACACTTATTCAAAACAAACAATTGATACCATAGCAACTATAATAATTTTAAAAAAAAAATTAAGATAAACAAAAAATCGATGGCTTTGTGGTAAGGACGTCGGTCTTTTAATTGAAAAGTGTGCGTTCGAATCTCGTTCAGAGCATTTTTTTTTTTTTAATTCATGTTAATTTTTAATTCATCTTATTTTTTATAATTTTTTTTTGTAATCTAATATATAAAGAAGAAAATTTGTTTGTTTGTTTGTTTGTTTGTCCAGGATTCACGTGAAAACCACTGGTCCGATTGTCACAAAATTTTAATGGAATAATTTTGGGAGCCCGGGGGGTGACATAGGCTATTTCGCATTTTTATAAGTCAACAGGTTGCGGCTCCAGAGCCGTTTTAAGCTTTTTCGTTTTTTTGATGTCGAGTCGAAACGGTTTGACCGATTAACTTGAAATTTTGCGCGAATGTTCTTCTTATTAAACGGAATTAATGGTATAAAGTTGGTTGGAATAAATTAACCCCTTTCGGCCCGGCGGGCTTCCAAAAAATTTTGTGTTTCCGATTTGTGTCCAATTTTACAGAGTGGTTTTGCAGTCAAAAAGAGAGGCTGGCACAAATTTTTGTTGGGTGCGGTTAACCCGTTTGGGCACGAGGGCGCAATGAAGCTTTTTCAATGTTTTTGATGTCGAGCCGAAACAGTTTGACCGATTGACTTGAAATTTTGCACAAATCTTCCTCTTAGCAAACGGAATTAGTTGTATAAAGATGGTTCGAAAATATTAACCCATTTCGGCCCGGCGGGCTTCCAAAAAATTATTTGTTTCCGATTTGTGTCCAATTTTACAGGGTGGTTTTGCAGTCGAAAAGAAAGGCTGGCACAAATTTTTGTTGGGTTCGGTTAACCCGTTTGGGCACGAGGGCCCAATGAAGCTTTTTCAATGTTTTTGATATCGAGTCAAAACGGTTTGACCGATTGACTTGAAATTTTGCACAAATGTTCCTCTTAGCAACCGAAATTAGTTGTATAAATTTCGCTGGAATAATTTAACCCATTTCGACGTGGCGGACTTTAAAAAACTTTTGTGTTTTCGATTTGTGTCCAATTTTACAGGTTGATTTTGCAGTCTAAAGAGAGGCTGCAAAAAGTTTTAGTTAAGTTCGATTAACCCGTTTTCCACGACGACGCCATGAAGTTTTCTATAAATTTTATTTTCTTATACGATTAAAAGTATTTTATTGAAAATTTTGTACCAAAATTTTAATTAAAACCCACATGGTTAATTTGGTTTTGACCTGTTTGTGCGTTTTGAATAAAGATTCAATGAAAATTTCAGTTTTCTTAAAATGAAATCTAAAAATCAAAAATTTCAATTTCTTATATATAATGCTTAAAAACATAGTATTTTAAAACAGTTTTTCCAAAACATAAGCCTACATTTCTCTCATCAAATCATAAAAAAACGAGGAAGAGCGTATTACAACTTTCAGGTGAGTACTAAACAAAATATAAGTTGAAAAGCAAATTTTTAAACCTTTTCTAAACCATCGACTTCTAATATATAAAGAAGAAAATTTGTTTGTTTGTTTGTTTGTTTGTTTGTTTGTTTGTTTGTCCAGGATTCACGTGAAAACCACTGGTCCGATTGTCACAAAATTTTAATGGAATAATTTTGGGAGCCCGGGGGGTGACATAGGCTATTTCGCATTTTTATAAGTCAACAGGTTGCGGCTCCAGAGCCGTTTTAAGCTTTTTCGTTTTTTTGATGTCGAGTCGAAACGGTTTGACCGATTAACTTGAAATTTTGCACGAATGTTCGTCTTATTAAACGGAATTAATAGTATAAAGTTGGTTGGAATAAATTAACCCCTTTCGGCCCGGCGGGCTTCCAAAAAATTTTGTGTTTCCGATTTGTGTCCAATTTTACAGGGTGGTTTTGCAGTCAAAAAGAGAGGCTGGCATAAATTTTTGTTGGGTTCGGTTAACCCGTTTGGGCACGAGGGCGCAATGAAGCTTTTTCAATGTTTTTGATGTCGAGCCGAAACAGTTTGACCGATTGACTTGAAATTTTGCACAAATCTTCCTCTTAGCAACCGAAATTAGTTGTATAAATTTGGCTGGAATAATTTAACCCATTTCGACGTGGCGGGCTTCCAAAAAATTTTGTATATCCGATTTGTGTCCAATTTTACAAGGTGGTTTCGCAGTCGACAATAGAGTCTGGCACAAATTTTTGTTGAGTTCGGTTAACCCGTTTGGGCACGAGGGCCCAATGAAGCTTTTTCAATGTTTTTGATGTCGAGTCAAAACGGTTTGACCGATTGACTTGAAATTTTGCTCAAATGTTCCTCTTAGCAACTGCAATTAGTTGTATAAATTTGGTTGGAATAATTTAACCCATTTCGACGTGGCGGGCTTCCAAAAAATTTTGTATTTCCGATTTGTGTCCAATTTTACAAGGTAGTTTCACAGTCGACAATAGAGTCTGGCACACATTTTTGTTGAGTTCGGTTAACCCGTTTGGGCACGAGGGCGCAAATAACCCATTTAGGCCTGGCGAAGTTTCAAAAACTTTTGTGTTTTCGATTTGTGTCCAATTTTACAGGTTGATTTTGCAGTCTAAAGAGAGGCTGCAAAAAGTTTTAGTTAAGTTCGATTAACCCGTTTTCCACGACGACGCCATGAAGTTTTCTATAAATTTTATTTTCTTATACGATTAAAAGTATTTTATTGAAAATTTTGTACCAACATTTTAATTAAAACCCACATGGTAAATTTGGTTTTGACCTGTTTGTGCGTTTTGAACAAAGATTCAATGAAAATTTCAGTTTTCTTAAAATGAAATCTAAAAATCAAAAATTTCAATTTCTTATATATAATGCTTAAAAACATTGTATTTTAAAACAGTTTTTCCAAAAAATAAGCCTACATTTCTCTCATCAAATCATAAAAAAACGAGGAAGAGCGTATTACAACTTTCAGGTGAGTACTAAACAAAATATAAGTTGAAAAGCAAATTTTTAAACCTTTTCTAAACCATCGACTATATTTTATTCAAACGTTGGCAATTCAAGAAAACTACTATTGACATAGTATAATGACATAATGGCAAACTTAGTATCCCCATTTGACCAATAGTCATTTTAATTCAGTTAACATTATTCGCCAGAAACCTAACATCCTCAACTCTATCGTCAAGGAGCACCAAATTGTCAAGAAGCACCATGTATAGAAAAATAAGAGATAATCGTTCAAACTGTTTTTTAAAGTTTTTGTTTCGCAATCGGTTAAAAGAACTTGACAAAACATTTTTTTAAGCATTCCCCTAATTCAAAGAAGTTGTACCTATACTTTCAGAAATTGGACGTAATTTACTTACAAATTTTTTTTGAACAATCGTCGGGTCGACAGGGGTTAAAAACTTCCAAGTCGGTCAGTAAATTGAACTTCATTTTCAAAGAAGAACACATATACAAAATTTGAAGTTAATCGGTTAAATCATTTCTAATGTATGTAAGATGTATCACCTTTAATTAGCTTTATTACTATTTAATTAATTTTACTATATTAAGTTTATTAAGTTTTATCACTATATAATTAATTTTACTATTTGCTTAATTTTAACTATTTGCATAGGACATAAAATGCAATAACAGCATTTTATTTTTTGTTGTTGTTTTACATTAATTTCTTTTAACATATGATTTTTTATTACATAATTTGGAATCAGTTTTTAAGTAGAACTCGGTCGAATAAGAAGAAGAACGGAATTTAAGAAGATAATAATTTAAGAAGAAAGAAGATTTTAGTTTTTGTGTTAAATTTAATTAATTTTTTTGTGAATTTTGAATAATTGAAATAATTTTGTGAATTTTTGAACTATAATAAATAATTAGAATAATAAAATACAAATCTTGTTATTCCAATTTACATTTGGGGGCTCAACCAATTTTTTTTTATTTAAATTTAAAGTTTAAAAGAAAAAACTGTAAAAGCACATGTTTTACCTAAACGTGGGTGCATTAAAATTTTTTTGTTGGGTTACGGAATATTAAATGACTGTTTCATCAAAAGTGAAAAAAACAATAATAAAAAAAAGTAGTAAAACGGAAGATTTTAAAAATAAAGTTTACTTTACAAGACAAAACGCAAAAAAAATTTTAAAGTTAAAAGGAAATATTGATAGTTTTGAGTTAAATTGTCTCGTGAACATGAGTAAAAATACAGTCGATTCAAAAGATGCAGGAGTCTCAGGGACTAACGATTTGAGTGAGCTGATTAGATTGTTAACCATAAAAATCACAAAAGAAGAAACACAAGAAAATAAAGTGAAATTTCCTATAGACCACGTGGAAAATTCAATCACTGATTTTGATGGTGAAAACGTGGAAATCCAAATATGGTTTGAAAGTTTCGAAAAAGTTGCAGAGGTCTGGGGTTGGACAGAAATGCAGAAATTCGTGTATGCACGAAATAAAATGAAAAAAACGGCGGAATTATTTTTAATGTCTGTACCAGTTGGTTCATACAAAGAACTAAAGGACGAGTTGATAAAAGAATTCTATAAAAACATAAGCAGTGCCGAAACACACAATAAATTGAGAAGTCGGTTAAAACAAAGAAACGAATCTTTTCATGAATATTTATTGCATATGAGAAAGATTGCAGCTTCCTCTAAAGTAGACGAACTTTCAGTAATCCAGTATATTGTTGACGGAGTCCCTGGGAAAAAAGAAAGCAAATATGATCTGTATAGGGCAAAAACTTATTTGGATCTAAAAGACAGGTATACAATTTATGAAAAAATACACTGCGATGAAATGAACGATACAAAAAGTAGACAAGGTATTACAAAAGTAGAACGTTGTTATAATTGCGGTTCAAAAAGTCATAGAAGATCAGAGTGCAAGACACCACCAAAATGTTTTAAATGCAATAAAACCGGACATATCTCAAAGAATTGCATTTTAAATGAAAATTCAAATACGGCCATGAATATTATATCCAGTCCAAAAACTGTTAAAATAATTTTTGTTCAAAATCAAGAATTTACTGCTTTAGTGGATACTGGTTCAGAATTAACTTTAATGAAAGAAAGTGCTTTCAAAAACAAAATAAAAAACGCAGACGTGACGGATTTTCAAACGAAGTTGATAGGGCTAGGAAATGGAAGCTCAAGTACTAAAGGTATTTTCGAAACTAAAGTTTTAATTGATAATGTTTCAGCTTTACAAAAGATCGTGTTGGTACCTGACGGAGTTATTAATTATGACTGCATATTAGGTTACGGCTTCATTGCAAAATTTAAAGTTATAATGGATGAAAATGGAATTAATTTTGAAATAAAAAAAGGTAGCGAAAGCCATTTTGTGATGAATATACAAAGTGATATCAACGAAGTCGATGTACCATCTAAACATAAAGAGGAAATCAACAATATTATTCAATCCTATAGCCCAGTAGAAAATTCAAGTCCACCAATAAAAATGAAAATATTACTGCATAATGAAATACCTATTTACCATAGCCCAAGTAGATTACCAGTGACACAACAAGAAATAGTTAAATTACAAATTGAAGATTGGATTAAAGCAAATATTATTAGACCATCTACATCCGAATATACTAGTAGGGTAGTGGTGGATGGATTGCACAGAGTCTGTATAGATTACAGAAAATTAAATCAGGTAATTATTAAAGATAGATTTCCTGTTCCACTAATCGAAGAAGTGTTAGATGATTTACAAGGAGCGAAAGTATTTTCGGTATTGGATTTGGAAAATAGATTTTTCCGCGTGCCAATAGAAGATGATTCTAAAAAATATACGGGTTTTGTAACGAAAGAAGGAACATTTGAATTTAATCGTGCACCATTTGGTCTTTGTAACTCACCGGCTGTTTATCCGCTTTATAAATCATATTTTTCGAGAATTAATCAACCAAAAAATGATGCTGGTATATATGGATGACATCATTATACCATCAAAAGATGATACAGAAGGTATAAGTAAGTTAAAATGTATACTAAACGTTGCTGCTATTAATGGTTTAAAAATAAAATGGAAAAAATGCAAATTTTTACAAAAATCAGTTAGTTTTTTAGGTCATGTCATTTCTGAAGGAAAAGTTGCACCTGGTGAAGAAAAATTAAAGGCCATTAATAAATTTCCTGAACCTAAAAATATAAAAGCTTTACAATCCTTTTTAGGTCTAACAGGCTTCTTCAGAAAATTTGTTCCTGGTTATGCATTATTGGTGAAACCACTAACTGATTTATTAAAAAAAAATAGTGTGTTTAAAATGGGAGAACAACAACTACAGTCAATAGATAAGATGAAAACACTTCTAACAAAACAACCCGTCTTAAGTATTTACAATAGAGAATCATCCACTGAACTACATACTGACGCATCTAAACATGGGTTTGCAGCAATTCTGATGCAAAAAACAAATAATGAATTACATCCTATTTACTATTGGAGTAAGAAAACAACGGAAAGCGAGGAAAACTTACACAGTTATTTTTTAGAAGTAAAAGCAGCTTATTTGGCAATTAAAAAATTTCGACACTATTTGTTAGGAATCGAATTTAAGCTCGTCACAGACTGTTCAGCGTACAAACAAACAATATCAAAACTTGATTTACCGCCAGCAGTTTCCCGTTGGATTTTATATTTGCAAGATTTCATATTTTCAGTTGAACATCGTAAAAATACAAGAATGAGACATGTAGATGCTCTCAGCCGATATCCATACCAGATTCTAGTCATTAACACAGAGGTAACAACTAGACTAAAGAAAGCCCAAAATTTAGACCCTCATGTAAACACCATTAAAGAAATTTTAAAAACAAAAGATTATGAAGACTACAAATTAAAAGGAGAGATTCTATATAAAAATATACAAGGTCAAGATCTAATAGTCGTACCAAAAGCAATGGAAAAAGAAATAATCACACTCAAACATGAAATTAGCCACTTTGGAACTGAAAAAACAATGTATTTATTGCAACAACAGTTTTATATTCCACATCTTCGTAGTAAGGTTAATCTGTGTATTAAAAATTGTATCAAATGTATTTTGTATAATAAAAAAACGGGAAAACTTGAAGGATATCTACATTGCATAGATAAAGGGAATCAGCCGTTAGAAACAATACATATGGATCATCTTGGACCTATGGTTGCAACAAGTAAGCAATATAGGTATCTTTTTGTTATTGTAGATAGCTTTTTGAAGTTTGTATGGATGTATCCTACCAAGACAACATCTGCAGAAGAAGTTCTAAAAAAACTAAGTATCTGGCAAGAGGTTTTTGGCAATCCTAAGCGGATCATAAGTGATAAGGGTCCAGCTTTTACTTCAACAGTTTTTTCCGAATTTTGCAAAAACGAAAACATCGAGCACATAACAACAACAACGGGAGTACCTAGAGGCAACGGACAAGTAGAGAGAGTAAACAAAGTAATAATATCAGTATTATCAAAAGTCTCATCTGACAAATCATATACGTGGTACAAATATGTTAGCAAAGTCCAACGTGCAATCAATAGCTCAGTACACAAATCTACCAAGGTGACACCTTTTCAATTAATTTTCGGAATTTCAATGAAAAATCCAGATGACATATGTATAAATAACCTATTAGAAGAAGAATTCAAAAACCAGTTTGATAATGATCGTGAAGAATTGAGACAGACGGCAAGAAAACAAATTGAAAAATCTCAGGAAGAATATAAGAAAAATTATGATAAGAAGCGAAAAGAAGAAATACAATTTGAAGTAGGTAATTTAGTAGCAATAAAAAGAACTCAGTTTGTTGCAGGAAAGAAACTGATAAATGAATTTATGGGACCATATGAAATTACAAAAAAGAAAAGAAATGGACGTTTTGATGTAGAAAAAGCGGCAAATTTTGAAGGCCCAAATCAAACATCTACCAGTTGCGATTATATGAAGCCTTGGCGATCACAAGCAGCCGAAGATTAAGAACTTTCATCTAGGTCAGATGAAGAAGAGTCGGATGGCCGAATGTAAGATGTATCACCTTTAATTAGCTTTATTACTATTTAATTAATTTTACTATATTAAGTTTATTAAGTTTTATCACTATATAATTAATTTTACTATTTGCTTAATTTTAACTATTTGCATAGGACATAAAATGCAATAACAGCATTTTATTTTTTGTTGTTGTTTTACATTAATTTCTTTTAACATATGATTTTTTATTACATAATTTGGAATCAGTTTTTAAGTAGAACTCGGTCGAATAAGAAGAAGAACGGAATTTAAGAAGATAATAATTTAAGAAGAAAGAAGATTTTAGTTTTTGTGTTAAATTTAATTAATTTTTTTGTGAATTTTGAATAATTGAAATAATTTTGTGAATTTTTGAACTATAATAAATAATTAGAATAATAAAATACAAATCTTGTTATTCCAATTTACATGTATATAACAAAGCAACGAAAAAACCTATAAAAAGCTGTTGGGCCACGATGGGTTAACGGAACTCCACAAATTTTATTTTGTGGCTTTATTTATAAGCAAAGTAGTATTTAGTATATATTTTAAATTGGCTGAAGCTTGCGTTTTTACAATTTGCAAGCTTCCGGGCAACGCCGGGTAAATCTGCTAGTTAAATATAAAAAAATAAATATTTTGAATTTTCTGTCAAACAGTTCAAATGCAATATATGAAATTCTTATTTTTTTAATACATAATAGTGTACGCACGGGTATCAAAAAGTTTACAAGGGCAACTATAATCTTCCTCGTTTTTTTAATATGTTCGTTACACTTTAGACGGATTAAGGGGTCCAGAATCAGAACCTATGGGCCGATTGTTCCAATATGCTATCCTTGCCGTATTTTAAGTACTAGTAATCTACAGTTCAAATTTCATCAAGATAGCACCATTAATTTTTGAGGTAACATGCCTCAGGAGGTCACACTGATCACAAACTTTTCCAAATATATATACATCGTCTGATCTCGATAATAAGCAATCCTCGCGGTACTTTTTTGACTAGTAACATAGAGTTTAAGTTTCACCCAAATAGTGTCATAAGTTTTTGAGTTATCGTGTTTTTTGAATATATGTTCGTTAGCCCTTTTACTGATCAAGGCCCGAACCCATGATCCGATTTCGCCCATACGCAATCCCCACTGTAGTTTTTTTAATAGTAACCTACAGCACAAATTTCATGAAGAGCGTCTTTAATGGTTGAGTAAGCGTAATTTTTTTTATATGTTCTTTAGCTCTTAGAAAGATTAAAATGTTCAGAATTCAAACCCATGGTACATACTGAGTTTTCATTTCTATAATCATTAATAACCATGAGTAATAGTAAAATCAATACTTAAAAAATAATCCGAACGTACTCAATAAAACCGGTTATCTAGTGTCGAAATAAAATATTGGAGCTTGAATGTTAACGTTTTATTTTTAAAATATATATACTTGTGACTAAGTTACTGATTTATAAAAATGTACCAAAGAGCTCTTAGATGGGGAAGGTTCTGAAATTTATAGGTATCCACGAGCAACCCCACTTCCCCTGGCCCAAACTTTTCAGATTCTAGGAATTAAATTGTGACTTCCACCAAAATTTGAAATTTTTCTGAGAATTTTATTATCTAAGCAAAAATGGTGAAAACTAATAAATACTTTCTACAATTTTAACAATCGTTTTTAAATTTAAAAAAATCCTTCAAGATATATCAAAATATAATGCTGGAGCTCCAATTTTGTTTATTACTAAAAAATAATTTCAATTAACGACTCCTTACAGCTCCTTAACACAGGGCGTGACAATTTCTAAATGCTCCCTCTCCCTCTAATTTCTAAAGATCTAACCGAAACTATATTAGCAAATTTTTATAAAATTTTTTGAAATTGTGCTAAAAAGTTGCAAAATCAACAAAAAATATTGTGGTATACATACCTTACTTTCTGTTTAACCCACTTTCTACGATTGTACTATTTAAAGTACAGCGCAATAGGTGTCACATATTCAGTTGGTGAAAGTAAAAGTAGTAAGTTTAATCATACCAAAAAAAAGTTAGAAAACGTACAAATAATACTACTGTTTGGTAATACTGATTTGTCATAATTAAAATGCGATTTTTATACGCTACACATACCGAAAAGAGGCAAGCTAGATTTGAAAAAGTAAATATATTTCTGATCAGCGTCACCTTCTGAGTAGATTTCGCGATGTCCAGCCGTCCTTCCGCAGGCACAAAAGCTCACACAATAATCCGCCGTATTTGCTTCCTTTTGGTGGATCAGTCACTGTACTAAAGTTAATATTCCCCTATACCTATTTTATAGGTTTAGTATATAAAAAGATATTATTTCGAGAAGTATCATAAATACAGCATTCGTATTTCATTCTTATTACCAAATTAGAGTTTTTATCATTAAACTCTGATTGTACTATTTTTAGTACGGGCTATATTTCAAAAACTATCAAATCTACTGCCAGAAAATTTTATATTTTCCAATCTAACCGCAAAACTTTTCGGTTGTCCAAAAATTGTCGGATTTGCACAAGGAGAACTGGTAACCAGAGAGAATGGGTTAAGCTGAACAGTGTGATTGTCGCGGTTTCTAATTTTTTCTCCATGCTTGTTCAATTTAATTCCTAGAACCTAAAATAATTGGTGGAAGGCGGAAGATGGGTGTTTCAGATCCTCGAGAATCATCATAAGTTTCCACAAAAATATTCTGCTAAACGTATACTATTGTTATAACAAAACCAATATTTTTAAGACATAAATGTTTTGTATATTTTTTATGCCCTTAAAAGTTTTCAATGAAAAATTCTGTTATATGTACTTTAATTTAAATAACATAACATTTTCCATTTCAAGACTTTTTCGTAGGTCTTTGCTTTCGTTAAAGTGTTTAGATGTTCCCGAGCAACGCCATGTAACTAGCAAATTTTAACTTGTATATAACCAAAAAAAAATTAATGTAAACTACTTTTAAATTAATATAAGAATTAGCATTTTGGAAATGAAACTTTCATATAAATATTTAAAACTTTTGCTAAATCAACTTTTTCCCCTTTTAAATTTGTTTACCTAGTAGATGAGTTAAATATATTTAAAATAGTGCTATTTAGTATATATACATAATATATATTTCAAATATTTTTGCCAAATTTTCACTGACCTTTAAATTAGGATTGGGGAAAAACAAAGTTAAAGATAGTTACAATCTAAAAATTTTATTATTTCAAAGTTTTTTTGTTTCAATTTTGAAAAACTAAATATTAATATTTTTTACTAAATTTTTTCTTTTAGTTTTGTTTTATTTTTCCACAATTTATATTTAAATTTATCTAACAAGGTTTCTATATTAATATTAAGTTAAAAAAAATTAGTAAGTGTATGTAAAATCACATAAGTATATACATGCTTTTGTATTCATATGTACATATATTTTTATCCCGGGATATAATATATTGTATAAATATTTTTAGAAGTCATGTATATTTCAAAATAAAACTATCTTGCTGTTTTCCCAAAGTCTGAAATATATATATATACTCTATTTATATTTATGTAATAGTTTTTTTCATATTTAATTTTAAATTCTTTAATCACTTTATAATAATTTTGTCACAGTTTTAAAAACTTAAAAATAGATTCCACTTTACTTACGTTTATTTTAAGTTTGAATTAATTTTTCTTAACACCACAATTTTTTTTATTTAATACAAAAATGTTTTTGAAATTTATGACATTCAATGAAACAGTTTAGAAAGTCTTTTTGTTAATACAATTTATAAGTCGCTTGAAGTAAAAGTATTGTTTTTAAACAAATGTTAGATATATTTTTTATAGCGCTTGTTATTTGGTACGAAACATTTTAAAAATTAACAGGGAAAAAAACGTATTGTTATATGTATTAATGTTTAAAATTTTTACATTTAACGTTCTATTTAAAGAATGCATTAATTAGTTTTATTTTCGTCTTCCACCACATATAAAAGTTTATATTAAATAGATAATTTGATAATTCCATTACCCTTTTGGTTTTTAAAATAATTTTAAACATAAATTTTTGGTGAACTTTTCTGTAAGATAATCACAATACGATTTAATTAAAAGAAAATAATAGTTGTGTTATTTTGCTATTGAGCTAAACAGTTTACCCAGCAAGAAAATTTATGATGTTGACTTTTCTAATGTTCATTATTTTGTTCGTTGTTGCTTATTTTACTTTTTTTTTTTACTGAATTGTACTCAATAAGTTAAATATGTTCTTGTCAAGTACTGAATATACATATAACACTTTAAGCAATTTAGAACGAGCTTTTGAATACTTTATGTTGCAGAAACAAATTTTGTTGATTAAAAAAAAACAACGGTTTATTTTATTTAAAAGTTCTTCATATTTGAAAAAAGCAGTTTATCATAATTATGACTGTTAATTAAAAAGTACTTTTGTTTTGTCAAAATTGTTATACTTTTAAAAACTAAAATGATATCATTTAAAACAAATAACTTTAATTGAAAATTGAGTAATAAAATAAAATTATATATAATATATTGATAGGCAATGTGTTTTTTTTAATAAAATAATTATGGAATTTAATAAATTGAAATTATTAATATATATTGCAATTATTCGAGTTGAAAAAAAAATAATGTACTTAAGTATCGTATCATTTTGTGTTAGTTCAATTAGTTCAAAATTTACTTATATTTACTTATATTTAAATAAGTAGGTAGGTATAAATGAAAACGTGCTTTTAAATTATGTTCAAAAAATAAAATTAATACCTAAAAAAGCTTTTATTTGTTTATATTTCCATTGTATAACCAAACTTTTTTTAGGTTGACATATTGTTTTGATAAAACTTTTAGCAAAATTCAAGAATTGTGTTAAAATATTTTCTTTTAAAAAGCTTTTAATCTATTTTTTATATATATTTTTATTTTATTCTAAAAAATTCTTCAAATTACAACAACTAATAACATATCATTTCACTCATGAAAATCGACCCGACCGATTGAAAGTATGACAAAGGTTTTTTTAATGTTTTTAGAAGAGCAATTTAAAGTTTTTTTTTCATTTATTCCATTTGTTAGCATATTTTCAAAAAATTTTGAATAAATGCTGATTTGTTTCTCTCTGACCATCCGTCCATCTGTCTGTATGTCCGTATGTTTACAAAACCTTTACAATATTTGAGATCGTGAGAAAAATTTTAACTGGAAGTACAATACCGATGTAACAATTATATCATTGAAAAACATTATTCTGTAACCGCATCCGAGCTGCAACCTCCTTAAGTCTAAAAAAGCCCTTTATTTAAATTTTTATGAATCTAATTACACCTGGTTTTTTTCCAGGTATAATTAGATTCATAAGAGCACTATTAGTTTGCTTGGTAATGGTTTCAGAACCTTCCCCTTTGAAGAACTGTTAGGCCATAACATTTCTGATTTTTATAAAGTATGTACATATATCCAAAATTAACCTCAGTATGAAACACTATATAATTTTGAAAATGGAGTTTTTAAAAACACTTATTTTTTTCATCACCTGTTTACCGTAAACTCTGTATGAAATTTTATATAATTTTGAAAATGTACTTTTTTAAATACCCTTGGTTTTTTTCAATATTTGTTATATACTTTTTAGCACATTTTCAAAAAATTTTGTAAAAATGTGCCTATATAGCTTTACTCTGTCCGTCCGACCGTCCGTTCGTTTGTATGTTTACAAAACTTTAACACCGTTTGAAATAGAGTTAAGAAATTTTAACCACGGGTAGGTATTCAAAAAAAAAAATAATTTCGTATAAAAACTTTTTTCTGTAGCCCCACCCGTTACAGAGCTACAGCCTCCCAAAGTTGGAAAAAGCCCTTTTTTTAAATTGTTCTAACAAGAGTTCAGTTAGGTGTATTTGCAATCAGAAAACGGCAAAAGATAACTGGTTTTATAAAATTTGAAAATTTTGCTATTTTTAAACACATGTAACTTGAATACCTGTTAAAACTTTTTGTTTACAAATATACAAAATATAAAGCTGCAGCATTATATTTTAACATATATTAAATGTTTTTCTTAAATTTAAAAGGGGTTCTTTAAATTGAAGAAATTGTCTCTTAGTTTTAGTCATTTTTGCTTAGATAATAAAATTAGGGGTGAAACCCCAAATTTGGTAGAGTTCACAATTGATTTCCTAGAACCTAAAAAAATTTAAGGGTTGGGACAAGAGGGGGGTGGGCATATCCATCATAAGTTTGCTAAGCAAAAATTTGGGTCCTTCCCTATTTAAGGACTACTAGGTCTTAAGAATTAAAACTTTTATGCTTTTATAAAACAGTAACAATGATAAAATACGCAGAAAGAAACCCTATATAATTTTGAAATGGTGCTTTTTGAAAACACTTGGTTTTTTTCTTCACTTGTTATAAATAATTTTATATATTTTATCTAAGCAATTTTTTATGGTTAATGTTATAATATAAAAAAAAAAACAAGTGATTAAAAAAACCAAGGGTTTTTAAAAAAGCACATTTTTAAAATTATATAGTATTTCATAAAGAGTTTAGTGAATATTTGTAAAAATAAATGATCATATAATATAAAACAAAAGGGTTGGCGAAACCTTGCCAACATGTAAAATAAATATTTCACATCTTGAATTTTTGTAAATACTGCACGCACTAAATAATGTTGGCAAATCTCATACCTTTAATATTGTTTTCTTCATGTTTAAAGATTGGAATAGAAATAGTCAAACAACGTCGAAATTCAAAAATAAGGAAAATTGTTCAAAAACGAGGAAGAGTGTAGTAGAGTAGACTGTGTCAACTCTGGGATACCCGTATGACCGTAATATATACATTATATCATCCGGTTAATTACTTTTGGCAAAATTTCAAACATTCAGCTTTATTAAGTGTAGTGGAATACTCATATAAAAGAAGGAGTTGTATGGTAGCTACTCGAACCCTCTGCAGTAGACCAACCAAATTTTACTGTAACTTCGGCCATTATTCTAAACTAATTTTGGCAAAATTTCAGACACCCAGTTTCCTTAGGTGTGATGTAATGCTCATATAAAAGAAGAAGTTGTATGGTAGCTACTCGAACCCTCTACAGTAGACCAACCAAATTTTGCAGAAACTTTGGCCATTACACTAAACTATTTCTGCCAAAATTTCAGACACCCAGTTTCAATAGGTATAGAGTAATGCTCATATAAAATAAGAAGTTGTATGGCAGCTCCTCGAACCCACTGCCCTAGACCAACCAAACTTTGCAGAAACTTTGGCCATAAAACTAAACTACTTTTGGCAAAATTTCAGACACACAGCTGTAATAGGTACAGAGTAATACTCATATAAAAAAAGAAGCTGTATGGCAGCTACCCAAACCCATGGTCCAAAATGGCTGGATTTAAATAGCGATGACGGCTACCACAAAAAAATGAATTTGCGAAAATTTCAAGATCCTACACTTGAGTCTATATCTACCCCCCCTCCTTCTCTGCGTCACAAACGTAATGGAAAATTTATTATACCCTTTGACTATATAGTCATACGGGTATAAATATTGCGTGATCGGATTATTGCCCACACGAAAAATGTCCACACGAAAATTGCCCACAAAAAATAATTTATAAAACAGAATTGCCGCTTTTTCCAGAATATTTAATATTTTATTTTAAAAAACTAATAGATTATCTCCTAGATAGAATATAATTTTGGATTTTTTCTCTATTTATTTTAATTTAATTTTTATATTTAATTCAATTTTCTGTGGGCAATTTTCGTGTGGGCATTTTTCGTGTGGGCAATAATCATCGAATCTAAATATTGTTGTCATATTGTATTTAGTATAAAATATATATCTAAATACATATCTAATGTTTGACAAGATGTTTTGCCCGTTTTAAGTTCAATAACCTTTAATTGCAATTAAATTCCTTAATATGAATAATAAACAACACGAAAACAAATGACTAAAGGAAAAGTGAAAAGATACTGGAAAAAACTTCCAGTAATTACGAATGAAGGTTTTTTTCAAGATGTCGAAGAAAAAGACAGCATTCAATATGTTAAGGACATGAAGTGTGAAGTATTACTCTAGACTTGGGTAGAAATTTCAAGAATAGAATTTGTGAACTTACGACAGAAAATATATTGTGCCAAAAAATTGGTCACATTAAAAATTGATTAAAACAAAAAAACAGAAAAACTATTAAATAAAGAAGTAAAGAAACAGTCAGTCGGTGCAACCGACTTAGAAATACCCTACACCTATTTGGTTCAAATTTAAGGACATATCCATAAGTCATTTTAACACCATAGAAGCTGTTATTAATTTGATCGTAAGACATAGCTAACCAAATTAACTTTATAATACTAAAAACATTTTCTAATTACCCTATCTATTAAAAAATACTACAAATTCTTACTAATTTATCTATTTAAAAATATTAAAAAACAAACAAACTTGAAATAAATGAAAATATATTTATTCCAATTCAATTACAAAATGAAAAAATTCTAATTATTAAATTTTGTGATAAAAAGATAATCAAAGCATAATATATTTAATAATCCAAATTTTTAAAAATTGCAATTATTTTAAATGGTTAGTTTATATACCTAATAGAAAAGCTTATAAACGCAAAATATGCCATAAATGTATTTCTAAAATACAATTAAAAATTTACACCTTTTCATATAATTCATTTAAATATAAAAATAAATTTTACATAAATGCAGCAAGTACCTTTGAACATAGCTGAAACAATACAATTAAGTCTAGATTTCGGAGACACATAGGACATAGGAAATATATTCTTTGGCTTCGAAATTAAACTCAACCACAACCAATTCCCATGGTACTTTCATTACTAGTAACCTACTGTTAAATTTCATCAAAATACCGGCATTATTTTTTTTCTTATGGTGTTTGTAAGATATATGTTTGTTAGTCCTTGAACTTTTCAAGGGTTCCAGGACCCGAAATTATGGTACGATTTCGGCCATATGCAGTCCCGTCATACTTTCAATACTAGTTAACCCTTGTACACAATTGGAACGCTCTATCTTAATTTTAAGTTACTAGTTTTATTAATTTCGATGATAAGCTTTTACACATTGGGGGGTCTAAGAGACGTTCTGAACCACCACTCCAATTGATCCCAAATTAGGGGGGCACGCAAGAAATAGTAAAGAACACTCTTATGGCAAATTGGAAGCTTCTACATTTGTTTCAAGTTACTATCTTTATTAATTTCGAAAATATGCTTTAAGGGCCTAAGAACTGAGTGGCTGGTCCCTGATCCACTACTTCAATGGGGCCCAAATTTCAAAGACACTTACGAAATAGGAAAGGACACCCTGGTACCAAATTTGGAGGTTCTATATTCATTGGTTTCGGAATTATGCTCGTTTGGCCTAAATTCGATCAAAAAGTTCTAAGTTCCGAACACATTGTCCAATCCTCACCGTACGTAATCACCGCCGTAGTTTTGCTGCCAATAACCTACAGCACAAATTTCATGAAGATAGCCTCATTAGTTGTTGAGTTATCGTGATTTTTTATATATGTTCCTTAGCCCTGACATCGATTAAAAGGTCCGGAATCCGAACCGTTGGGCTGATTTCGCCCTTATATAGTCCGCGCTGTACTTATACTTATATGTACTTATAAGTTAACCTTGTACACAATTTGAACGGTCTATCCTAATTTTAAGTAACTATTTTTAGTAATTTCGATTATAAGCCTTTAAAACTTGGGAGGTCTGAGAGGGGTACAGAACCACCACTCCAATTGATCCCAAATTAGGGGAACACGCAAGAGATAGTAAAGAACACCCTTGTGGCAAATTGGAAGCTTCTACATTTTTTCAAGTTGTTATCTTTATTAATTTTAAAGATATGCTTTAAGGTCTTCGGAAATGTGTGGCTGGTCCCCGACCCACTACTCCAATGGGACCCAAATTCACAAGACACTTAGGAAATAGGAAGTGACACCCTGATACTAAATTTGGAGGTTCTATCTTCATTGGTTTCGGAATTATGCTCGTTTGGCCTAAATTCGATCAAAAAGTTCTAGGTTCCGAACCCATGGTCCAATCCCGACCTTACGCAATTCCCGAAGTAGTTTCATTACTAGTAACCTACAGCACAAATTTGATGAAGATAGCGTCATTAGTTGTTGAGTTATCGTGATTTTTTATATTTGTTCGTTAGCCCTGAAACCGATTAAAAGGTCCAGAATCCGAACCCATGGGCCGATTTCGCCCATATGCAATCCCCGCCGTACTTTCAGTCCTAGTAACCTACAGTTAAAATTTCATCAAGATAGCTCCATTATTTTTTGAGTTATCGTGCCTACGGACGGACATGGCTATATCGACTAAGGCGGTCACGCTGATCACAAATATATATACTTTTCCATATCTAGCTCGCTTCCTTTAGGTGGTTACAAACACCATACCAAAGTTAATATACCCCTTTACCTATTCTATAGGTGTAGGGTATAATAAACTCTAAATAAATTAAATTAATAAACAATAAAGTATTATATTAAAAATAAAAAATAAAATAAACAATTTTTTTATTTCTTTTAAAAATATAAAAGAAAAAGTGTTAAAAATTGGAGAAAAAAACTTTAAAATTGACAACGAGGGAGAAATAACAAATACGGTAGTTGTTGAAACTTAACAAGAAAACCCTGAAGACATCAAGATATTAATATTAATAATTACCTTAATAAAACTAATAGAAATAATTGCATCAGCATATAATATCATCAGGAAAAATATTAAACGGCGGTATCGGTGCACTGCTCTGATCGCAGATCGAATGAACAACAAAATTAAAAAGATAAGTTAAATTTTTTTTTACTAATTATATGTAACGATTAAATTTTTTATTTTGTTTTAAAAATTGATAAAGACAATAAAAATTTTTAGTGTTTGTTTTGTTAAAAGAAACACTGAATAAAATTAAAATGAAAGATAAAACGAGGAAGATTATAGTTGCCCTTGTCAACTTTTAGATACCCGTGCGTGTATTAAATAAATAAGAAATTCTTATATTGCAATTGAACTGTTTGACAGAAAATTCAAAATATTTGTTTTTTATATTTAATTACAAAAAAAATTAATAAAAAAAAAATGAATTAAAAAAAAAGATGAATTTAAAAAAAAATATGCTCTCAACGAGATTCGAACCCACACTTTTCAATTAAAATGTCGACGTCTTAACCACTAAGCCATCGACAATTTTTTCTTCATCTCAATTTTTTTTTTAAATTATTATAGTTGCGATGGTATCAATTGTTTGTTTTAAATAACTGTTTTGAATTTTTTTAAAAATGTATTAAAAAAAATAAATAATTTATAAATGAGAATTTTAAGATGAATTTAAAAAAAAAAAAATTTTGCCCCAGCCAGGAATCGAACCGAAACGTTTTGACCAGTAGTCCCATGTCCTATCCACTATACCATAGAACAATTAACATTTTCTCTACAAAACGAGTTTTTATTTATCTCATTATTTTTTTTTAAATAATTGTAGTTGCCATGGTATCAATTGTTTGTTTTAAATAACAGTTTTAAATAATCGTAGTTGCTATGGAATCAATTGTTTGTTATAAATAACAGTTTTGAATTTTTTTATAGAAATATTAAAAAAAATTAATAATTTGTAATGTAAATGAGAGTCTTCTGTCAAATTTTCTATAAAATAAAATTTTTTCAAACATAAAATAAATACATATATTTTATTAAAAAAAAAATAGATAAAAAAAAATGAATTTAAAAAAAAAAAAAATTTTCCTTAGCCTGAATTCGAACCGAGACATTTTTGCTACAAGTAACAACTCCTAACCACTACACCATGAATCGATTTATAATTTAACAACAATTTGTTTGTTTTTATATTTGGTTTCTATTTCGTTATTAATTTAGAAAATACTCATAAAATATCGAAAAATTTGTATGGCAGCTACCCGAAGCCTTTCTCCGATTTTAACCAAAAACAATAGGGAACCTACAAATTGTCTAAAAATTACTTTGTGAAAGTTTCAGAACTCTAGCTCTTATAGTTTTTGAGTTATCGTGCTGACGGACGGACGGACGGACGGACACACATAGCTAGATCGATTCACTTTTCGATGCTGATTCGATACGTACCCTTGACACTATATCTAGCTCTTATATTTCGATGCGTTACAAACGGAGGAGTAATTTTAATATACCCGATGTTCATATATGTATGCACGGGTATAAACAGACTAAATTTATTACAATGAATTAAACTAAATTAAATAAATTAAATTAAAATAGATAAATTAAACTAAAATTTTTTTACATATTTAACAGTAGATTTTAAACTAAAATTTTTAATATAAATAAATTAAATTAATATTTCATTGTATATTTAAGATTATAATTTTGAATAAAATTTTTTACTATAAATAAATCAATCAAAAATCTTTTTTTTATATGTATCATATTTTAAACTAAATTTCTTACTGTAAATAAATTAAATAAAAACTTCATTATATCTTTAAAAATACATTTTTTATACCCGTATGACTATATAGTCAAAGGGTATAATAAATTTGCCATTACGTTTGTGACACAAAGAAGGAAGGTAGGTATAGACTCAAGTGTATGGATCGGATCAGAATCGAAAAATAAATCGATTTAGCTGTGTATGTCCGTCCGTCCGCACGATAACTCAAAAACTAAAGGAGCTAGGATCTTGAAATTTTCGCAAATTCGTTTTTTTGCAATAGCCGTCATCGCTATTTAAATCCAGCCATTTTGGTCCATGGGTTCGGGTAGCTGCCATACAACTTCTTTCTATACCCGTGCATACATGTATGAACATCGGGTATATTAAAATTACTCCTCCGTTTGTAACGCATCGATCTAGACGAGCTAGATATAGTGTCAAGGGTACGTATCGGCTCAGAATCGAAAAATTAGTCGATCTAGCTATGTGTGTCTGTCCGTCCGTCCGTGTGTCAGCACGATAACTCAAAAACTAAAAGGGCTAGAGTCTTGAAATTCACACAAAGTCATTTTTAGACAATTTCTAGGTTCCCTATTGTTTTTGGTTAAAATCGGACCAAGGCTTCGGGGAGCTGCCATACAACTTTTTTGCACCAATATGAATTTCTTCAAAACTAATTATACTACGGGGATGAAAATTACACACGGTTAGTTTTAAAATGACTCCGGCACTTATATGAAGTTTCAAAATGTTAGGGCCCCATTTTCGGGGGGCTGCCATACAACTTCTTTGCACCAATATGAATTTCTTAAAAACTAATTATACTACGCGGATGAAAATTACCCTCGGTTAGTTATATAATGAATCGATCACTTATATGAAGTTTCAAAATGTTAGGGCCCCATTTTCGGGGGGCTGCCATACAACTTCTTTGCACCAATATGAATTTCTTCAAAACTAATTATACTACGCGGATGAAAATTACACACAGTTAGTTATATAATGAATCGAGCACTTATATAAGGTTTCAAAATGTTAGGGCCCCATTTTCGGGGGGCTGCCAAACAACTTCTTTGCACCAATATGAATTTCTTTAAAACTAATTATACTACGAGGCTGAAAATTACCCTCGGTTAGTTATATAATGAATCGAACACTTATATGAAGTTTCAAAATGTAAGGGCTCCATTTTCGAGGGGCTGCCATACAACTTATTTGCACCAATATGAATTTCTTCAAAACTAATTATACTACGACGATAAAAATTACACACGGTTATTTATAAAATGAATCGAGCACTTATATGAAGTTCCAAAATGTTACGGCCTTGTTACGGCTGCCATACAAAGTTTGCGATTCAATAACTGTGAATCTAATGAAGCTACAAGGTTAAAATTAAAATTGGGGAGGTAAAGTAATAGGGCAAGTTAGTTGGCAAAGTTGGACATCACTCGGACCATCGGAATTTTTAGGTGGGCCATTTTTTTTTTGTTTTTGTTTTTTTTTTGTTTTTTTTTTTTTTTTTTTAAGCTAAAGTTATGGGACAATGAATGAAAATTTAGTTTTTTTTTTTTGTTAATTTTTTTTTTTTTTTTTTTTAGCTAAAGTTATGGGACAATGAATGAAAATTTTGTTTTTTGTTTTGTGATTTTTTTTTTTTTTTTGTTAATTTTTTTTTTTTTTTGTTACGTCAAAATTATGGAGTAATGAGTTAAATGTATAAGGGAAGTAAATTACGGTTTATTTTATACACCATAGTGGGTATTCACGGGTATCTAAAAGTTGACAAGGGCAACTATAATCTTCCTCGTTTTATATGAGCATTACTCTGTACCTATTACAGCTTCGTGTCTGAAATTTTGGCAAAACTAGTTTAGTTTTATGGCCAAAGTTTCTGCAAAATTTGGAATGTCTAGTAGAGTGAGTTCGAGTAGCTGCCATACAACTTCTTATTTTATATGAGCATTACTCTCCACCTAATGAAGCTGGGTGTCTGAAATTGTGCTAAAAATAGTTTAGTGTAATGGCCAAAGTTACTGCAAATTTTGGTTGGTCTACTGCAGAGGGTTCGAGTAGCTGCCATACAACTCCTTCTTTTATATGAGCATTACACTACACCTTATGAAGCTGGGTGTCTGAAATTTTGCCAAAAATAATTAACCTGATGATATAATGTATATGTTACGGTTATACGGGTATCCCAGAGTTGACACAGTCTACTCTACTACACTCTTCCTCGTTTTTTAAATAAAATTCTTTAAAATTTTTTATATATTACTAAAATTTTTATTTCTAATTATATAAACTATAAACCATGTATAAGAAAATTTTTTTTTTATAATAAGAACAATGACAAAAGAGCATAATAAAATAAAAATTTAATATAAACTGAATAGTAAATTGTTATCAATTATAAAGGCAAAATAGGTCTGAGCATTTGATTTTCTAGTATCCATATCATAATATCAGAACTAATATCCTTAGTTCTGAAAAATAAAATCCATGTATAAAGAGCTAATAACAGCAATAAATGACTATTTAAAAGCGACAAAGACAATATTAAAGGTAAACAAGTCAAAAAATTCCGTGACAATAAATAAGAACAAAATCAGAATTACAAATAGCTATAATAATTTATTAAGAGCATTACAAAATCTGTGGTTTAAAACTGAACGGAAAAGAAATCTAATAGAACATTTTCAATTAGCAAAAGAAGGATTAAAGAGAATATATAAAATACTGAATTGTGAACACATAGTTCCAAACAGTTTGTTTTATTTAGTAAAAATAGAAGACGAGTCAAACTCTGACTCTGATACCGATTTAGACAGTCTTAAATCCGAAAAAGAAATAATGTCTCTTACATCACCAGAATTTTTAAAGTTAGCGTCGTGCACCATAAATAAGAACTAAAATAGTGACGCGTAAAGTTTACAATCTTTTATAGATTGAGTGAGATTGTTGGAAGAAACGGCAACAACAGCTACATTAAAAGTACTTTTAAAATCAATTATTTTGTCCCAATTAGAAGGCAAAGCTAGCGAACTGATAACGGATGGACATAACTCAGGAAAATAATAGAAACATTAAAAATAAAAACAAAAACAGAAAATTTAAAAATAATAGAGGGAAGAATGCAAGATTTAGCAGAACTATTGAATCAACTATTGAAAAAGAGTTAGCAGCTATCCATTTTGCAATAACGCACTATAGACCATATATTTATGGGACACATTTTGTCGTTAAAAGCGACCATTAACCACTACTTATTCATTTTCTCTAAAAAATCAGTCATCGAAATTAACACGTATGAGATTAGATTTAGAAGAATATAATTTGACAGCAGAATATATTAAACGAAAATTAAAAGAGTATTAAGTGAACTTCAACCAAGTATGTTTTATTTATTAAATGAGAATAAACTCGTTATAATATTCATATTCATAGGTACGAATATCGATTTATGAAATGTTTATTTTGTTTTGTAT
This sequence comes from Dolichopus griseipennis, assembly GCA_963082915.1. Classification (NCBI taxonomy): domain Eukaryota; kingdom Metazoa; phylum Arthropoda; class Insecta; order Diptera; family Dolichopodidae; genus Dolichopus; species Dolichopus griseipennis. The sequence continues at coordinate 283,003,506 of OY720441.1, forward strand.
ACCGGTATGTATACAAGGGTATATTAAAATTGTCATAAGGTTGGTGAGGCAGAGAAGGAGGGGTGGTAGATATAGACTCAAAGGTATGGATCGGATCAGAATCGAAAAGTAAAATGATTTAGCTATGTATGTCCGTCCGTCCCACCTTGATAATTCAAAAATCAAAGGAGCTAGGACTTTAAATTTTCACAAAATCGTTTTTAAGCAATAGCCATAATCGTTTTTTAAAGCCAGCCAGTTTGCTCAACGTTCGAGTACCTGCCATACAACTTTTTTTTTTATATGAGCATTACTCTATACCTTTTGACGTTGGGTGTCAGAAATTTCGCCAAAAATAGTTAAGTTTTATGGCCAAAGTTTCTGCAAAATTTGTGTAAAATTTCGTTTGGGTAGTACATTGGGTTCGAGAAGTTACCATAAAACTTCTTATTTTATTTGTGCATTACTCTATATCAATCGTAGTTAACTTTAATAGCCAAATTCTGAATAAAATTAAGTTGGTGTAGTGCAAGAGGTTCGAAGAGCTTCTTTTCAAGTTATATTTTCTTTTGTACATAACTGAAAGCCTAATAAATTAATTCTTTGAAATTTTGACGAAACAAATTTACCGGATGATATTAAGTCGATATTACGGTCACACAGTCTTCTCTAATACACTTTTCGTCTTTTTTTAAAAAAACAAAATTTTTGAAATATGAGAAAGAGTATAGAACAAAGAAGAAAGATATTGCTTTCTTTATACCCGTGCATACATATGCATATGACATCGGGTATATTAAAATTGCTTCTCCGTTTTTAACGCATTGATCTAGACGAGCTAAATATAGTGCTAAGGGTACGTATCGGCTCAGAATCGAAAAATGAGTCGATCTAGCTATGTGTGTCTGTCCGTCTGTCTGTGTGTCAGCACGATAACTCAAAAACAAAAAGAGCTACAGTTTTGAAATTTTCACAAATTATTTTTCAATCAATTTCTAGGTTCCCTATTTTTTTATTTATTAACTGAAATTTGAAAATTGAAAATTTTTGATTTTTTTTATGAATACTTTCAAAAGTGTTAAAATTTATTTACCTACAAAAAAAACACTACCTAAAAAAGACATTTTAAAATTCGGTATTCAGTGGTGTAATATTTTTTTTTTATGAATGTAGTGGTGGTGTGATTTTGTGTTTATTGGAAATATTACAAAAATATAAGTCATCAATTGAGATATACATATATATTAAATATAGTTTGATACATATTTTTTTGTAATTTTTTTTTTTTTTTAATTTAAAATTCAAGATTTTATAGATTTAATTATAAAAAAAAAATTAAAGAAACATTCAGTCGAAAACAGCCTTAGTAATACCCTACACCTATTTGGTTCAAATTTAAGACATAGCTAACGAAATTAACTTTATAATACTAAAAACATTTTTTAATTATTTCATGAATTCAAAAATAATAAAACTTCTTACTATTTAAAAATATTAAACAACAAATAAACTTGAAAGAAATGAATTCGTAAAATGCTGTTACAAAATTACATATCTAAAACTTTTTATCCAAATCAATAAAAATTTGCACACATGCAGCAATTACTCCTAATCACGATTTTTTACTGTAGTGCATTTACTGTTGAATGATTTAGTACCTTTGATTATTTATTTCAATTTTAAATAACTTTTAAATATATTCTCTTAATTTACTTAATTTTTAATGTTTTATATAATTAAACTCAAAGTTATTCGAAAGAAATCTTAATTTGTAATAATATCATAATATTTAATCGGCTTATATATATAAAAGTTTATATAATTTGATGGTTTTTAATGTTAATTAAAATCATTAATGCTTTCATTAGCTTTTTATCACAAAATTTAATGATCAAAATATGCAATAAATGTATTTCTAAAATACAATGACAAATTTAGAACTTTTCATATAATTCATTTATATATAAAAATAAATTTTACAACTGAAGTATCTTTCACAATTTCTTAATTATATATTACCTATGGTAATAATTCAATAAATAGATATGATGTAATAACAATTAAAAACGAGGAAGAGTGTAGTAGAGTAGACTGTGTCAACTCTGGGATACCCATATGACCGTACCATATACATTATATCATCCGGTTAATTACTTTTGGCTTTATTAAGTGTAGTGGAATACTCATATAAAATAAAGAGTTGTATGGCAGCTACTCGAACCCTCTGTCGTAGACCAACCAAATTTTGCAGAAACTTTGGCCATTACACTAAACAATTTTTGGCAAAAATTCAGACACTCAGCTTCATTAGGTGGAGAGTAATGCTCATATAAAATAAGGAGTTGTATGGCAGCTACTCGAACCCTCTGCAGCAGACCAACCTAATTTTGCAGAAACTTTGGCCATTACACTAAACAATTGTTGGCAAAAATTCAGACACCCAGCTTCATTAGGTGGAGAGTAATGCTCATATAAAATAAGAAGTTGTATGGCAGCTACTCGAACCCACTCCACTAGACCAACCAAATTTTGCAGAAACTTTGGCCATAAAACTAAACTACTTTTGGCAAAATTTCAGACACGCAGCTGTAATAGGTACAGAGTAATACTCATATAAAAAAAGAAGTTGTATGGCAGCTACCCGAACCCATGGACCAAAATGGCTGGATTTAAATAGCGATGACGGCTATTGCAAAAAAACGAATTTGCGAAAATTTCAAGATCCTAGCTCCTTTAGTTTTTGAGTTATCGTGCGGACGGACGGACAGACGGACGGACGGACGGACGGACGGACGGACGGACGGACGGACGGACGGACGGACGGACGGACGGACGGACATACATAGCTAAATCGATTTTTTTTTCGATTCTGATCCGATCCATACACTTGAGTCTATATCTACCCCCCCTCCTTCTCTGCGTCACAAACGTAATGGCAAATTTATTATACCCTTTGACTATATAGTCATACGGGTATAAAAAAAAAATTTCGGCGTTTATTAAAAAAATATTTTGTTTTTAATTTATAAAATATAATACATAATATGTTTTATAGTAAAATTCTTAGTCTTTTAAAAATATAAAAGTGTTAAATAAGAACGGAAGTAGGAAGTAGTGTATCAAATTTGAAGTTTTTATCTTACACGTAGTAAATAGTAAAGAACACCCTTGTGCCAAATTTGAAATTTCTACATTTGTGTAAAGTTACTGTTATTATTATTTTCGAAGATATGCTTTAAGATCTTCGAAACGATGTGGATGATCCCCGGCCCACTACTTCAATTAGTTCCAATTTTCGAGGACACTAAGAGAATAGGAAGGGACACTCTGACACCAAATTTGGAGGTTCCATTTTCTTTGGATTCGGAATCATGCTCGTTTGGCCTAAATTCGATGAAAAAGTTTCAGGATCCGCACCCATGGTCGGATTTTTCCTATATACAGTCCGCGCCGTTTTTTGAATACTAGTATCCTTGTACACAAATGGAACGTTCTATCCTAATTTTAAGCTACTTTTTTATTCTTCACATCTATGAAATAGGAAAAGGGTAAATTAACTTTGGTGTGGTATTTGTAACTACCTTAAGGAAGCGAGCTAAATATGGAAAAGTATATATATTTGTGATCAGCGTGACCTCCTTTGTCGATATAGCCATGTCCGTCCGTCAGTAGGTTCGATAACTCAAAAACTAATGGAGCTATCTTGATGAAATTTTAGCTGTAGGTTACTAGGACTTAAAGTACGGCGGTGATTGCATATGGGAGAAATCGACCCATGGTTTTGAATTCTGGACCTTTTAATCTTTTTAAGGGCTAACGAACATATAAAAACAAGTGAGAAAAAAAAGTCAAGGGTTTTTAAAAAGGACATTTCCAAAATTATATACTTTTTCTTATTGAGTATTTTATTAATTATTTTTATAAAAATATATATAAAAATAAATGATAATATTATAATTTGGTTATTTCATTGATTTATTAAATAATTGACTAATAGTGAAATACCTAGAACATAACCCTAATGCACTCAAGAAAACCTGTTAATAAGTGCGAAATATAATGTTGGAGCTTCAACGTTACGCTGGTGAATAAGTTACTGTTTTATAAAAACATAAAAGTTTTAATTCTTAAGACCTAGTAGCCCTTCAATGTGGAAGGTTCCCAAATTTTGGCTTAGCAAAGTTATAATGGATGTGCCCATCCCCCTCCTGCCCACCCTTTAATTTTTTTGGGTTCTAGGTTTTGTGATCAACAATCAATTGTGAACACCACTTTTATGAACCGAATTTGAGATTTATATTACTCTTCCACATTAATATAATAAGTTATTAAAACAAATCATATTTCAACAACCTTAATTCACTTATTCGCTTTGTTTGTTATTGAAATATGATCCTAAGTAACACAGTTAAATATAACATAGTAAAATCAATATTATGACTTAGTAATGTTATGCAACTTTTGGCAAAATTTCAAACATTCAGCTTTATTAAGTGTAGAGTAATGCTCGTATAAAAGAAGGAGTTGTATGGCACATACACGATCCCTCTGCAGTAGATCAACCAAATTTTGCAGTAACTTTGGCCGTTACACTAAACTATTTTTGGCAAAATCTAATTCACCCAGCTTCCTTAAGTGTAGGGTAATGCTCATATAAAAGAAGGAGTTGTATGGCACCTACACGATCCCTCTGCAGTAGACCAACCAAATTTTGCAGTAACTTTGGCCGTTACACTAAACTATTTTTGGCAAAATTTAATTCACCCAGCTTCCTTAAGTGTAGGGTTAATGCTCATATAAAAGAAGGAGTTGTATGGCAGCTACTCGAATCCTCTACAGTAGACCAACCAAATTTTGCAGAAACCTTGGCCATAAAACAAGACTACTTTTGGCAAAATTTCAGACACGCAGCTGTAATAGGTACAGAGTAATACTCATATAAAAAAAGATGTTGTGTGGCAGCTACCCGAACCCATGGACCAAAATGGCTGGATTTAACAAAAAAAAAAAAATTTCAATTTCAAAAAAAAAAAAAAAATAGATGTTATTATTGATTGCTTAGTTTCTAAAGATTTTTTTAAAATCTAAATAAATGTTAAAACCTAAATAAATTTTTATATATATACTCTGACTCCTTTTCTGGACAATCAACCTGAGAAGTACTTTTTCCCATATTTCTTGTATAAATATTTGAAAATAAATATTATTATTTTTTTATTTAGTACTTTTTCCCATATTTCTTGTAAAAATATATTTTAAATGTTTAACTAAAATATATGAACATAAACTTAAGTCTACGAAGTAGACAAATACCCAAAGTCTTAACTGTTCAACAAAATACAAAAACAAATTCCAAAATGGGAAAAGATAATACAATTACAAAAGACAATCCTATTTCCCCAGAGAATACCTCTGAAAGTAAATTCGATGTAGGCCAAGCAATGAAAATGATCCCGGAATTTGATCGAAAACCAGTGGATCTCCACCGATTTTTTCAAATGGCTGAAATACAATACAAACGTACTAATACAAACAATGAAGAAAAAGAGTTTCTAGACATAATAAAATCAAAACTGATAGGACGTGCGTACAATGTGATTCTCAGATATAAAGAGTATACCGAAGGGGAACCATTGAAATTAGCACTAACGGCACATTTCAAGAAATATAGGTAGTTACAAATAATCCAAATGAAGTTTTTTCCTTTGCTCAAGGACCAAGGGATTCAGTTTTAGTTTATGCAGAAAGAGCTGAAAAGCTATTAGAAGAAATGAATATAGCCAGTACAACTGGAATTGAAGAAGAAGCGGGAAAAAGTATTAGGGAACAAAAATAATTAAATAATTTCATAATTGGACTTAAAGATCCATTGCGTGTAATTCTCCGGTCAGCAAGACCAAAAGACCTCTGCAGTGATATAGATATAGTTATTGAAGAGGAAAAACTAAACCAAATAAACTCGAAAAATAACCAAAAGTCAAAAGACCTATTGCAGTAACTGCAAGTCTGCAACGCACAATACAAAGGATTGTAGACGAACCAACCATACATTTACTAAACCTTTTAGTACCAACTACAATAATAGTAATAATAAAATTAATACTAATTATCACCAAAAACCACGTTTAGAAATTATTTGTGGTAAAAGAAATTATTTGTAATTATTGCAAAAAACGCGGACATAAGGTAGAAGAGTGCCGAAGTTTAGCATATAACAAAATACAAAGGGAAATGAATATACACTCTAATGATTCGGGAAACGCCCCACAGCCTGGACCGTCCAGAGAGAGGCTCCAGGCGATCGAATTGAAATACAGAAAACAAATCATAAATCAGAAAACAATTGTTATCAGAAAACAAAACTTAAAACCAAAAGAAAATTTAATTTTAAAGAAAATCTAGATCAAAATAAAAATTTATATCAAAATACATATACAAATCAAAGTTTAATTTCAAAAGAAAATTAAAAACAAAGTCAAATCAAAGCCCTAATCAAAGCCCTAATCAAAAGCCCTAAGCCCTAATGATGGAATAATTGGAGAAGATTTCTTAAAAGAATTAAATACCGTAATAGATTACGGAAATAATAAAGCTATCTTCAAATTAAATAATGTAAGTTATACATTTCATTTTGATATAATTGAAAACAAAATTATTATACCACCTAGAACAGAAAAATTAATCAAATACGGACTCTTCTTTAATAAACTTAAAAGAAGAGTCCGTAGTTCATTTAAATCTTGAAGAAATGAATGGACAAGGAATTTTTATCTCGAATGCTATTGTACAACCCACAGAAGGATTTATCCATATTAGCATTTTAAATATCAATACTCATTCTGTTGAGATTGGAAAACATATCCCAATTAAACTAGAACCACTAAAAACATTTAATGTGTATAATTTAAAAGAAAATCCTTCGAGTAGAATCATTGAAAACAGGTTAAAAATACTAGAAAACCAACTCAAGCTGGATCACTTAAATTTCGAAGAAAAGTTAGACTTACCGATAGCATTGCTAGTCGAGTTCTGAATAAAGCGGAAAAGAACTACTCCGCTATAGAAAAGGAAGCCCTGGCAATGGTGTGGGCTGTGACTCATTTCCGTCCTTATGTTTATGGGCGAGAATTCACAGTTATAACATTTCATAATCCTTTGGTTTGGGTTTTTAACCTAAAAGATCCAACTTCTGAAATTCTTCGCTGGCGAATAAAACTAGAAGAATACACCTTTACGGTAAAACACAAAGCAGGATATCTGAACACAAATGCAGACGCTCTCCCTCGACTTGAAACTTTTAACTCAAAAGTCGAAGTCGTAAAAGGAGTAAAAATCGTAACAAGAAGTAAAGCTAATTTAAAATATGATACACCATCTGATAGTGTAGAAAGTGAAAGTTCACCTATAATCAAAGAAAATTTTAATACAAAGAACCAATCACAAAACCCAATAAATCAACATGTAGGTGAACTTACAACACCGGAAGAAATTAAGAAAATCCTTTATGAATACCATAATGCACCTTTGGGGGGTCACCAAGGTATAGCTAGAACAATTCAAAGACTTAAAACTAAATATAAATGGAAGGGAATGTTCAAAGATATAAAAGACTATATCAACTCTTGTGACACTTATCAAAAGAATAAAACATATACAAAAATTAAAATGCCTATGATAATTACAACAACGTCTAAAAACCCTTTTGAAAGAGTAGCACTGGATATAGTGGGACCTTTACAAAACTCATATTATGGAAATTCTTATATTCTAATTTTTCAAGATGACTTAACGCGTTTTATTCAAGCTATACCTATTCCAAATTCAGAAGCATCCACTATAGCCGATGTTTATGTACGTAAAATCGTATGCGTATTTGGAATACCAAAAATATTACTTGCCGATCAAGGTTCAAATTTTTTAAGCGATTTATTTAAAAATACTTGTAAATTATTGAAAATAAAGAAAATCCAAACAAGTCCTTACCATCCTGATTCAAATGGAGCACTTGAGCAAACTCACAGAAGTTTAGGTGATTAGCTTCGTAGTTATGTTACCGACAAAACTTACGTAAACGGTTTTCCAGGCTGGGACACCTTACTAGAGTATTATTCATTTTGTTATAATACAACACCTCATACGGCGACCGGATTTTCACCCTATGAAGTACTATTTGAATTTCAAGCAGAAATTCCTTCATCGTTAACTCGAGTCGCAGAACCAATATATAATTGTATAAATATAATTACGTGAGTGAGTTGAAAAATCGTTTACAAAATGGTTACGGGAAAGTCCGCCAAAGCCACATAGAGGCTAAAGAAAATTCAAAATTACATTATGATCAAAAGACAAAAGAGGTCAAATTTAATATAGGAGATAAAGTCCTATTAGAAATTAGGCATAGGACTAATAAAAAACTTACCCAACCTTATAAAGGCCCATATGAAATAGTTGAAATAAAATCACCGGTTAACTCTATTATTAAAATTGGACGAAAAGAAAAACTTGTCCATAATAATTTACTAAAACCTTATATTACATAAATCATTTATGTTTTTCTTAATATACTAATTTTTTTCAGAAAATATTTTGCTGCTCAATAATGATTCTAACAATCCTACTATTAATTCCATTATATATATAGACGAGCATACAACAATCTCTCAACCAGGTATTTATTCTGAACAAATTGGAAAATTACAAAATACCTTGACTAGTTGGAAATTCCTATTTTTCCTGAATCACACATCTTTCGAACAAGACACATTAACTATAGAATCTAATATCAACACATTAAAAGATCTTTGTAACAAAACATTAACATTATTTCCTTTGGACCGTTGTAAAGTTACTTTAACATTAACGTTAAAATTATTTAATAAAATAAAAATTAATAATGTAATAATTGAAAAACTTCATAAATCAAATAGTGGATCGAAAGCAAAAAGAGCACTATTTAACGGTCTAGGAAAAATCCAAAAAATTTTATTTGGTGTTATGGATTCTGAGGATGCTGAACGTATTGATTTGCACTGCAGAATATCGAAAATAACTCCAAAAATTTATACCACATTTCGGAAATGCATACATCTGTTATCAACAGTTTATTTAAAACCTTTAATGAAACTCAACAAAAATTAAATAACAATTTCGCTATAATAAACGAGAAACTAAATGAACTTACCGAAAACCTAAATTTTTACAAGGGTTTTGAAAACACTCTTCACTTGTTTAACGAAACAGCCAATTTACTATCAATTTCTGCCAATAAGCTTATATCACAACAGGAAGAATTTTTATATACTTAGCTAGAATCACAATTGGGAAAAATGTCCCATAAATTTTTCAATTCAGAATACTTTTTGGAAGCAATAAAAGATATTTAACTAAAAAATAATGATCATTTAAATTTACCTTTCGCATCAATAGATTAAACCTACCAATTCTCAATAAAATAGTTTCCGTCAAACCTGTACACATTAAAAAGCACTTTATGATTCAAGTAACCATCCCTCTGGTCGCAGAAATATATAACCTGCATTTTATTTTATAGACCTAAAAGCAGATTATATAGCCATAAACGATGAATTACATCGATACATAGTTCTCAGTAATTCAGATATAGAGCAATGTATGAAATACCACGAAGACAATTTCATATGTAAACAAAATTTAGTTTACTTTAATAGTCTGAAGCAAAATTGTGTTATGAAATTAATGGAAGGTTACACTAAACCAGAAGATTGTGAAATCAGAGTTTTTAAATCAGACCAGGAATTATGGTTTAACCTTGCTAAACCCAATACTTAGTTGTATGCATTACCTAAGCACACTAACGTAAAAATCGCTTGCCGAAACGATATAAGTATCGAAAAATTATATAACAGTGGAATATTCACTTTAAAACCTAATTGTAAAGCTTTTACCCATACTGTCAGTTTACAGTCTCAAGTAACAAAATAAATATCCCATACAAATATTTTCTCTTAAGAATTTATTCTAAATGAAAAATCTCTTGGAATTACACAAAACATAGTTTCAATTCCACCTGCCATTAACAGTATGAAGGATTTTAAATTAAATCAATTCAGTACAGAATTACAACCAATTAAACTTGCTAACATTGAACAACCTACTACTATAACACACTTACGCACTTCACTGATTTCTATATTTTCTATTCTTTCTTTTCTTATAATACTGTCAACTTTATATAAGAAATATGTTAAAGTAAAATGTAATAAAATATCAAATGAACCTAATTTAAATACTGGCAATTCAGTAAATATCTTCCTACAAGAGAGAATTAAAGAAGAAGAAATTGAAGAATAAGATCAAAAATTAAAAATTAAAAAAAAAAAAAAAAATGTAATTCATTAAATTATTATTATTATATTTATTATTATGTAATAAAACTTTGAAACCATTAAATTACTTATGTAATAAACAAGTAGTAACTCAGAAAATTATAAAAAAAATTTATATAACAAAATTTTTTTCTAATACAAAAAAAAAAAAAAAACAAAATAATAAAATGTTTTTGCACACAAATTAAGTACTAGCAAAACAATTATAAGATAAGTATTTTGTCAATATAAATTTTTTGTAAGCTTAGAAAATGTTTTTTTTCTTTGCATTTAAAAATTAAACATTAAAATTCTGACTGACGTAACAAGTTTACTAAATTAAATTATTCCCAAAATTCTTTTTCTAAACGAAAATTCATAGTATACCCGGTATGAATTTTCTTTTTCCAAGGGAAGACGGATGCTATGAACCGAATTTGAGGTTTATGATACTCTTCCTCATTAATGTTAAAATATAATAAGTAATTAAAACAAATCATATTTCAATAACCTTAATTCATTTATTCACTTTGCTTGTTATTGAAATATGATCCTAAGTAACACAGTTTAATGTAACATACTAAAATCAATATTATGACTCAGTAATCCTAAGCATATTAGAGTAACAAATAAATTTATTATGTTTAAAATTGGAACAGGTCAGTTTATTAATTTTTCAACATAAAAATAGAAGGTACCAAAGATAACATTTAACATGAGCAATGCACATTGACAAAATTAAAAATGATATCTTTTGAACCAAGCGTACCACTTAAAAAGTGGAACGCTTGGCATTCTTTTATTTTCTTTCCTTATTTTAAAAAAACTACCTAATAATGTTAAAAGAAATGCACTGACAGAGTTTAATAGTCATTCAGTTAAGACTAAATGTACTAAAATATATATAAGAATTAACAGATTACAATTACTAAGTGTTTATAACAATAAAGAACTTATATTGAATAACTAAAATTTAAATAAAGAGTTTTATTCATTACATATCAATATATTTATAAATTTATTCCATAACACCATCTAAATTTGGAATTTTACCTAGAAATTTATCATCTAAGCAAAAATGGTTAAAACTTAGAGACAATTTCTACAATTAAAAGAATCCGTTTTAAATTTAAGAAAAACCTTTAATTAAAATAAATAATAAGCTTCTCTCTAAAAATAAATAATAAAATACTCAGTAAGAAAAAGTATATAATTTTGAAAATGTGATTTTTAAAAACCCTTTGTTTTTTCCTCACTTGTTTTAATAAACGACGAAATTTTTTTTTTTTTTTTAATTTTTATTACATCATTTCTATATTTTATTGAATTATTACCATAGGTAATATTATATAATTAAGAAATTGTGAACGATACTTAAGTTGTAAAATTTATTTTTACATTTAAATGAATTATATGAAAAGTTCTAAATTTGTCATTGTATTTTAGAAATACATTTATTGCATATTTTGATTATTAAATTTTGTGATAAAAAGTTAATGAAAGCATTAATGGTTTTATTTAACATTAAAAACCATCAAATTATATAAGCTTTTATATATATAAGGCGATTAAATATTATGATATTATTACAAATAAAGATTTCTTTCGAATAACTTTGAATTTAATTATATAAAACATTAAAAATTAAGAAAATTAAGAGAATAAATTTAAAAGCTATTTAAAATTGAAATAAATATTCAAGGGAACTAAATCATTCAACAGTAAATGCACTACCGCAAAAAATCCTGAAAAGAAGTAATTGCTGCATGTGTGCAAAATTTTATTGAATTGGATAAAAAGTTTTAAATATGTAATTTTGTAACTGCATTTTACGAATTCATTTCTTTCAAGTTTATTTGTTGTTTAATATTTTTAAATAGTAAGAATTTTCAATATTATTGAATTGTTGAAATAATTAAAAAATGTTTTTAGTATTACAAAGTTAATTTCGTTAGCTATATCTTACGATCAAACTAATAAAAGATTTTAAAGTTTTAAAATGACTTATGGAGTTCTAATTAAATTTGAACCAAATAGGTGTCGGGTATTACTAAGACTGTTTCCGACTGACTGTTTCTTTAATTGTTGTTTTTATAATTATTGCTGCCCCAGAGCCGTTTTAAGCTTTTTCGTTCTTTGGATGTCGAGCAGGCTTTCAAAAAAGTATGTGTTTCCAATTTGTGTCCAATTTTACAGGGTGATTTTGCAGTCGAAATGAGAGGCTGGCACAAATTTTTATTGAGTTCGGTTGACCCGTTTGCGCACGAGGGCCCAATGAAGCTTTTTCAATGTTTTTGATGTCGAGTGAAAACGGTTTGACACATTGACTTGATTTTTTGCACAAATGTGCCTTTTAGAAACAATAATTAGTTCTATAAATTTGGTTGGAATAAATTAACACATTTCGGCCTGGAGAGAAAAAGGCTGCAAAAGAGAGGCTGCAAAAAGTTTTAGTTAAGTTCGACTAACCCGTTTTCCACGACGACACCATCAAGTTTTCAATAAATTTTATTAAAGCAAGCGATTAAAAAAATTTTATTGAAAATTTTGAACCAGCATTTTAATTATAAAAACCCACAGGGTTAAATTTGTTTTGACCTGTTTACGCGTTTTGCACAAATATTCAATGAAATTTTCAAATTTTTGGTGTTAACGCAAGTTAACCTTTATTCCAGAAACTCACTTAATTAATTAGACTAAATTTTTGGCTCTCCTTTATAGGCTCAAATAATGTAAAAGCTAAATAAGATAATATTAATAATTATAAAAATAAAGCTAATAAAGAATCCGAATAATAATATCCTTAAATTTTAAATTTAAACACTAGCAGATTTACCCTGCATTGCCCGAGAGCGTGCAAATTGTAAAAAAGCAAGTTTTGGTAAATTTTTTTAAGTACTACTATGGTTAAAAAGAAAGGCTCAAAAAAATATTGATGGAGTTCCGTTAACCCATTGTGGCCCAACAGCTTTTTATAGGTTTTTTTTTTGCTTTGCTTTATATTAGAAATTATTTAACCGATTGACTTCAAATTTTGTATATGTGTTCCTCTTTGAGAATGGAGTTCACTCTATTAACAGACTTGGAATTTGTTAACCCATGCCGAACCGACGATTTGTTCAAAAAAAAAATTTGTAAGTAAATTACGTCCAATTTTTGAAATTAGGTAAAACTTCTTTGAATAAGGGGAACGTAAAAAAAAATGTTCGAGTTCTTTTAACCGATTGCAAAGCAAAAACTTTAAAACACAGTTTGCAAAACAGTTTGAACTATTATCTCTAATTTTTCTATATGCGTTGCTTCTTGAAAATTTGGTGCTCCTTGACGATAGAGTTGAAGCAAGTCAAAACCAAATTAACCCTGTGGGTTTTTATAATTAAAATGCTGATACAAAATTTTCAATAAAATTTTTTTAATCGTTTAAGCAAATAAAATTTATAGAAAATTGCATGGCGTCGTTGTGGAAAACAGGTTAATCGAACTAAACTAAAGCATGTTGCAGCCTCTCTTTTGGATCAACTTCTTATTTTATATGAGCATTATTCTATACCTATTGAAGCTGGGTGCCCGAAATGTTGCCAACAATAGTTTAGTGTAATGGCCAAAGTTACTACAAAAATTGGTTCGTCAACTGCAGAGGATTCAAGTTGCTGCCATACAACTCCTTCTTTTATATGAGCATTACACTCCACCTAATGAAGCTGGGTGTCTGAAATTTTGCCAAAAATAGTTTAGTGTAATGGCCAAAGTTACAAGAAAATTTGGTTGGTCTTCTGCAGAGGGTTCGAGTAGCTGCTATACAAGTCCTTCTTTTATATGAGCATTTCGCTACACCTAATGAAGCTATATGTTTGAAATCTTGCCAAAAGGAATTAACCGGATGATAAAATGTTACGGTCATACGGGTATCCCAGAGTTGACACAGTCTACACCCTTCCCCGTTTTTTTCTGATTTTATGAGAGAAATGTAGGCTTTGTTTTTGGGAAAAATGTTTCAAAATAATTTGTATTTAAGCTTAATATATACAAAATTGAATTTTTTGATTTTTAGATTTTATTAGAAAAATAACTGCAATTTCACCCTCCTTCTTTGCGTCACAAAAGTAGTGGAAAATTTAGTATACGGTTTTGACTACGAGTATAAATATTATTAAACAAGTAAGGAAAAAAAACAAGGATTTTTAAAAAGCACATTTTCAAAATTATATACGGTTTCTTTCTGAAGATTTTATCATTTATTTTTATACAAATATATACAAATTTAGTTATTTCATTAATTTATTAATTATGTGACTAATAGAGAAATACTTAGAATATAATCCCAATGCACTCAAGAAAACCTATATGTTTATGGCTACTAGGAGTTTCAATGTTAACGTTTAATTTTGAAAAAATGTACACTGATGAATAGGTTCCTGTTTTATAAAAATACAAAAGTTTTAATTCTTAAGACCTAGTAGCCCTTCAATGGGGAAGGTACCCAAATTTTTGCTTAGCAAACTTCTGCCTACCCTCCTCCTGTTCTCACCCTTCCATTTTTTTCGGTTCTAGGAAATCAATTGTGAACTCCACCAAAAATTTGGAATTTCACCCCTAATTTTATTATCTAAGCAAAAATGGTTTAAACTAAAAGATAATTCTCCAATTCACCAATTCAAATAACCCTGTCAAATTTAAAAAAAAACCTTTAACGTATGTTGACACATAATGCTGTAGCTGTAAATTTTGTATATTTATGTTTAAAAATAGCAAAATTAAAATTTTCGAGCCCTTAAAGCTCCTAAACAGGGGCAACACAAAATTTAACCTACTCCTACTAATTTCGGAGGACCTAACAGCTCCCAAAATTTCAAGACCCTAGCTTGAACCGTTTAAAAGGTATGTGTGGCCAAAAGTTTTGCAAAAATTCAGTTTTGCATAATTGTAAATTGTACCGTATGGCAGCCCTAAACACTTGCTTTTCAGAAATAAAGTTTATAAAGCCAGCTTTCGTTTGTCGTTTTCAGATTGAAAATACACTTAACAGAACTCTTGCTATAACAATTTAAAAATAGAGCTTTTTCCAACTTTGTGGAGCTGGAGCTCCGGAACGGGTGGGCCTACAGAAAAAAATTCTTCTACGAAAATATTATACCCGTGCATACATATATGAACATCGAGTATATTAAAATTACCGTTTGTAACGCATCGAAATATAAGAGCTAGATATAGTGTCAAGGGTACGTATCGAATCAGCATCGAAAAGTGAATCGATCTAGCTATGTGTGTCCGTCCGTCCGTCCGTCAGCACGATAACTCAAAAACTATAAGAGCTAGAGTTCTGAAACTTTCACAAAGTAATTTTTAGACAATTTGTAGGTTCCCTATTGTTTTTGGTTAAAATTGGAGAAAGGCTTCGGGTAGCTGCCATACAAATTTTTCGAAATTTTATGAGTATTTTCAAAATTAATAACGAAATAGAAACCAAATATAAAAACAAACAACTTGTTGCCTAATTATTAATCGATTCATGGTGTAGTGGTTAGGACATGTTACTTGTGGCAAAAATGTCTCGGTTCGACTTCAGGCTAAGGAAAAATTTTTTTTTTTTTAAATTCATTTTTTGTTATCTATTTTCTTTTTAATAAAATATATGTATTTATTTTATGTATGAAAAATTTTATTTTATAGAAAATTTGACAGAAAACTCTCATTTATATTACTCATTTATATTAAAAATTATTAATTTTTTTAAATATTTCTATAAAAAAAATTCAACACTGTTATTTAAAACAAACAATTTATATCATAGCAACTACAATTATTTAAAAACTGTTATTTAAAACAAACAATTGATACCATAGCAACTACAATTATTTATAAAAAAAAAAATTAAGATAAATAAAAACTAGTTTTGTAGACAAATTGTTTATTGTTCTATGGTGTAGTGGTTAGGACATTGGACGAGTAGACAAAACGTTTCGGTTCGATTTCTGGCTGGGGCAAAAATTTTTTTTTTAATTTATCTTAAAACTCTCATTTATAAATTATTTATTTTTTTTTAATACATTTTTAAAAAAATTCAAAACAGTTGTTCAAAACAAACAATTGATACCATCGGAACTATAATAATTTAAAAAAAAAATTGAAATGAATATAAAGTCGATGGCTTACTGGTTAGGACGCCGACATTTTAATGGAAAAGTGTGGGTTCGAATCTCGTTCAGAGCATATTTTTTTTTTAAATTCATCTTTTTTTTTAATTAATTTTTTTTTTATTATTTTTTTTTGTAATTAAATATAAAAAAACAAAAATTTTGAATTTTCTGTCAAACAGTTCAATTGCAATATATGAAATTCTTATTTATTTAATACACGCACGGGTATCTAAAAGTTGACAAATAATCTTCCTTCTTTTTTTTTGTAATATCTACCCGTGTTTAAAATTTATTTACTTTATTTCAAACGGTGTAAAAGTTTTGTAAACATACGGACGGACGTACGGACAGAGTGAAGCTCTATAGGAATATTTTTACAGAATTTTTTGAAAATGTGCTAAATATTACTTTCTTTAAAAAAAAATCTTCTTCAAATTTTTAATTTGAATTTTCAACTTCAATTCAGGGTTTGAAATGCTATAGTTAAAACAACGAACCGTAACAGCATTTCAATCTTATAAATAAAACTGTACTATGCTTATGTTATGCTACTTAAATACTATAGAAGTAAACGGAAGTGATACCTATTTTAAAAAAAAAACAAGTTAAGAAACAGTCAGTCGGTGCAACCGACTTAGAAATACCCTACACCTATTTGGTTCAAATTTAAAGACATATCCATAAGTCATTTTAACACCATAAAAGCTGTTATTAATTTGATCGTAAGACATAGCTAACCAAATTAACTTTATAATACTAAAAACATTTTCTAATTATATTATCTATTAAAAAATATTACAAATTCTTACTAATTTGTCTATTTAAAAATATTCAAAAACAAACAAACTTGAAATAAATGAAAATATATTTATTCCAACTCAATTACAAAATGAAAAAATTCTAATTATTAAATTTTGTGATAAAAAGATAATCAAAGCATAATATATTTAATAATCCAAATTTTTAAAAATTGCAATTATTTTAAGTGGTTAGTTTATATACCTAATAGAAAAGCTTACAAACGCAAAATATGCAATAAATATATTTCTAAAATACAATTACAAATTTAGAACTTTTCATATAATTCATTTAAATATTCAAATAAATTTTACATAATTGCAGCAAGTACCTTTGAATATAGCTGAACCACTACAATTTAGTCTAGATTTCGGAGACACATAGAACATAGGAAATATATTCTTTGGCTTTGAAATTAAACTCAACCAGAACCAATTCCCATGGTACTTTCATTACCAGTAACCTAGAGTTTAAATTTCATCAAAATACTGGCATTATTTTTTGAGTTATGGTGTTTTAAGATATATGTTTGTTAGTCCTTGAACTTGTCAAGGGTTCCAGAACCCCAAACCATGGTACGATTTCGCCCATATGCAGTCCCGTCATACTTTCAATACTAGTTAACCCTTGTATACAATTGGAACGTTCTATCTTAATTTTAAGTTACTAGTTTTATTAATTTCGATGATAAGCTTTTACACATTTGGGGGTCTAAGAGAGGTCCTGAACCACCACTCCAAATGATCCCAAAT
Source organism: Dolichopus griseipennis (assembly GCA_963082915.1). Lineage (NCBI taxonomy): Eukaryota > Metazoa > Arthropoda > Insecta > Diptera > Dolichopodidae > Dolichopus > Dolichopus griseipennis. The sequence continues at coordinate 283,021,515 of OY720441.1, forward strand.
TAGGGGGGCATGGAAGAAATAGTAAAGAACACCCTGGGCCAAATTTGAAGCTTCTACATTTGTTTCAAGTTACTATTTTTATTAATTTCGAAAATATGCTTTAAGGTCCTCGGAACTGAGTGCCTGGTCCCCGACCCACTAGTCCAATGGGGCCCAAATTTCAAAGACACTTACGCAATAGGAAGGGACATCCTGATACCAAATTTGGAGGTTATATCTTCATTGGTTTCGGAATTACGCTAGTTTGGCCTAAATTCGATCAAAAAGTTCTCAGTTCCGAACCCATTGTCCAATCCTCACCGTACGTAGTCACCGCCGTAGTTTCATTACCAATAACCTACAGCACAAATTTCATGAAGATAGCCTCATTAGTTGTTGAGTTATCGTGATTTTTAATATATGTTCGTTATCCCTGACACCGACTAAAAGGTCCAGAATCCGAACCCATGGGCTGATTTCGCCCTTATACAGCCCGCGCTTTACTTATAGTACTAGTTAACCCTTGTACACAATTTAAACGGTCTATCTTAATTTTAAGTAACTATTTTTAGTAATTTCGATTATAAGCTTTTAAAACTTGGGTGGTCTGAGAGGGGTACTGAACCACCACTCCAACTGATCCCAAATTAAGGGAACACGCAAGAGATAGTAAAGAATATCCTTGTGGCAAATTGGAAGCTTCTACATTTTTTCAAGTTGTTATCTTTATTAATTTTAAAGATATGTTTTAAGGTGGCTGGTTCCCGACCCAGTAGTCCAATGGGACCCAAATTCTCAAGACACTTTGGAGATAGGAGGGGACACCCTGATACCAAATTTGGAGGTTCTATCTTCCTTGGTTTCGGAATTATGCTCGTTTGGCCTAAATTCGATCAAAAAGTTCTAGGTTCCGAACGCATGGTCCAATCCCGACCTTACGGAATCCCCAAAGTAGTTTCATTACTAGTTACCTACAGCACAAATTCGATGAAGATAGCGTCATTAGTTGTTGAGTTATCGTGATTTCTTATATATGTTCGTTAGCCCTTCGATCGATTAAAAGGTCCAGAATCCGAACCCATGGGCCGATTTCGCCCATATGCAATCCCCGCCGTACTTTCAGTCCTAGTAACCTACAGTTAAAATTTCACCAAGATAGCTCCATTATTTTTTGAGTTATCGTGCCTACGGACGGACGGACGGACATGGCTATATCGACTAAGGCGGTCACGCTGATCACAAATATATATACTTTTCCATATCTAGCTCGCTTCCTTTAGGTGGTTACAAACACCATACCAAAGTTAATATACCCCTTTACCTATTCTATAGGTGTAGGGTATAACAAAAGATTTGGATGATCAGCACATTACAATAATCAAACGCTGAACTTTAAAAAGTGGTTTTAATTTGTTAATATTTAATAGCAAAGTAAGAAAAAGCTTTTACTGAGAACTTAATTTTTGAAAAGGTTACATGATTTGAAAAACCACTTAGTTTTTCGTAGTACTTCCTTACTCACTTATGTTATGCTCTGGCTTCATTTAGAAAAGTTTTATTTGGCCAATCGTAGGACCGACATGTGTTACCAAACATCAAGCCTGTTAAGGCTCAACTCCAATTTTAAGGTGCTTTAAGCATACTAAATTTGGAGTCTACCGGTCAAACTATTTCTAATTTAGAGTAAAGTAACGAATAAACCTATCGAAAAGCTGTTGGGCCTCAATGGGTTAACGGAGATCAACAAAATTTTTTTTTAGGCTTTCTGTTTAGCCAAAGTAGTATTTCTCAAAATTGGACTATATTTGCTTCCAAAATTTTTTTAGACTAACCATCGGGTCGGCATGGGTTACCAAATTCCAAATCTGTTAAAAGTGTCAACTCAATTCTCACAGAGGAACATGTATACAAAATTTGAAGAAAATCGGTCAAACCGTTTCTAATTTAGATTAAAGTATTGAAAAAACCTATAAAAAGCTGTTGGGCCGCAATGGGTTAATGGAACTCACCAAAATTTTTTTTTAGGCTTTCCTTTAGCCAAAGTAGAATTTCTCAAAATTGGACTATATTTGTTTCCAAAATTTTTTTTTTGACTAACCGTCGGGTCGGGGTCGAAGGTTAACAAATTCCAAAAATGTTAATAGTGTCATTTCAATTCTCAAGGAGCATCACGTATACAAAATTTGAAGTCAATTGGCCAAACCGTCTTCATTTTAGAACAAAAAAGTTTAAATATTTACACCACAGCCCCAACTTGGCGGTTCGTTTGAGTCCGACACATATCTTCTAAACGGTTCAAGCTAGGATCTTGAATTTTGGAAGAAGTTAGATCCTTAAAAATTAGTAGAAGTCGGTTAACAAATTTTTTTTGTCAAGCCTCCTATTTAGGAGCTATAAGGGCTCGAAAATTGAAATTTTGCTATTTTTAAACACCAGTAACTTAAATATCTTTTCAAATTTTTTTTTTACAAATAAAAAAATTTAAAGCTGCAGCATTATATTTTAACCTATGTTAAATAGATATTGATATCCTAGAACCTAAAAAAATGGAAGGGTGGGGACAGGAGAGGTATGAGCAGATCCACTTATTCACCAGTGTTTGTTTTCCCAAAATTAAACGTTAACATTGAAGCTTCAACATTATATTTCACACTTGTTAATAGGGGCTGTGCTCCAAGTATTGATTTCATTATTATTCATGACTAATAAATTTATGAAATAACAAAATTATAATATTATCATTTATTTTTATATATATTTCTATAAAAATAAATGATAAAATTCTCAGTAAAAAATCGTATATAATTTTGAAAATGTGCTTTTTAAAAACCCTTTGTTTTTTCCATCACTTCTTTTGTAAAGGAATTGCTTCTGCTATGCTATGCTGCGATCATTTCAAAAAGCAAAAGGCATTAAAAGATTTTCATATATTTTTTGAAAAAGCAATTGTCAAACGAAAAGCTTTTACTGAAAAGCAGATAAAAAATTGCATTAAGTTGCTTTGACTGCTTATGCCAGTGGTTCTTAACCGGTGCTCCGCGGAGCACCTGTGCTCCGCAATATTGTCCCAGGTGCTCCGCGAAACGAAAGCTAAACTCATATATTATAAAAAAAAAATATATTTATATATTATAATAATTTTCAAAATTATGTCTTTATCATATAATAAGACACTAATCGTCTCAGTTGTATATGGACAAAAAAGTGATACTAAACAATATATAATATATATATATGTATATTACATTACTCAATTTTCAATCTACATATATGTGGTATGTACTTGGTTTGTTTATAATTTATATGGTTTAACGGCGTTAAAGAAATTTTCGTTATTTTTTAAATTCCAAAAAAATTTAAATCAAGTAGGCTGCCCAAAAAAATTCTAATCAAGTAAGCTGAAATATTTTATTGTCGTGTTGGTCGTCGATAAACACAAATTTCGCGCACTCTAATATAAATGTGCTTTTAATTAATAATTGATTAAATTTGTGACAAAAAATTGTGATAAAAGTGAGTAAAAATTTAGTATAGTAAGTATTTTACGTAATAAATTTTAAGTTAACATGAATTTAAAATAAATAATATAAAAAAAATAAATAATTAATTAAAAACGCGTGTTACTTTCCATCTCTTAAATTAGAATCCTATGACTGGATACGAAATCCATTTGTGACAATTGAATTTTCAAATATGGAACTATCTTTACAAGAAGAAGAAGAAATTATTTCCTTGTCAACAGATAGTAGATATAATATGTATGTTCTAGCGCAGGTGACGTCACATAACAATTTTTACTATAATTAACGTAAATGAAATAATCATATCAGTTCTTGTGGTTACTTAATTTTAAATTTTTTCTGTTATAAGTTTTGTGGTTACAATTATTTTAAATTTTTTCTGTTATAAGTTTTGTGGTTAACTTTTAGACTATCTATTAAATTATATTCTAAATTAAAAATATGTTTGTGGTTCTATTTTTCTAGAAATTTGTCTTTTTTAATTAAATGTTTATCATATTATCATAATTGTCAAAAACTAAATTTTTGAATTAGCTTTAGATGATATTATAGGAAATAAAAAAGAAATAACAAAAATAAAATAATTCAATATTTATTATGGTTTATTTAAATTAATTAATACCTTGTAATTATCAATGAGTATCAAAATGCCTGTTGACAAATTCGGACGTAACGGTTTAAGAAGAAAACCAAATACTGCTATTAAAGGTGAACCTGGGATTGGATTCAAGTTATATTCTACTGGTGATTTTGATGTAGACAATAAACAATTGAAAAATGTAAAAAATCCAGATGCAAATAATGATGCGGCAACAAAACAATACGTTGATGAGCAAATTTTATTTTATAAAGAAATACTAGAAATCAATATGAAAAATCTTATTCAAATAGAAAGACAAAAAATAAATACTTTTGAAAGAATTGTGAAGGAATTAAAAGAAAAATTTAAAGATGATATAGATAGAATGGATAGTAAATTAACAACATTGTTAGATAAAACTATTAATGATTTAAAAGAATCATTACAATTTGAAATAAAAAACCCAATGTATTTTATAAATCAAAGATTAGAAAAAATGGAATTTAAAACTAAAGAGATCTATGATACTATTTCTAATGACTAAGCAAAATTAAAACCACAAACCATAAATATTTTTTTTTTTTTTTTTTTATGTAAATAGAGTAACTATACAATAAAAAAAAAAACCTATATAAGAATAGAACATGTATTTCAAAAAATCAGTAATAAATTAATTTTCAATAAATCAAATAATAATTTTTTATTTAAAATGGCTAAACGACAAAATGATGGTAACATTGCTATTCCAACAAGAAAATATTATGATTGTATAATTGATGTACCATTAAAGGAATGGTCTTATCATACACGTACATTCAAACATAAAAAGAATGCTGGAGTCTTTATACAAAAATATTTGAAATGTGTTAAAAGTTCTTTCAATGAACGCGTTGAAGAGTATATTTTGGAAAACGAGAAGGAAGAACTACTTTTACCACAAGAGTTCTTAAATAATTCAAAAGAACAAATTATTAAATTATTGGAAAACTGTTTAAAAAAGCATACATCAATAAAGTTCAATATAGAATTATTTAATGAGTATATTAAAGTTACACAAGAAAAAGATGATGAAATTAATTTTGAAACAGAATTATCTATAAAATCATTTAATACAAAAATGAAAATAATTAATCAATTCGAAGAATTATCAAATGCATATGATTATATGGTACAACAAATTATAACGAAAACAGATGAATTTCAAGAAAGAGATAGCGGTTGGGCGCTATTGCGAATAATTCATATTAAAATCAATATTAATCAATATATACGCCAATTAAATGTTCGCAATATTTACCACTACCAAATGAAATTAAAAAAAAACATGCTTGTATCAACATAAAAAACAATGATGAATATTGCTTTAAATGGTGTATAATTGCAGCTTTATATAATGGTCAATGTAAAAGAGATTTAAATCGAACATCTATTTATAAAATAGCTAATATAGCAGCTGATCAAATAATAATAAATGATAAAATTACTTTAAATTTTCAAAATTTAAAATTTCCATTAAAGCTTTATGATATACATTTTTTTGAAGAAATGAATCCATCAATTAGTATAAATGTTTTCGGTTATGAACTTAATAACACTTCTTGTAAAATAATTGGACCGTTTTATAAAACATTAGAAGAAAAATCAATTCATATTAATTTATTATTGATTGAAGATGAAGATAAAAAACATTATGTTTGGATAAAAAATATATCTGCTTTATTAGGTAGACAAGTAACAAAACATTGTAGAAAAATAATAATGTGTAATAATTGTTTACTATATTTTTATAATGAGTCCGCTCTTTTACAACATAAAAGCGAATGCAATAAACTTGTGACTTATTTGCCAGATAAAGAAAATTCAATATTACAGTTTCAAAACTATCATAAAAAATTAGATGTACCTTTTACAATATATGCTGATTTTGAATGTATACTTAACAACATAGATACTTGTTTACCAGATTCGTTAATATCGTCAACAACAGATGTAAATGAACATATACCTTGCTCATTTGCATATTATATTAATTGCAGCTTTAATAGAAAATTAAATATATTTAAGATGTATACAGGAGAAAATTGTATAACTGAATTTATAAAAAATTTAATAGAAGATATTGAAAAGTTAACTTCTTCATATATATTAAAAGTTATACCAATGCAACCATTAACAAATTACGAAAAACAGATTCAAAAAGAAAGTAAATTCTGTCATATATGTGAAAAAGATTTAGATTTGGAGAGTAGAGTTGCCGATCATTGTCACCTAACTGGAAAATATCGAGGTCCAGCACACAATAGCTGTAATTTAAATTATAAAGTTGCCAAATTTTTTCCAATATTTTTACATAATTTATCTGGTTATGACTGCCACTTATTTATAAAAATATTATCAGAGCATTCTTCTATAATTAAAATAATACCAATTAACAAGGAAAAATATATTTCATTATCAAGAATAATTAATGTTAATAATGAAAACATTGAATTAAGATTTTTAGATTCATTTAGATTTATGCCTGCCAGTTTAGATTCATTGGCAAATAATATATCTGATGAAATGATGAATTTGCTTTACTTAGAAAAAAAGGTGTATTTCCATATGAATGTGTATTTCTAGATTCATGGGAAAAATTAAAATATTCATTTTTACCTTTACAAGAAAACTTTAATAATACTTTTTCTAATACCACTTGCTCAGATGAACAATATAATCATGCAAAAAAAGTATGGGAAACATTTAAATGTAAAAATCTTCAAGATTATTGGAAGTTTATTTAAAAACAGATGTTTTTCTGTTATGCGATATTTTTGAAAATTATCGAAATATTTGTAAAGGCATTTATTCATTAGATCCATGTCATTATTATACAACTCCCGGATTATCATGGGATGCAATGCTAAAAAAACTTAATATCAAAATAGAATTATTTATTGATATTAATATGTTTAATTTTATTAAAAGAGGTATTAGAGGTGGTATTACACAATGTTCATTAAGATATTCTATTGCCAATAATAAATATATGGATAATTTTGATAAAACAAAACCATCAAAATATATAATTTACAATGATGTAGTAAATCTGTATGGTTGGGCTATGTCTCAGTATTTACCCATTTCCAATTTTGAATGGGTTGATAATATTTCAGATATAGATTTTATGAATACTCCATTTAATTCAGATATTGGATACATATTGGAAGTAGATATAGAATATCCAATATATTTACATGATGATCATAATGATTTACCATTTTGTGAGGAAAATAAAAAAAATAATTTTATGAAGACTGAAAAATTAGTGGCAGATTTTGAAGAAAAAAAAAATTATATAATTTATTATAGAAATTTACAACAATGTATAAAATATGGTCTTAAATTAAAAAAGATTAATCGAATTTTAAAATTCAAACAATCACCTTATCTTAAAAATTATATTGATTTAAATAATGATCATAGACAAAAAGCAAAAAATGATTTTGAAAAAAATTATTTTAAATTACAAAATAATGCTGTATATGGAAAAACAATGGAGAATGTTGATAAAAGGAAAGTTGTAAAAATTATTACCGAATGGGAAAGCAGAGGCAGACGATTAGGTGCGCGAGCATTAATTGCTAAATCAAATTTCCACAGCATAACCCAATTTGCAACTGACATGTGTGCCATTCAAATGAACAAAGGTCTGTGTTATATAATAAACCAATATTTATTGGTTTTGTAGTTCTAGAACTCTCAAAATGGAAAATGTATGATTTTCATTATGGTTATATGAAAATTAAATATAAAGACAATCTTACTCTAAACTATATGGATACTGATTCTTTATACCCGTATGACCATATAGTCAAAGGGTATAATAAATTTGCCATTACGTTTGTGACGCAGAGAAGGAGGGGGGGTAGATATAGACTCAAGTGTATGGATCGGATCAGAATCGAAAAATAAATCGATTTAGCTATGTATGTCCGTCCGTCTGTCCGTCCGTCTGTCCGTCCGTCCGTCCGTCTGTCCGTCCGTCCGCACGATAACTCAAAAACTAAAGGAGCTGGGATCTTGAAATTTCGCAAATTCGTTTTTTTGCAATAGCCGCCATCGCTATTTAAATCCAGCCATTTTGGTCCATGGGTTCGGGTAGCTGCCATACAACTTCTTTTTTTATATGAGTATTTCTCTGTACCTACTACAGCCGCGTGTCTGAAATTTTGCCAAAAGTAGTTAAGTTTTGTGGCCAAGGTTTCTGCAAAATTTGGTTGGTCTACTGCAGTGGGTTCGAGTAGCTGCCATACAACTTCTTATTTTATATGAGCATTACTCTATACCTATTGAAGTTGGATGTCTGAAATTTTGTCAAAAATAGTTTAGTGTAATGGCCATAGTTACTGCAAACTTTGGTTGGTCTACTGCAGAGGGTTCGAGTAGCTGCCATACAACTCCTTCTTTTATATGAGCATTACACTACATCTAATAGAACTGGTATGTTTGAAATTATAATGTTTATATAACTGTCATACGGGTATCCCAGAGTTGACACAGTCTACTCTACCACACTCTTCCTCGTTTATTTATACAATCGCAACAGAAGATTACTATAATGATATCATACCGGATATAGAAGAACGATTCGATACTTCAGATTATAGTGAAAACAATCCTTATAAAATTCATTAAAAAATAAAAAAATTTTGGGTATGATGAAAGACGAATGTAATGGTAGTGTAATAAGAGAATTTATTGGTCTAAGAAAAAAATGTATTCAGTTGATATTATTAAGAAAAAATAAATTATTAAAGCAAAAGGTGTTAAAAGAAATGTCTTAAAGATGTTAACATTAAGTAATTATAGAGATTGTTTATTCAAAAGAAAATTGTATTACCATAGAATGTTCAGATTTAAAAGTAAATTGCATAAAATATATACACAATCATTTAATAAAATTTCGCTTAGTTATTTAGATGATAAGAGATATATTAAAAATAATAATATAGATACATTAGCATGGTTACATTATAAAATTAATTTGTAATCAATTTAATTATTTTGTATTAAATAAAGAAAATAGAAAAAAATTTTTGTGGTTATTATTTTGTGGTTTCTTTGTTTTTTTTTTTAATTTTATTATAAAAGCATTTGATTCTTTAATAAAAATACCATTCATCGAATATTAGAATTTGAAGAACAAGCTTTAAATATACCAAAAAAATGTCAACTGCTTGTACAATTTTAAATGAAACTAAATCAACGGATTTTAAAAAAATTCGCGATTTAGTTTTAAATCATAAATACAAAATAGTTGTAGCTCAAATGATGGAAACTAAATATGGAACAAGTGTGGTTCTCGTCTTGGAAGGAAACCTGAAACTTTTTCTACCTAAACGGTATGATAAAATAAGTACCGATGTTCTTGATGAATTGAACACAGGAAATATGTTCTTGAAAGTGATAGAACATCTGGCGAAAACAGTGGAATTAGAATTTGGCATTATATAAAAATTAATAAAAAAATTGTATAATAATAAAAAACTTTAATTTCCAAACATCTATATTTTTATAAGTATTATCTAATAATAATAAATTGTATTCTTTAAAAGAAAAAAATGTTTTCATGTGTTTTTATTACAACTGAGCTCCTATTACTTTTTTCTCACATTACAGAAATTTAGGTTTGAAATAATTACAGTATTCTGCATAATACAGAATTGCCTCATAAGAAATAATTACAGCATACATGTATGATGCCTTTAAATTTCAATAAAACAAAAAAATTTTTTTTTGATATGCAGTCATATAGTAAACAACAAAACAAAAACCAAATATAAAAGTAAACAACAAAAACCAAATATAAATATACTACGCGCTTATCAGTTAAATAAAATAGTAAATAAAAAAATTTTTTTTCAAGTCATAGTCGCCCACTCATTTTGTATATTAAATAATATATAAACACACTGCGCTCTTATCAGTTGAATTTTTTATGTTGTCAATGAACTCTATAATAAACTAGAAGCAAAAAAAAAATAATATAACATTTTTTCAAGTCCAAGGTTGTTGAGTAATTTAATATTTTATAATATAGGTCATATTATTATTTTTCGTAATTACTTTTTATACCCATATGACTATATAGTCAAAGGGTATAATAAATTTGCCATTACGTTTGTGACGCAGAGAAGGAGGGGGGGTAGATATAGACTCAAGTGTATGGATCGGATCAGAATCGAAAAAAAAATCGATTTAGCTATGTATGTCCGTCCGTCCGTCCGTCTCTCCGTCTGTCCGTCTGTCCGTCTGTCCGTCCGTCCGCACGATAACTCAAAAACTAAAGGAGCTAGGATCTTGAAATTTTCGCAAATTCGTTTTTTTGCAATAGCCGTCATCGCTATTTAAATCCAGCCATTTTGGTCCATGGCTTCGGGTGGCTGCCATACAACTTCTTTTTTTATATGAGTATTGCTCTGTACCTATTACAGCTACGTGTCTGAAATTTTGGCAAAAGTAGTTTAGTTTTATGGCCAAAGTTTCTGCAAAATTTGGTTGGTCTGTTGCAGTGAGTTCGAGTAGCTGCCATACAACTCCTTCTTTTATATGAGCATTACTCTATACCTATTAAAGCTGGGTGTCTGAAATTTTGCCAAAAATAGTTTAGTGTAATGGCCAAAGTTACTGCAAAATTTGGTTCGTCTACTGCAAAGGGTTCGAGTAGCTGCCATACAACTCCTTCTTTTATATGAGCATTATATTTCACCTAATAAAGCTGGTATGTTTGAAATTTTGCCAAAAGTAATTAATGTTTGTAATAATAATGATATAATGTTTATATAACGGCCATACGGGTATCCCAGAGTTGACACAGTCTACTCTACTACACTCTTCCTCGTTTTATCATAATTTCTTGTGTGAAGAAAAAAGTTGAAGTAGGTATCTATGGTAAGAAGTAAAAACAAAAATTTAATTTTTCAAATAAGTTTTATTTCAATAATATTTTGCATAAAATAATCTTAATAATTCTATAATTCTCTCATATTGATTGTGAAATGAAACACAACCACAGGTATCAGGACCTGCAGTTGCGAAATCAGATGCCCAACAGCAATTTGTATAATGTTTACCATGTTTTGATTTCACCATGTCCACATTTATTATAGAAATCTTGAATTTGTTCTAGATGTTCTTTATACAGAAAATTATTATACCCGTATGACTATATAGTCAAAGGGTATAATAAATTTGCCATTACGTTTGTGACGCAGAGAAGGAGGGGGGGTAGATATAGACTCAAGTGTATGGATCGGATCAGAATCGAAAAACAAATCGATTTAGCTATGTATGTCCGCCCGTCCGCACGATAACTCAAAAACTAAAGGAGCTAGGATCTTGAAATTTTCGCAAATTAGTTTTTTTTCAATAGCCGTCATCGCTATTTAAATCCAGCCATTTTGGTCCATGGGTTCGGGTGGCTGTAATACAACTTCTTTTTTTATATGTGCATTACTCTATACCTATTAAAGCTGGGTGTCTGAAATTTTGCCAAAAATAGTTTAGTGTAATGGCCAAAGTTACTGCAAAATTTGGTTGGTCTACTGCAAAGGGTTCGAGTAGCTTCCATACAACTTCTTATTTTATATGAGCATTACTCTATACCTATTGAAGTTGGGTGTCTGAAATTTTGCCAAAAATAGTTTAGTGTAATGGCCAAAGTTACTGCAAAATTTGGTTGGTCTACTGCAGAGGGTTCGACTAGCTGCCATACAACTCCTTCTTTTATATCAGCATTATATTTTACCTAATAAAGCTGATATGTTTGAAATTTTGCCAATAGTAATTAATGTTTATAATAATAATGATATAATGTTTATATAACGGTCATACGGGTATCCCAGAGTTGACACAGTCTACTCTACTACATTCTTCCTCGTTTTCTTTATTTCTATATAAAACCTCTGCTATTAATTGGGCTACGAAATTTAAATTCATTATACCCGTATGACTATATAGTCAAAGGGTATAATAAATTTGCCATTACGTTTGTGACACAAAGAAGGAAGGTAGGTATAGACTCAAGTGTATGGATCGGATCAGAATCGAAAAACAAATCGATTTAGCTATGTATGTCCGTCCGTCCGCACGATAACTCAAAAACTAAAGGAGCTAGGATCTTGAAATTTTCGCAAATTCGTTTTTTTGCAATAGCCGTCATCGCTATTTAAATCCAGCCATTTTGGTCCATGGGTTCGGGTAGCTGCCATACAACTTCTTTTTATACCCGTGCATACATGTATGAACATCGGGTATATTAAAATTACTCCTCCGTTTGTAACGCATCGATCTAGACGAGCTAGATATAGTGTCAAGGGTACGTATCGGCTCAGAATCGAAAAATTAGTCGATCTAGCTATGTGTGTCTGTCCGTCCGTCCGTGTGTCAGCACGATAACTCAAAAACTAAAAGGGCTAGAGTCTTGAAATTCACACAAAGTCATTTTTAGACAATTTCTAGGTTCCCTATTGTTTTTGGTTAAAATCGGACCAAGGCTTCGGGGAGCTGCCATACAACTTTTTTGCACCAATATGAATTTCTTCAAAACTAATTATACTACGGGGATGAAAATTACACACGGTTAGTTTTAAAATGACTCCGGCACTTATATGAAGTTTCAAAATGTTAGGGCCCCATTTTCGGGGGGCTGCCATACAACTTCTTTGCACCAATATGAATTTCTTAAAAACTAATTATACTACGCGGATGAAAATTACCCTCGGTTAGTTATATAATGAATCGATCACTTATATGAAGTTTTAAAATGTTAGGGCCCCATTTTCGGGGGGCTGCCATACAACTTCTTTGCACCAATATGAATTTCTTCAAAACTAATTATACTACGCGGATGAAAATTACACACAGTTAGTTATATAATGAATCGAGCACTTATATAAGGTTTCAAAATGTTAGGGCCCCATTTTCGGGGGGCTGCCAAACAACTTCTTTGCACCAATATGAATTTCTTTAAAACTAATTATACTACGAGGCTGAAAATTACCCTCGGTTAGTTATATAATGAATCGAGCACTTATATGAAGTTTCAAAATGTTAGGGCCTCATTTTCGGGGGGCTGCCATACAACTTATTTGCACCAATATGAATTTCTTCAAAACTAATTATACTACGACGATAAAAATTACACACGGTTATTTATATAATGAATCGAGCACTTATATGAAGTTTCAAAATGTTACGGCCTTGTTACGGCTGCCATACAAAGTTTGCGATTCAATAACTGTGAATCTAATGAAGCTACAAGGTTAAAATTAAAATTGGGGAGGTAAAGTAATAGGGCAACTTAGTTGGCAAAGTTGGACATCACTCGGACCATCGGAATTTTTGGGTGGGCCATTTTTTTTTTGTTTTTGTTTTTTTTTTTTTTTTTTTTTTTTTTTTTTAAGCTAAAGTTATGGGACAATGAATGAAAATTTAGTTTTTTTTTTTTGTTAATTTTTTTTTTTTTTTTTTTTAGCTAAAGTTATGGGACAATGAATGAAAATTTTGTTTTTTGTTTTGTGATGTTTTTTTTTTTTTTTGTTAATTTTTTTTTTTTTTTTGTTACGTCAAAATTATGGAGTAATGAGTTAAATGTATAAGGGAAGTAAATTACGGCTTATTTTATACACCATAGTGGGTATGCACGGGTATCTAAAAGTTGACAAGGGCAACTATAATCTTCCTCGTTTTATATGAGCATTACTCTGTACCTATTACAGCTTCGTGTCTGAAATTTTGGCAAAACTAGTTTAGTTTTATGGCCAAAGTTTCTGCAAAATTTGGTATGTCTAGTAGAGTGGGTTCGAGTAGCTGCCATACAACTTCTTATTTTATATGAGCATTACTCTCCACCTAATGAAGCTGGGTGTCTGAAATTGTGCTAAAAATAGTTTAGTGTAATGGCCAAAGTTACTGCAAAATTTGGTTGGTCTACTGCAGAGGGTTCGAGTAGCTGCCATACAACTCCTTCTTTTATATGAGCATTACACTACACCTTATGAAGCTGGGTGTCTGAAATTTTGCCAAAAATAATTAACCTGATGATATAATGTATATGTTACGGTTATACGGGTATCCCAGAGTTGACACATTCTACTCTACTACACTCTTCCTCGTTTTTTTATGTTATTAATGAATAAAATACCGGTTATGGATAAATTCCAATTCTTACTTTTACTTGTATTTATACTATATTTTTATATCAAATTATTTTTTTTTGTTATAGTTCTTTTAACTAACTAATAAAACAAAGGTAACCACAAATTTACTAGAAACTTTTTATAGTGTTATGAAATACTTATCTTTATTTTATACTGCTTACCACATGTTTTTTTTTTTTATCATTAAAGGCTATTTATATTTATTTAAATTGTCTTATAGATATCGAATAACTTTTTTTATAGTATTATGAAATACTTTTCTTTGTTTTATACCACTTACCACAATTTTTTTATCAGAAGTGTTTATTTATATTTCATTAAATGTATTGTCTTATAAAATTTGAATTACTATAAATAGAAATGCAATTTACAAATAATACAAGTCTCTTTTTAAAATTGATATCTGTATATAGACAAAAAAAAAAATGCAGAAATTTTTTATAAATTTAGTTTTGTGTGCCATAATTCAATATTCATTGGGTAAAGCGATTGACATTGAATTAAATGCTGAAAATAAAGAATCTCTTAATTTTAATGTTGTTTTACCGTCAAATGAAACAATACAAATTAATTTGTCTATGCGATTATTAAAGCACGTGGCTTCACCAGAAGCTATAAAATCAACAACAATTACGAGCACAATAACAACACCAAAAACAGAAACTACACCAAATAATGTTTTAGTTGAAGGTGTAGATAATGAAAAAATTGTTACTATACCAGAGTATGGAACTTATTATGTTAGTGTTGATGAAGCTATAGAAGGTTTTCGAAAAAATTTAATAAGTAAGGAGTTGGAAACTGGTGGAATTTTTGAAAGTGAAAGGGTTTTTTACAGACATTTTAAATTTGAGATACCTAACAACAAAGTTGCAGATGAAATAAAAATACGTTGTGAATATAATGCTACATTCAATACAAAATCGCTTCAAATAAATTGTTTAGAATATAAAGATACTTTTACAGAAAGAATACTTAGTAATGGTGAAATAGAAGAGATAATTGTTCAAGATACTAGTTTTAAGTCAAACTTTAATGTAATAGATTTAAGAAAATATAAACAAACATACCATATGACTATTTCTTAAGAAAAAAAAAAACAAAAAATTATTATTTTATGTAAAATAAACATATTTTTATTTATCTTATTTATTTCTTTTATTTTAACAATCATTATTACTATTTAAACTTAATTTGACAATTCATTACTATTAATCCATGAATTATGTTCTGATGAAAATCCAAGCCATTTGACAAACAACTTATTACCATTTCTTTTAATAACTTTTTCAATTAAAAAAAAATCTGGATATTTGGCTTTATTTAATTCTGCTTCATAAAAGCTTCCTTTTATAGGATTACCTTGATAATCTTCCAGTAAATAAACAAATGGGTTAGTTAATTTAACTTTTTTTATTTTAAAAATTTCTGTAGTCCAATTGGGTGTATAACCTTTTTCAAATATATGCTTATATTTACTAATGCGAACCAAATCATCATTTTTAAATTTAGGAATTTTTGGTTCAATTATTTTCAATCGATTATAAATTGTTGATAAAATTTCTTTTTCATTTGTTTTATTAACTTCGTTAGGCTTTTTCTTAATTGTTCCATGTTTGGTATTATTATAATCATCTAAAAGTTTTTTCAATAAATTTAACCATTTATAATTACCATTAAAACTGAACTCTTTCCACATTTTTTCTTTTAGTGTTCTATTAAAACGTTCAACAATAGAAGCTTTTAATATGCTATATGTATTATAATGATTTATATTATATTTTTTCATTAAGATTTGAAAATTTTTATTAAAAAATTCCTTTCCACTATCAGTTTGTAAATTTTTTGGTATACGTTTTGATTTTAAAAGAATGTTTTTAAAAGCATTCATTACATTAACAGCACTTTTATTATAAATTGGCGTAGCCCATGCATATTTTGAAAATGTATCTATAACAGTAAGTAAATAATGATAACCGTTATTTTCTTTACTATATGGTATCATTTCAACTAAATCTGCTTGCCAAAGATCATCAAAGCCTTTAATAATAACATGCCGCCTTTTGAAATTTTTACGAGCTGGTTTATGTAATTCGTTAACAACTTGTCTTCTACTCATGATGTAAATGAATAACAAAAAATTTAAATAATACTTTTTTATACAATAATACCATCTTCTCTTAATTCTTCAATAATAGATAATATTTCATTATTATGATTATTATCACCAGCCATTTGAGAGCTTTTTAATAACTTTAATCTTTCAACTAATTCATTTGGATCATTGTAGTACACATAATCTATATTTTTATTTGAATAAGATTTTAAATCATATACATTTTTCATTATATCTATTCCTTTTCCTTCACTACTAATATTGAGATGGAAATAATTTTCGAAAAATATTTTTATATTTAAAACTTCTATTTCCTTTTATTTGTGTGTTAGGATTATAATGAATCATATGAGCATTAGTTTTCAATAAAATATTTCGATATTGTTCTAAATCTGCATTATTATAATTTTTAGGATTTTCCATGAATATTAATTCATGTAATCCTATGGTGCCTTCATATATTTCATTATCGTTAAGTATAATATTTTGATTAGATTCATTAACATGAAATTTTGAATTACCCAACTTTAGACTATTACTTTCCATATCATAATATGGACCGTATGATTTATCATATTTTGAATTATTTAAAAAATTAGTTATAGTAACATCATTATTATTTTCATTGAGTTTATTTTTTTTTCTACTAGGCATTGGTGTTGAAGTTTTAGTACTTGGAAATAATGTATCATTATTTTCATTATATTTTAAAGTAAAGTCATCAATACCATCAATATTATTGCTATCATGATCTTCATCACTATCATATTCCCTTTTTAAAAGAATATATTTTTTTTCCTTTTGATGATCATCATCATTATCATATTCCCTTTTTAAAACAATATTTTTTTTTTCCTTTTTCTTTATCTTCGGCTCTGAATCATTAGTTATTCCGTCTTTTACAATATTAATAACTTTTTTAAGTGGTTCTGTAATTGGTTTAAAAGTTTCCTCTAATCTTCCAATCTCTTCTTCTTTTCCTGTTTTAAGCATTATATATTTTTTTCTTAGAGCCTCGCGAGCTTTAATCAATTCCTTCTTCTTGTTAATATTCATTTTAATATATATGTATATGGTTTATTACTGATCGGTTTATTACCGGTCAGTTTATTACCGGTCGGTTTATTACTGATCGGTTTATTACCGGTCGGTTAATCGGTTTATTACCGGTCGGTTAATCGGTTTATTACCGGTCGGTTAATCGGTTTATTACCGGTCGGTTTATTACTGATCGGTTTATTACTGGTCTTTAGGTGTTACTTGTTTTATGTATGAATGCAGATTAATATTTTTTTCATTTTTTACAATATATTTATAGAACAATAAAGTAATTAAACCCCTTTCGGTAGCGTCCCTTAAAAAGATCTTTATTTTTATCAATAATTACAAAACCAAATGGTTCTTTCCAACATATTTGACATATTTCTTGAAATTTTTTATACGACATATCTGAATTAATATGATCGTTATAGATATGCCTCATATTTAAATCATCTTGTTTAAATATAATTATAAAATTGGCATTGTCTCGCACTAAGTGTTTTGGAATATGTGTATAAGATTGACATAAATAAAAGCTGTCAATACCATTGTGACGTTCCATACAAAAATAGTCACGGATATTATTTTGCTTATCACAAGCAACATCATCAAATATAAACAAAGAATTATTTTTTGCTTCATTTGGCTTTATTATATCTGTATTATTCGAATATTCATAGTAACCCAAACCTTTAATTGGTTTAATCGCTTTTTTTAAATATTTATATTTTGGTTGATGTAAAGATTTTGAATATATATATATATTTTCGAATTTTAAACCATTTGGATCAAATAACATGCTCAATAGTAAGTTTGTTTTGCCACAATTTGATGGTCCAACGATAAGACATCTTATACTATTTGGTAATAATGGTCCATGTTTTTGAATCTCTTTTTCATTATTAGCAGTTTTGTCAAAATTTTTAATTTTAAGGTTGTGGTGTTGCTTTACAAACTTCATCTTTATTACTAAATTTAGTATTAACAGAAAAAGATGTTTTATATGTATATAAACAGTGAATCTATGCTATTGATAGTCATTTGAAAATAGAATATAAAAATGATAACATATAAAACAAATTCAGTTAATTGTAATAAAACTATTGGAGGAAAAGGTTTAGTAAATTCATTAATTAATAATTTGCCATTTGAACTACATTTACCTGGTTATAATTATTGTGGACCTGGTACTAAACTTGAAAAACGTTTAAGTAGAGGTGATCGTGGTGTTAATCAATTAGATGAGGCTTGTAAAGAGCATGATATAGCTTACAATAAATATAAAGATATTGAAAATCGAAATATTGCTGATAAAATATTGCATAATAAAGCTTGGATAAGATTTAAAGCACCGGACTCAATAATTAACGAACGTTTAAATTCATTTTTAGTCTTTAACACTATGAAAACAAAAGCAAAATTTGGTATGGGTATTAAAAAAAGGAAAATGAAAAATAAACAAAATGAGAGAAAAAATTTTAAAAATAATCTAAAAATATTCAAAAATGCTGTTAACGAGGCGAAAAAAGTTTTAAAAAAAGCTTCTACAAATAATTTAAATGACTCAATAAAAATTGGTTTATTAGCAGCAAAAAAAATAATTAAAAATAAATCAAAATCAATGAAAATTCCTAGAGTTCTTCCAATACCGAAAATAGGTGGAGTTTTACCTTTCTTGATACCTATTTTATCTGGTTTATCTGCTATTGGTGCATTATCTGGTGGCGCTGCTGGTATTGCAAAAGCAATTAATAGTGCATCTAATGCTAGAAAAGAATTGGAGGAAAATAAAAGGCATAATAAATCAATGGAGGCTATTTCTATTGGTAAAGGCTTATATTTAAAACCTTATAAAAAAGGGTATGGATTGTATTTAAAACCATATAATTCTTCAAAAAACTTTTAAAAAAGCTACCTAAAAGAGCATTATCAAATATCGATTTAATTAATTTTTCAAAGAATATGACAAATTTTCGTGGTACTTTTATGCGAAATACCTTACCAAAAGGAAAACCTAGAGAAATTGTATGTGGTATAGTAAATTTGGATGATTCATCTGGAAATGGCACACATTGGGTAGCTTATTGGAAAAAAAATAATATAATAATATATTTTAATAGTTATGGTGATTTAAAACCACCCAAAGAACTTGTTAAATATTTAGGTAATAATATATTATATAATACTAAAGACTTTCAAAAAAATAATAAATATAATTGTGGACATTTATGTTTAAAATTTTTATTGCATTGTAATGAATGTTTTTTTTTTGAAATAAATAAATAAAAATAACTATTATAAAATAAGATTAGTTTTATTTTACACATCATGTCGTTAACATTAACTTTTAACAGCAAACAATCAATTATTCATACTGAATATTTCCCAACAATAGATTTAAAGGGGGAATATGTGTGCGGATTAGTAGATTTTCAAACTTATTACTCAATTGCAAATATAGATCATAGTAATAATAAGTTCTATATAGGAGATCAAATAATTGAACTTCCGATTGGATCTTATGAAATTGATGATATTGATCAATATATAAATTCAAATATTTTAAATGATATAGATATTTCATTGAAAGCAAATAATAATACAATGAAAGTAGAAATTTTTTCTTCAGAAGATATCGATTTTACAAAACCAAACTCACTTAGGGAAGTATTAGGTTTTAGTAAAAAAATATTACAATCCAAAACTCTTCATGAATCTGATCAATATGTTAACATTAATAGAATCAATATTATACGTATAGAATGTAATATTATTGGTGGGACATACATTAATAATAAGTCAGCGCATATTCTTCATGAATTTTCAATTAACGTTAGTCCAGGGCCCTATTTCATAAAACTATTAGTCTAATACTAATAAACTAATAATTATTAGAACTAATAAATATGGAATAATACTTTTTTGTTTCATAAAACTTTTCTGCAACTAATAAAATTTTACTAATAAATTATTACTGCAAATCATAAATTATTATTATAGACTCGTCACTAATAATTATTATTTGAATGTTCAATTATTTAGTTTATATTAAATGCAAGACTTCTCCTTATTATAAAATAATCTTCAAAATCACTCTCACTATCATAGCTTAACATGATTTTCAAATTTATACTGAATTATGTTTAAGTTGTAACCAAAATAAAATGTTGTTGATTAATGTAAAGTATGTATAATAATGCGTAATTTTTTTTTAGATTTTATTATTTATTTATTTTGTACAAAATATTTAAGATTATTTACTAAAAAAAAATAAATTTATGGCATACAATATGAAGTTTAAGCTCTATCTATCTATCTATATATATAAAAGGGAAAGTTTGTTTGTTTGTTTGTAGCGAATAGACTCCTAAACTGCCCAGCCGATTTTCATGAAAATTTGTATATAGAGGTTTTTGGGTACGGAAAGAAATCGTGGCCCAAAAATTTTGCTCTAACGGACCGCCAAGTTGGGTGCAAGTGTTTAAACTTCTTTGTTCTATAATGAAAACGGTTTGACCGATTGACTTCAAATTATGTATACGTGATGCTCTTTGAGAATTGAGTTAACCCTATTAAAAGTTTTGGAATTTGTTAACCCATGCCGGGCCGACGGGTGGTCAAAAAAAATTTTGGGTCCAAATTTTGTCCGATTTTATGAAATTCAACTTTGGCTAAAAAAAAAACCCCAAAAGAAATGTTGTTGAGTTCCATTAACCCATTGCGGCCCAACAGCTTTTTATAGGGTTTTTCAATACTTAACTCTAAATTAGAAACGATTTGACCGGTTGAACTCAAATTTTATATGTGTGAAGCAACTTGAAAATGGAGTTGAGTCTGTTAACAGTCAGTCCTACGTTTGGTCAAAAAAAAATTTTTGGAAATAAATTACGTCAAATTTTGGAAAGTAGTTTGTACTGCTTTGAATTACAGAAAGTTTCAAAAATTACTAGAATAATCCTAGAAAAATCGTTTTAAAAAGATTGCTTTCATACATTTTTAAATTTACGTGTGTAATATTTAAAATACTAATAATGAATTTATTGGTCTTTCTAAACTAATAAAAATTTACTAATAATTATTAGTGTAGCGACAAATAATTATTAGTCTAATAGTTTTATGAAACAGAAACGCGCTTTGCAGTAATAAAATTCACTAATAATTATTAGTGTAGCACTAATAAAATATTAGCCTTTATGAAACAGAATTTTACTAATAACTAATAAAATATTAGTAAATTCACTAATAATATTAGACTAATAGTTTTATGAAATGGGGCCCAGGTTATAAAATAATAGAAACACCACACAATGTTATTTATTTACCTGTGACTATTCAACATATAAACAATATTACACTGAAATTATTGGATCAAGACGGAAATTTAATAAATTTTAGGGGTGAAACTATTACTTTACGTTTATATTTAAAAAGATTATCATGATAATTTACAATAATAATAATAATAACAATAATAATAAAAATAATAATGATAATTTATAAATACTCAGATCAAAATAGAAATTTTATTAATCACACACAGATTGTTGAAGAGAAACCGTATAAAAGGAAATCAAAACCTTTAACATTTGAAAATAAACTATTTTTAAAGTCAATTGGTTTAAAATTAAAATGTTAAATATATTTAAAGAACCTGCTTCTGATGACAGAATTATAAGAAAACAATATCATACATATTCACCAAATAATAACAATTTTAATAATGGTGATACTATTACAATAACTATACAAAATCAGAATATTAATGTTCTTCCATCTGAGAGTTTTTTATATATTGAAGGAACTATTGCAACAACTGCTGAGGGTAATGTCCCAACAAAAACTAAATTTTCAAATAATTGTGCTGCTTTCCTGTTTAATAGTATTAGTTATAATTTAAATGGACAAGAAATTGATTTTAATAGAAGTGTTGGTATCACATCAACGCTTAAAAATTATATTTCATTAAATAAGAATGAAAGTGATATGTTATATTCATCCAGTTGGTCGCCGATTGATAACATTGAAATTAAAAAACTATTTTTTAATTTTAATATACCATTAAATAAATTATTGGGTTTTGCTGAAGATTATAATAAAATAATACCAAATGCTAATCATGAATTAATTTTAATTCGTTCATCAGATGATAACAATGCTATAATAACGAGTGATACTATAGAAAAAGTGAAAATTAATATAACAAAACTGCAATGGAAAATACCTCATATTCAATTATCTGATAATGAGAAAATAAGTTTATATCAATCAATCAATAAAGGTTTATCTATTCCAATAGTTTTTAGAAGTTGGGATCTTTACACTTATCCAGATTTACCATCTAATAGTGAACATCATTGGTGGCATGTTAAAACAACTACACAACTTGAAAAACCTCGTTTTATTGTATTTGCTCTACAAACAAATAAAAAAAATAAGGTTGATAAAAATATAACACATTTTGATCATTGTGATTTGATTAATTTAAAAGTTCATCTAAATTCAGAATATTATCCACATGAAAATTTAGATTTACATTTTGACAGAAATCGCTTTTCAACATTATTTATGATGTATATGAATTTTCGAAAAACTTATTATTCTCATAATATAATTGAATCGCTTTTAAATTGGGACAACTTTAAAGCATTTGGGGCAATCTTTGTTATAGATTGTCAACATCAGGATGAAATTTTAAAAACTGGACCTATTGATGAAGAAAATACCTGAAAATACCACAGCATATTGTTTAATGTTGCATGACAGATTTTTTAAATATCAACCTC
The DNA here is from genome assembly GCA_963082915.1 of Dolichopus griseipennis. Lineage (NCBI taxonomy): Eukaryota > Metazoa > Arthropoda > Insecta > Diptera > Dolichopodidae > Dolichopus > Dolichopus griseipennis. The sequence goes on from OY720441.1 coordinate 283,044,737, forward strand.
TCACAGCTGTTTTGAATAAAATTATCTAAATGTTATAAATAAAAAAAAAACCTTTTTATTATGTAATATAAATTATTTATTATAATAATAATAATAACAAAAAAAAATGTTTTATTATTTATATTTTCTTTTTAAGCAAAGGAGGGAATCTGAAATAGAAATTGGTTTTTTTATTTTTATCTTTTTTTTTATATCTACAATAAATTATACAATTATTATTATAGTATCAAGTTTTTGCTCCATCTTCATCCAGCAACTCTGATGATAGATGTTTTAAATATTGTCCCATTAAATTATTTTCCAAATGATTAATGTTTTCTGGCAGGATTTTTACCATCTGCTCTCGCTCCATACCATCACAGACATCTAATAAACACTTTTTGAACTGTTGCACTGAACCATGAATCTGAAATAGAAAAAAAAATTTATTGAAATATATATAACATTTTTTGTTTTTTTTTGTTTTTTTACCTTTGTATACATATCCGATGGTCTTGAAAATCGTTTTTCGGGTTTTTCTTTTTTCAGGATTTTAGTTTCTGTTGGTCCATATAGGTCATCATCTTCTTCATCTTCCTCATCTGCTTCAGTTAAAATTTCTAACTCCTCATCCTTTTCGCTTTTTTGCAGCTCTTCAACATCTATCACAATTATGTGCATTCCTTTATAATTCGCTCCATAATAGAATAATTCCTCATGTTTCTTATGAATCTGCCGCAAATATTCTAATGATATACCTTGCTCCTCCAGTCTATTTCGCTTTTTAATTTGTTTAAAGCAAAACTCTGGAGAAGATCTTAGGTATATGATGTATTCAGGTAGCAGATGACATGTTTTTATCATCTGCACTGAAAAATTATACCATTCATCCAGCACATTGAATTGTACTGGAGTTAGATGATGGTTTTCTTTTAAATTTTTCGTGAATACATTAAATACACTAAAAACGGATCTTTCCATTATTTTTAGTGCAGTCGGAATCGTTCTAATCATTTGTTTAAGCGTGATGTTCAGTATCAGAGACTGAAAACTCTCTGCATACTTTAATGGATGGTCATAATACTTCTGTAACATATTTTCTCCACGAAAATCGCATATTTTCTCCATCTGTTCATATAATACAGTGCACTCAGGTCTTCCTTCAAAAAAGTTCTCGAGGAAATAAGATTTTCCGGCACCAATATTTCCCTCCACTAATATTGTTGCTTCTAAAATAAAAAGAGATTAGAAAATTTTAATATATTTCAAATAATATATATAGAAAATTTTTTTTAATACTTACTTTCGCCCTCCTCCAATAACTTTTTGACAATTTCGTTAACCTTGTCAGCAACTGATGCAGCAGTAAATAAAGACATTTTTATATTTTTTTGTTTAATATATTTTTTAAAAAACTTGTTTGTTTTAAGATTGGTTTAAGTTTTATAAATTTTAAAATTTATTGCTTGGCTATTTATTTAAAAAATTTTTAAATAAATTTCTTTTATCAAAAAATGTAATTTTTTTTTATTTAACCATTATGATAATACACTAAATATTTACTTAGAAAATTTGCCACAAACTTATTTTTAGGTTCCAAAAGTACATAACTAAGAAAATTTTTATACTTACATTATCTTAACCACCAAACATATGTTGCTAATTTCATATACTAGAATATTTTTTTATTCCATAATTCAAGATAAATTTTGGTTTAAAAATTAATTCTAATCTAATTTTAAATACAATTTTACACAAATTTAATTTTATTTTTTTTTGTTATTTCTTATAATATAGTCAAAAGTTAATTCAAAAATTTAGTTTTTGACAATTATGATAATATGATAAACATTTAATTAAAAAAGAGAAATTTCTAGAAAAATAGAACCACAAACATATTTTTAAGTTAGAATATAATTTAATAGATAGTCTAAAAGTTAACCACAAAACTTATAACAGAAAAAATTTAAAATAATTGTAACCACAAAACTTATAACAGAAAAAATTTAAAATAATAGTAACCACAAGAACTGATATGATTATTTCATTTACGTTAATTATAGTAAAAATTGTTATGTGACGTCACCTGCGCTAGAACATACATATTATATCTACTACAGATCGCTCTCTGAAAATCGTGTTCACAAAAATGTCAAATGAACATTTTTAGATTTTCGAAGAATACAGAAGAATACCCATCTCTATCTAAGAAGGCAATCACGATTTTATTACAATTTGCTACCTCATATCTTTGTGAATTAGGATTCTCAACATTAACCAATTTAAAAACTAAAAAACGAGAAAGACTTACCGATCTAGAAGAGGAAATGAGGGTAGCAATATCTTATATTAGACCTAATATTGGCGAAATATGTAAAACTCGCCAGACTCATATATCCCATTGAATTTTTTATTATATTTTATCGTTGTTATTTTGAATTGGTAACAATTTAGTTTTGTTGATTTTATTTTATATTATGTATATTATAATTATTATTTGACTTCAATAAATAAAAAAAAAATTTTATATATTTCCGTATATAATCCAAATTACTGGAATCAATATTATTTGGTCTGATGCTCCGGGAAGGTTTCATGTAATTAAATGTGCTCCGTGATCCCGAAAAGGTTTAGGGCCATTGGCTTATGCTATCGTTGTATTTTTTTATGTTATATTAGTAATTTAAGAAATATTTTTCCATTGTTGGTTTGTAGTGTGTGTTTTATTTATGTATTTAAATGATTTATTGTGTATTCCGTTACAGCATTTATTTCATATCAACTGTAATCTCTGAAAATCCAGAATCACATAAAGAAAGAAATTTTAAAGAAAAGCTTTAGGTAACTTCATTATTCAAAATAATTTAACAAAACTTAAAAAAAAACAAAAACCAATAAGGAATTATAATAAATATTAAGGACTATTAATCAATATCAAAAGTTGTATTTAATTTATAACCCTATAATAAATTTGAATAATTTGAATGTTTTATTTTCCTTAAAACTTGAAATTTCTAAAGTTTTCTTGCAGTTGCATTTTTAAATTGATCCATTCTTTTCGTTAATTTTTGTTTTGACGTTTTACTTTTTATGCACTATGTGCACTATGTAGGTTATGTATAAGAAACCTCCTAATATTGAAAAAGTATTTATTATAATATCCAATACATAATATTGATAGAGATATAAATAGAATTAGAAAACTATCAGAAAACTATCAAATAATTTTAATAATATTTTAAAGGCCATTTCGGTCAAAAGTAATAAAATCTCAATAAGGAATATTCTATGGAACAGATGTTTGTGTTTTTAATTATTATGTGAAATTACTGTATGATCTTTTCCTAGAAATGTAATAAAAGTAATTAGAAATAAGATTATGTAATATATTAATTTTCTATTGGTCATTTAGTAATAAACATTAGATTTTATGCTAATCTTCTATTGGTTCTTTGGTAATAAGACAAAATTATAAATAGTTTGTATTAAGGAAAATTCACTATTATTATAAATATAATAAATATTTTTTTTAATCAAATCATTAACGAATAACAGAATTGGCGCAGTCGGTAGGATAATTCTAAAACGAATTTTTTCGAAGAATCCAGTGAAAACGAATTGGTAAATAACATTAAAAAACTTTATTAAATAATAAATTTAACAATAGTGTTAACACCGGTAATTAAGCAAACATTTTGTAAAGTGTCTCAAAATAATACTAAGAAACAATAAATTAAAGAAAAGTGGAAAACGAAGAATAAATTATATTCGCAGAAACAAAACTTAATTTCATTTAAAACACCAAATTTTAATTAAAAAAAAAAAAATAATAATAAAAGTGGAAAACGAAGAGCTTAAAACAAAAAAAAAAAAAAGTTGCTCGAAGAAACAAAACTTAGTTTTAAATTAACACTAATTCTTGATTTTTAATAAAAATAAAAGTGGACAACAAAGAGTTTAAAAATAAAATTCGCCCGCAGAAACAAACTTTCTAGTTAAATGCAAGAAGTATTCTAATGAATAAATACGACGTCAATTGAGAAATTTAAGAGCTCAAAATGGTTTAAACTAGCATCAAAATAGTAATTACAATTAAACAAGGAATATTATGAAAGAAAACAGTTACATGTCCACATTCACAGGACGTAACGAAATAAGCATAAATTTTTTCATATAGAGTGCAGAGTATTATCTTTCAACTGTACCAGATCCAGATCAAAGGAAACAAATGTGCTCAATATTTTACTACAAAATACAAGAAGCAAAGAATGCAGCTGTAAACAACCCCGATCCTTCAATTTGGAATGCAGTTAAGTTGGTGTTAAGAATGAGATATAAACCTGATACTGAACCCATGGACATCTATAAAAGAATTAATAACATTCGCGTTAATTCGGTAATTGAAATTTGTAATGAAATTCAAAACATTAAATTAAAATTGTATTAAAAAGTGAGGTTCAAATATGGAGATGATCAGTGCATAGATTTAAGTAACATATATAGTATTTTAGTTAATATGGTAGAAGATATAACCCAAGGAATTTTATTAGATAAAATATATTAAATAAAAGAGTCAGGTAGTGTAATAGAAATAATGAGAAAAAGAAGATTCGGAGATTCGTGCATCAGAAACGAATATAAAAAAATAGTAATTTTAACAAAAATACAATTAGAAATAATAATTTTAGACCGCATAATAAAATTAACAACAATTCAGGACCGTTTAGAAATCTTAGAAATAACTCGGATCTATATCGCCAACAAAAGATTTATGCTAGGCAAGATTAGGTAGAACTAATGGATATAGGAAATATCCTTGTAAATAATAAAAATTCCTACCAAGTGCCAAGAAACCCCAGTAATAACCCGGGCCAATATGGCAAACAACAGGGCTATACTAGGCAAAGGGAGGAGGAATTTTAAATAAATGAAAAAAATGATCAATCAAATAACGTAGAGTTTTTTATGAATTAGCCTCGGAAGAACTACCTATGATTCAAATTACTACAAATAAACGAAGTTTCATAGCATTAATAGACACAGTCTCAACTTTAAGTGTTATAGACGATCAAATTTTAGAATTTAGAGAAATAGAAATACAACCTATATATTTTTCAACAATTTGTGGTAAAGACTCAATTAAATATGAAGTACATTCTCCCTCACCTAAGCAATGCAGATCCCCTCAGGGAACCTCAATAAGTTGGAAAAAGAAAAGCTTGCCAAAACAGAAATATCAATTCATAATAGGAATTGATCTATTGACAACACTGAATACAACAATAGATTTAGAAAAGAGAATAATTACATTAAATAATCAAAAACTGAAATTTCTAAATAACCCATATTTATCAGAACAAATTTGCAATTTAGAATCTGTAGGTAGTGACATATGGGGACATTTAAAATTAAATCATTTAAAAAAAGAAGAATATCAAGAAATAAGAAAAAATTTTAATAGATTTAAAAGTTTTTTTTTTTTAAAGATGGAGATAAATTTCTAGCACTCCAGAAATAGAATACGAGATTATTACAACTACCAATCAGCAAATTAATTCCAAATTATATAGATATCCTCCACAACACGAATTAGAAGATAGGAAACAAATTAAGGAGAGGGAAGATCAAGGAGTAATTAGAAAAAGTAATTCTAGGTATTCAAGTCATTTGTTAATCGTATCAAAAAATATAGACAATTCATGTAAAAAGAAATATAGGTTAGTAGTGGACTATAGAAGACTAAATGAGGTAACGGTTGATGATAAATTTCCGTTACTCGATATAGATTCATTATTGGAGAAGTTAGGAAAGAACAATATTTTACTACTTTAGATTTGGCGAAAGGTTACCATCAAATTATGATAAAGAAAGAAGACAGAAAGAAAACAGCTTTTGTAGCACCGTCTTTATGAATTTAATAGAATGCCATTTAGTTTGAAAAATGCACTAGTCCTTGAAAGACTTATAAATGAAATTTTAAGAGATCACATAAATAGAAATTGTTTAGTGTACTTAGATAATATTTTCATATTTAGTACACCTCTTTAACAACAAGTAAAAGCAATTACAGAAATATTCAAAATACTAGAACAAAAAAAATTTGAACTACAAGTAGATAAGTGTAATTTTATGAACAGGGAAACAGAGCTTTCAGGGCACGTTTTAACAAAGGAAGGAATGAAACCTAATCCAGAAAGATAAAAGTAATACAAAAATTAGAAATAACAAAGATACCGAAACAAATAAAAAGTTTCTTAGGGATAACAGGCTATTGTAACAAATTTGTGCGGACGGGCGGACGGACATACATAGCTAAATCGATTTATATTTTGATTCTGATCCGATCCATACACTTGAGTCTGTATCTACCCACCCGTCCTCCTCCGTCATAAACGGAATGGCAAATTTAGTATACCCTTTCGACTAATATTTATACGGGTATAAAAAATATTATTAAAATGCTATTTTTCGTTAATTTTTTAGTGTTTGAAAAAATAGGAAAAATAAGAAATCAAAATTTTTAAAAATGATTTCTAACATTAATGTTTTTCTAATGTAATATTTACATACATAAACTTAACTAAAAAGAAAAACTTTATTAAAATGTTAATTTAAATGTTCATGTTGAACGGAACGATTTGCAGCAATTCTTTTTAGCAGTTAGTTTTAATAAATTTCTTTTCCATCTAATCTAATATATTATATATAATAAAAGGCTAGAAAATGCTGCTAATTCGCGAGTCCTTTTTGTCAAAATTAACACTTAGCAAATAAAGTATAAGTATCCAAGCGGTTGGATTGTTAGGGCGAGGATTACAAAATCTATTATTAACCTATCTATTTCTAGGTTTTAAGGTTTAATTCAGATGAGTTTTTATTTACATATTCATTTTGTAAATGCGGATAAATTCATTAAAAATAATTTTTTTCGCTTAGGATTTTTATTTATTCTTATTGATTCAGAATAACAAAATTTGATTTTTACGCTTACACCTGTCGTACGACAGTCTTTCTCCCTAAATAAATAAACAATCAATACATTTGTATGTATGTATATTATTTTCCTACATAGTGCAATACACACATATATAAATTATTAATTTAAGCACAGCGATTTATTTTATTCATTTATAAGTTCAGTAGAACTATTACATAAATAAAACTGTTGGACACGCCACATCTATATAAAATTAAAAATAAAAACAATAACAACACTTAATAAACTTTGCACTTCTGTGTTTTTTTATTAATTTCTAAATTCAAAAAACATGTTCCCAAGCATACTAGTAATATTAAAATTATTATCTATTAAATCTTATTTAAGAAAAATTTTAACAAATGATTTTTTTTTCTGAATAGTTTTCGAATTGATTTTTTTATATGCTAGACATTTATATGCTAAACTTACTGAATTACCATACCCGTATAACTATATGTCAAATTTGTCATTACGTTTCTGATGCAGAGAACATAGATACAGATTCAAAGGTTTGGATCGGATCGGATCAGAATCGAAAAGTAAACCGATTTAACTATTTATGTTCGTCCGTTTTTCATCATAATAACTAAAAAACTAAAGAAGCTAGGATTTTTAAATTTTCACAATTTCATTTTTATGCAACAGCCGTCATCGAATTACGGGTTGGTCATACGGGTTGATCGTAAGACATAGCTAACCAAATTATGATACTAAAAACACTTTCTAATTATTTAATCTACTCAAATACATTAAAAATTCTTACTAATTTATCTATTTAAAAATATTAAACAATAAATAAACTTAAAATAAATGGATTCGTAAGATGCAATTGCAAAATTAGGTATTTAAAACTTTTTATACAGTTCAATAAATTTTTACACACATGCAGCAAATAATGCAATACACACATATATAAATTATTAATTTACGCACAGCGATTTATTTTATTTATTTATAAGTTCAGTAGGACTATTACATAAATAAAACTGTTAGACACGCCACATCTATATAAAATTAAAAATAAAAACAATAACAACGCTTAAATAAATTTGCGCTTCTGTGCTTTTTTATTAATTTCTAAATTCAAAAAACATGTTCCCAAGCATACTAGTAATATTGAAATTATTATCTATTAAATCTTATTTAAGTGAGTGGTAAGAAAAATTTTTACAAATGATTTTTTTTTTGAATAGTTTTCGAATTGATTTTTTTATATGCTAGACATTTATATGCTAAACTTACAGAATTACCAACAAAAATAAAAGCTTATATAATTTGATGTTTTTAAAGTTAATTAACACCTTTAATGCTTTAATTAGCTTTTTAGCACAAAATTTAATAATCAAAATATGCAATAAAGGTATTTCTAAAATACAATGACAAATTTAGAACTTTTCATATAATTCTTTTAAATATAAAAATAATTAAAAAAAAAGAAATAAATTTCGCGGTTTATTAAAAAAATATTTTGTTTTTAATTTATAAAATATAATACATAATAAGTTTTATAGTAAAATTGTAAGCCTTTTAAAAATATAAAAGTGTTAAATAAGAACGGAAATAGGAAATAGTGTATCAAGTTTGAAGTTTCTATCATTATTAATTTCGAATATATGCTTTAAGGTCTTCGAAACTATGTTGATGGTCCTCGACCAACTACTGTAATTGGTTTCAATTTTTGAAGACACTAAGGGAATACAAGGACACCCTGATACCAAATTTGGAGATTCTATCTTCTTTGGACTCGGAATTATGCTCGTTTAGCCGAAGTTCGATGAAAAAAAAATTACGCTATCTTCATTAAATTTGTGCTGTAGGTTACTCGTAATGAAACTACGGCGGGAATTACGTACGGTCGAGATTGGACCCCTAAGGTTTAAAAGCTTATCATCGAAATTAATAAAAATAGTAACTTAAAATTAAGATAGGACGTTTCAATGGTGTATAAGGGTTAACTAGTATTGAAAGTATGACGGGGACTGCATATGGGCGAAATCGTACTAGGGTTTTGGGTTCTGCAACCTTTGAAAACTTCAAGGGCTAACAAACATATATCTTAAAAACACCATAACTCAAAAAATAATACTGCTAACCTACAGATGAAATTTAAATTCTAGATTACTAGTAATGAAAGTACCATGGGAATTGGTTCTGGTCGAGTTCGGACAATGAGTTCGGATTCTAGAAGCATCTGATCGATTTGATGCCAAAAGAGTATAATTTCGAAACCAAAGAATCTATCTCATATTTCCTATGTGTCCCCAACATTTAGACTTAATTCTGGTGCTGGTCCCAAGGCCTCCTAAGAAATCCCAAAATTAAAAAGCTTATCTTCGAAATTCTTGAAGATAGAAACTTTAAATTTGATACACGAAGGTTCTTTCCTATTTCCGTTTTTATCTAACACTTTTATATTTTTAAAAGGCTAAGAATTTTACCATAATTTAAACATAATTTTTAAATTAAAAACAAAATATTTTTTTAATAAACTATTAAATTCCTTTTTTTTAATTTTTATAATATCATATATTATATTGAATTTTTACCATAGGTAATATATAATTAAGACATTGTGTACGATACTTAAGCTATATTCAAAGGTACTTTATGTTAAATTAATTTTTATATTTAAATGAATTATATGACAAGTTCTAAATTTGTAATTGTATTTTAGAAATACATTTATTGCATATTTTGGGTTTATAACTTTTCTAAAAGGTACATAAACTAACAATTTAAATTAAATGCAATTTTGTAAAATTATTAAATATATTTTTATTACAAAATTTAATAATTAAAATTTTTTCACTTTTGTAATTGAATTGGAATAAATTTATTTTCATTTATTTTAAGTTTTTTTGTTTTCTAATATTTTTTAAATAAATAAGTTAGTAAGAATTTGCAATATTTTTGAATAGACAAAGTAATTAAAAAATATTTTTAATATTATAAAGTTAAGCCGATTTCGCCCATATGGAATCCCTCCGTACTTAAAGTCCTAGTAACCTACAGTTAAAATTTCATTAGTATCGCTCCATTCGTTTTTCAGTTATCGTGCCTATGCATGGATATAACGACTCAAGAGGTCACGCTGATCACAAATATATATACTATTCCATATCTAGCTCGCTTCCTTTAAATAATTTGCAGCAATTCTTTTTACCCGTATGACTATATAGTCAAAGGGTATAATAAATTTACCATTACGTTTGTGACACAGAGAAGATGGGGGGTAGATATAGACTCAAGTGTATGGATCGAATCAGAATCGAAAAATAAATAGATTTAGCTATGTATTTCCGTCTGTCCGTCTGTCCGGTTGTCCGTCCGCACGATAACTCAAAAACTAAAGGAGCTAAGATCTTGAGATTTTCGCAAATTCGTTTTTTTGCAATATCCATCATCGCTATTTAAATTCAGCCATTTTGGGCCAAGGGTTCGGGTAGCTGCCATACAACTTCTTTTTTTGTATGAGTATTACTTTGTACCTATTACAGCTGCGTGTCTGAAATTTTGCCAAAAGTAGTTTAGTTTTATGGCCAAGGTTTCTGCAAAATTTGGTTGGTCTACTGCAGTGTGTTCGAGTAGCTGCCATACAACTTCTAATTTTATATGAGCATTACTCTTCACCTAATGAAGCTGGATGTCTGAAATTTTGCCAAAAATAGTTTAGTGTAAAGGTCAAAGTTACAAAAAAATTTGGTTGGTCTACTGCAGAGCATTCGAGCAGCTGCCATACAACTCCTTCTTTTATATGAGTATTCCACTACACTTAATAAAGCTGTATGTTTGAAATTTTGGCAAAAGTAATTAACCGGGTGATATAATGTAGATGTTACGGTCATACGGGTATCCCAGAATTGACACAGTCTATTCTACTACACTCTTCCTCGTTTTAGTAGTAAATTTTAATTCGTTTCAGCAGTAAACTCGCACTTCCATAATTTAAATTTACTCTACATCTAAGTAGTAATTTACAAACACTCAGTGTTAATTTTACTTTCAATATTAAGTACACGTTGTAATGCTACCAATAATTTTCTTTAGTCCGATTTTACTATTGTAAAAATAGGAAAAACGAGGAAAAGTATAGTAGAGTAGACTGTGTCAACTTTGCGATACCCGTATGACCGTAATATAAACATTATAGCATCCGCTTAATTACTAGAGGCAAAATTTTAAATGCACAAATTATTAGACTTTCAGTTATGAACAAAATAAAATTTATGTTGAAAGGCACTTCTTCGAACCTCTTCCACTAATTATATGTTATGTATATATTAATTCTCATGTGAAATTTGAAGTTGTATGGCAACTACTCGAACCAGCTGCAGTAGACCAACCAAATTTTGCAAAAACTTTGGCCATAAAACTAAACTATTTTTGGAAAAATTTCAGACACCCAGCTTAAATAGGTATAGAGTAATACTCATATAAAACAAGAAGTTGTATGGCAGGTACTTGAACCCATGGACCAAAATGACTGGATTTCAATAGCGATGATGGCTATTGTCTAGAAAAAAATATGTGAAAATTTCAAAATTCTAGCTCCTTTAATTTTTGAGTTATCGTGGGGACGGACGGACAGACGGATAGACGGACGGACATACATAGCTAAATCGATTTACTTTGCGATTCTGATCCGATCCATACCTTTAAATCTATGTCTACCCCCCTTCTTCATCTGCGTCACAAACGTAATGGCAAATTTAGTATACTCTTTTCTTATAGTCATACGGGTATTAAAATAAGCTACTTTTAAAGTAGTAAAAAATATTAACCGTGTAGTGTTTCAAAATTAAAAAAAATATTATTAAATACAAGCTTTTAAAAAATATATAAACTAAAATCGTAATTGCAAAAATCTTAATTTAGGTACTTTAAATTGTTTCTTTAAGTAGCTTTAATAAATTTTATTTAAGTGGAGTTTGAAATTATATACCCTATTTCTCCGAAAAAAAAGCTTTTCGCAGCTTACTCAAAATTATTTTTTTCGATGATTATTACCATTTAACATCTGAATAAACCGCTTTTATAGATAATTGCGCTACTAATTTTTGAATAAATTTATCATTTACTGAATCGTAGTGCACTTGTATAACATAACCAGGTAATATTATTATAAGTTTGGTATACTGGTATATGTATTTAAAACAGAATTTTATAAATAAAGTGCTGTATATTGAAATGTTAATATTCAAAATATTTTCGCAAAATATTAACATTGTGAACCTATTTCAAGAAATAATCAGGTCAATGAATCACATTAAAAGATTTTCAATCATTTTAAAATTCCTTACGCTCTAAAAAATTTGTTGTGATGGAAAAAACAACGATTCTTATTGGAATAACGAACTAAAAATAATTGTTACTGAATTGGAAATTAAATTTTCTGGTTAAATGGATTACAACTTAATAATATAAATATAGTAAATACTAAAAAGCTTATATATTTATTTTTTTTCAGCAGTTATGATTTCAAATTATCATTTCTTATATTTAAATAGTTATAAAAGGAGTGCTTTAAAGTTAATTTTCAATCTAAAAAGGGGATAAAATAACTGATTTTATTGGATTTTATCGCCCAAATGTATAACGTTGCCATACGGTGCTAAAATTTACCGTTATGCTAAACTCAATTTTAGAAAAATTTTCGCTCCTCAAAACTTTTGAACGGCTCAAGCTAGAACTTTGAAATTATAAGAGAATTTAAATCCTTAGAAATTAGTAAACGTCGGTTAAGAAGATGTTTTGTCACGGCTCCTGTTTGGGACCTGTAAGAGCTCGCAAATTGAAATTTTACTATTTTTATGCACTTATAACTTGATTACCTTTGCTAATTTTTTAGTTTTGTACAAAATTTAAAGCTCCGAAAACTTGTGTCAGTTGTTTCAACTTGTATCAAAGGTTTTTCTTAAATTAAAAAGGGGTTCTAAACGAGGAAGAGTGAAGTAAAGTAGAACATTATATCATCCGGTTAATAACTTTTGGCAAAATTTCAAACATACAGCTTTATTAGGTTTAAAGTAATGGTCATATAAAAGAAGGAGTTGTATGGCAGCGACTCGAACCCTCCGCAGTAGACCAACCAAATTTTGTAGTAATTTTGGCCATTACACTAAACTATTTTTGGAAAAATTTCAGACACCCAGCTTCATTAAGTTTAGAGTAAGGCTCATATTAAGACGAAGTTGTATGACAGCTACCCGAACCCTCTGCAGTAGACCAACCAAATTTTGGACTATCTTTGGCAATAATATTAAACTCTTTTTGGCAAAATGTCAGGCACCCAGCTTCAATAGGTATAGAGAAATGCTCATATAAGGTACTCGAACCTGTTGAATAAAATGGCTGGATTTCAATAGCGATGACGGCTTTTGCAATTTTGATTCTGATCCGATCCATTCACTTGAGTCTGCATCTACCCACCCTCCCTCCTGCGTAACAAACGTAATAGCAAATTTAGTATACTCTTTGGACTTATAGCCATACGGGCATAAATATGGAAAAGTTTCTCTTACTTTTAAACATTTTTTCTTGGATAATAAGTCACAATTTAATTCCTACAACCTGAAATTTTGGGCGGCAGCAGGTGGAGTTAGTGAATCAACGTAAGTTGGCTTAATAAAAATTTGGGAATATTCCTTATCGTGGCTTCGAGGATTTAAAAAGCTCTCATTTTTATAAAACAGTCACTTAGTCACTAGGATACATATTTCAAAAACTAAATTTTAACATTGAAGCTCCAACATTTTATTTCGATACTCGTTAACATGTTTCTTGGTTGCATTGGGATTAAATTCTATGCATGGATTTCATTATTATTCATAATTAATAATCTACCTAATTATTCATAATTAATAAATTGATTAAATAACTAAATTATATTATCATCTATTTTTTTTCCTCAAGTATAAAGCACTATATAATTTTAAAAATGTTTTTCTTTTTTTAAACCCTTGGGTTTTTCCATTACTTGTTTTTTCTTAATATCTCTTCAATCAATATTTTAACAATAAAAAGTAATTCATTTGGTTTTTTGGCAAGTAATTATTAAACGCACTTAAACAAGTGCGGAAAAAGCACATTTTCAAAATTATCATTTATGGGACCTGTAAGAGTTAAGACCTGTAAAAATATATATAAAAATAAATGATAGTATTATAATTTAGTTATTTCATTAATTTATCAATTATATGACTAATAGTGAAAGAATATAACACAAGAAAACCTGTTAATAAGTGCGAAATATAATGTTGGAGCTTCAATGTTAACGTTTAATTTTGGAAAAACTTACAATGGTGAATAATTTTTATAAAAACATAAAAGTTTTAATTTTTAAGACCTAGTAGCCTTTCAATTGGAATGGTCCCCAAAATTTGGCTTAGCAAACTTATGATGGATCTGCCCACCCCCCTCTTGTCCTCACTCTTCCATTTTTTTCGGTTCTAAGAAATCAATTGTAAACTCCACCAAAATTTTGAATTTTACCTAGAATTTAATTATCGAAGCAAAAATGGTTAAAACTCAGAGACAATTTCTTCAATTTAAAGAAACCCTTTCAAATTTAAGATAGACCTTTAACGTATGTTGAAATATAATGCTGCAGCTGCATATTTTGTATATTTGTAAAAAAAAATTTAAGCAGGTTTTCAAGTTACAAATGTTTAAAAAAACCTAATTTTCAATTTCGAGCTCTTATAGCTCCTAAACAAGGAACGTGACAAAATAATTTTGTTAACCGTAAATTTTGTGTGTTAACCATTGTAAATTTTAGTACCGTATGGCAACCCTTAACATTTGCCTTTTAAAAATTTGTAAAGTTTATAAAACCGGCTATCTTTTGCTGTTTTCAGGTTTAATATACACCTAACAGGAGTCTTGTTAGAACAATTTAAAAAAGGGCTTTTTCCAACTTTGGGGGGCTGTAGCTGTAGCTTAGCTTTTTATCAAATTTTTAAAAGATTTTGTAAAAATTTGCCTAAATAGTTTCACTCTGTCCATGCGTCTCTCCGTTCATCCCTATGTTTACAAAAACTTTTACAACGTCGGAAAAAGCCCTATATTTAACTTTTAATAAGCTTTATAAATTTTTGAAAGGCAAATATATTTGTTTGTAATAAGGTACCGAAATTCATCATTATGCAAACTAAGTTATGGCACATATCTTCTAAACGGTTCAAACTAGAGTCTTAAAATTTTAGGAAAATTTGGAAGGAGCCAGTTAACAAAATTTTTTTGTCATCCCCATGTTAAGGAGCTGGAATTTTGCTATTCAGCATCTTTAACTTAAATACCACCTAAAATTTCTTTTAGTAATATACAAAATTTAAAGTTGCAGCATTATATTTCAACATATGTTAGAGGTTTTTCATAAATTTAAAAGTGGTTATTAGGACTTAAATATTAAAATTTTCATGTTTTTATAAATCAATAACGTATTTATTAGTGTATATTTTTCCGAAATTAAACTCTAACATTATATTTCCCACTTGTTAACAGGTTTTCTTGAGTGCATTGGGATTATGTTGTAAGTATTGAATATCATCATTCAATCAATATCATTCATAATTAATAAAGAATTGATGAAATTTATTAGTTGGTCCGCGAAAAATAAAATCGATAATGACTTTTGCCAAAAAAAAAAAGAAAAATCCACATGGGCTAACAGACTGAATAAAAAAAATTATTATTCCTTTTTCAAGAATATTTGCAATATGAAATTGCATTTATTTAAATATTTACTAGATTGCTCTATACGAGTAATCGCGTAATCAACTGTGTGATGATTGCCAAATAGGAATTACTCCTTCCTTTAAAATATAAAAAATCATTAATATAAAATTTTATAATAAACTATATTTTTTGTAGAATATTCCAAATGCTGTTCGAACTGACCTTGTAAATTGGTTTGGTTAATGTGAACTGTCACATCATTTGCAGATTTGGCTCTACTAAATGCTACGTATAGTTGTGAATACAGATTGAGGTAAATAAATCGCGATTTTGTCGAAAGTTTGTCCTAGTGCTTTATTTATTGTCATCGGAATAGCTAATTTAATAGGAAACTGCTTTCTTTTTAAAGCGAATTGTATATTAACGTCAGTACAAATTAACTCTTTTCGAGAAAGAAAAACTACTTTACCAAGGTAATTTCTAATTTTAAAGAATTTTCTAAAATATCTCTAAAAATTTATAGAGTTCCATTTATCAAACCAAAACTTACATTAATTTTCCTAATTAAAATGATTACAGTCCCTTTCTTTAATTTTAAGTAATGAAGGGGTTATCTTAGGGGTGTCCAAGAATTAACGTATTCTTTTGGCAATATTATATTATTTGACCAATCTGTTATGAGATTTTAATAACATTTTTCATGTCTGTCAATTAGTTTATCAAATTAAAATTATAATAACATTTTTCAGGTCTGTCAATTAGTTTTAAAATCTCTTAATTTATTTTAAAACAAGTAAAGAAACAGTCAGTCGGTGCAACCGACTTAGAAATATGCTACACCTATTTGGTTCAAATTTAATGACATATCCATAAGTCATTTTAACGCCATAAAAGCTGTTATTAATTTGATTGTAAGACATAGCTAACCAAATTAACTTTATAATACTAAAAACATATTCTAATTACACTATCTCTTAAAAAATATTACAAATTCTTACTAATTTATTTATTTAAAAATATTAAAAACCAAAAAAACTTGTTATAAATGAAAATATATTTATTCCAATTCAATTACAAAATGAAAAAATTCTAGTTTTTAAATTTTGTGATAAAAAGTTAATCAAAGCATAATATATTTAATAATCCAAATTTTTCAAAATTGCAATTATTTTAAATAGCTAGTTAATATACCTAATAGAAAAGCTTATACGCAAAATATGCAATAAATGTATTTCTAAAATACAATTACAAATTTACACCTTTTCATATAATTCATTTAAATATAAAAATAAATTTTACATAAATGCAGCAAGTACCTTTGGACATAGCTGAACCACTACAATTAAGTCTAAATTTCGGGGACACATAGGAAATTCATATTCATATTGAAATTCATACATATTCTTTGGCTTCGAAATTATACTCGTTCGGCCTCAAATCGATCAAAAGCTTCTAGAACCCGAACTCATTGACCAAACTCGACCAGAACCAATTCCAATGGTACTTTCATTACTAGTAACCTAGAGTTTAAATTTCATCAAAATAGCGGCATTATTTTTTGAGTAATGGTGTTTTTAAGATATATGTTTGTTAGCCCTTGAACTTTTCAAGGGTTCCAGAACCCGAAATTATGGTACGATTTCGCCCATATGCAGTCCCCGTCATACTTTCAATACTAATTAACCCTTGTACACAGTTGAAACGTTCTATCTAAATTTTAAGTTAAAAGTTTTATTAATTTCAATGATAAACTTTTACACATTTGGGGGTCTAAGAAAGGTACAAAATTAGAGGGACACGCAGGAAATAGTAAAGAACACCCATGTGCCAAATTTGAAGCTTCTACATTTGTTTCAAGTTACTATCTTTATTAATTTCGAAAATATGCTTTAAGGTCCTTGGAACTGAGTGGCTGGTCCACACCCACTACTCCAATTGGTTCAAATTTCAAGGACACTAAGGAAATCGAAAGCGACACCCTGAAACCAAATTTGGAGGTTCTATCTTCATTGGTTTCGGAATTATGCTAGTTTGGCCTAAATTCGATCAAAAGTTCTAAGTTCCGAACCCATTGTCCAATCCTCACCGTACGCAATCGCCGCCGTAGTTTCATTACCAATAACCTACAGCACAAATTTCATGAAGATAGCGTCATTAGTTGTTCAGTTATCGTGATTATTTATATATGTTCGCTAGCCCTGAAACCGATTAAAAGGTCCAGAATCCGAACCCTTGGGCTGATTTCGCCCTTATGCAGTCCACGCTTAACTTTAAGCACTAGTTAACTTTTATACACAATTTGAACATTCTATCTTAATTTTAAGTTACTATTTTTAATAATTTCGATTATAAGCTTTTAAAACTTAAGTGGTCTAAGAGGGATACTGAACCACCACTCCAATTGATCCCAAATTAGGGGGACACGCAAGGAATAGTAAGGAACACCCTTGTGCCAAATTTGAAGCTTCTACATTTTTTTAAGTTGTTATCTTTATTAATTTTAAAGATATGCTTTAAGGTTTTCTGAAATGTATGGCTGGTCCCCTACCCACTACTCCAATGGGGCCCAAATTTCAAAGACATTAAGGAAATAGGAAGGGACACCCTGATACAAAATTTGGAGGTTCTATCTTCTTTGGTTTCGGAATTATGCTCGTTTGGCCTAAATTCGATCAAAAAGTTCTAGGTTCCGAACCCATGGTCTAATCCCGAACTTACGCAATCCCCAAAGTAATTTCATTACTAGTAACCTACAGCACAAATTTGATGAAAAAAGCGTCATTAGTTGTTGAGTTATTGTGATTTTTTATATATGATCGTTAGCCCTTCGATCGATTAAAAGGTCCAGAATCCGAACCAATGGGCCGATTTCGCCCATATGCAATCCCCGCCGTACTTTCAGTCCTAGTAACCTACAGTTACAATTTCATCAAGATAGCCCCTTTATTTTTTGAGTTATCGTGCCTACGAACGGACGGACGGACGGACATGGCTATATCGACTCAGGAGGTTACGCTGATCACAAATATATATACTTTTCCATATCTAGCTCGCTTCCTTTCGGTGGTTACAAACACCATACCAAAGTTAATATACCCTTTTACCTATTCTATAGGTGTAGGGATAAAAACTCTCATCTAAAGGGCACATAATAACTTTTAAAGCAATATTCTGAAAACCATCAATCGTTTCCCCAAAAACATAATTAATTATTGAACCGATACAAATAAATTTATCGGGTATTTTAATAATCTTTTCACTCAATTTTATGGGAACCTCATTACTGCCTAATAGTAAAAGCCTTTTTAAAGTTACTTTATTTCACTATTGTCTCCATGGAAAACAACTACAAGGAATTGTCAAAAATCGCCCAAAAATCACCAAATACAATTACTTTTTTATCATTGGTTCATTAAATTGAGTTATATCTTTCGTCAAACGATCGATACAATTAATTGCTATAGCAGGAATCATTGAAGCCTCATCAATTAAAATAAGATTAGCTTGACGAAGTACATTAGCTTTTTAAGAACTCGCTTTTATAGAAGAAACTGAAGTATTTGTTATTGGAACTGGTAAACCAAACGTTTTATGTCCAGTCTTCCCCTCGTCTAACAGTTATGCTGCAATTCTTCTCCACGTAGCGTCAAGAACAATTTTATTTCTTCCTCGTAAATTGTTTATTAACTATGAATATTCATACGTTTAACCACATCATCCTGGAGATTCTAAGAAAAATATTTTATTAACAGATTCCCTTCTTACAGATAATAAAACTTGATCTACAACCAATTTTTGTTCTTCATTCATTTATTCTTTCATCCAAAATATTTTGTTCATTTATAGATTCATTTCCTTAATTTATTTCAGAAGAAAGACATACAGAATTAAGAGAAGGAGAAGGCAGACAAAATTTCTTTCTAATTCAGACAATGCCATATCGATCGCTTCAAATTCATTAGAGTTTCTAATTAAATTTTCAATTATTTGTTCTTTAAACATGACCCACAATTAAAAATTTTTCCTTGCAACTGATTGATACTACTGTAATTTTTTAATTATTTAAAAATTTAGATAGCTAAAAACTTTTCGTTTGCACCTATCAATTCAGTGGTAAATTATGGAACTGTCAGTTTTTACCAATATTTTTGCCTTTCTTTAGTTCAATTGATTTTCTGGTGAAAATTTATCATTTTATAATGACGACTGAACTGAAAATGTATACTCTACTAAGTTGCAAAATGTAGCTATTATTTTTTTATTTACCTCAATTAAATTATTATTAATTAAATTTACCTCAATGAAGATTAAACATAAAGAAAATAAAGGAAATTTATTCTAACTCGAACCAATGTATTTTAAATTTCAAATAAAATTTAATATTATTAATGTTAAACTTAAAAATATAAAATATTCACCTTCAAAGAAAAAATAGAATTTACTTCTGATCTAATTCTACAGAACTTATAACTTGTAATTTATATTCAATTTTTTTCAAAAATATTAATTCAAAATTTTTTTAAAAAAAAAAGCATTCAAAAAGTGGCAGATATTAATTTACTACGTATTTAAAGTATTTACTCATGTTGGTTCGCAAAACTTAAGCAGCAGAACGCAACCCATCAATGAAAAAAAAATTACTTCAAACTGACCTTGAACATTGTGTTCATTTCGCGCTAAGTTTAAATAATCAGGTTTTTTTTAATTTAAAAATGTTTTAAAACATATCCTTTTCATTTCATATCAGCCATTTTAGTTTTTGTTAAAAATATTATTTTACCAATTCTTTAAACTAATTATAATTATAAATTTTATTTCCTTTTAAATTAAGTTTATATTTCAATGTGTTCCATGTTCCATGTTTAAATATGTTATCTAATGCAAAGAATGACAAACTTGACGTTACGTTTGCCAGCAACGTTGCGTAAAAATCATCGCTTGATGGTCGGAATAATGTTGTTTGTGCTTATATACATTTATTTTTTGTCTTTTTACTTCTAGCACAGATAAATATATGATGGTATAGCTAGTTGGGAAATAATTAAGTACCTTTATAACTCAGAAAAGGCTAATGTTATTAAAATGTGTCCTAAGTTAACAAGTGCCCATATTGATCCAACAGAATTTCAAAAAATGAGTGTCAAATTAGCTACGCAAGTACCTAGCCGAAGTGTTGCTTGTGGAATTGAGGTTCTTATAAAACTAAATAGATTTCCTGAACATTTAAAACAATTTGCTAAGCCAACTGCAGATTTTATAAAAAACATGAACCAACTATTCGATTTACTTAATGGAAAACCATCTTTACATCGACATTATAATGAAAAACATTTTGAATTTCTCAGGAAAATGAAGGAATATGTGTTAAATATTGTTCCAATTGGTGCTAAAAGCGAATGTTTTTGTTTCAAGGGGTTAGGTATTACTATCGAATGTATATTAAATCTTACTAAAACCTTATTTTTGGAATATGACGATTTGATTTATATTTCTTGCAATAAATTTAATCAAGATCCTCTTGAAAATTTGTTTAGAAAAATTCGAGCTCGCAATGTTAATAAAAACAACCCAACAATTTCTGAATTTGGCTCATTATTTGCAAAAGTTATTTCAATAAATATTTTATTTAAATCAAAGTTTTCTAATTGTGAAGAGGATGATTCGGAGTTTATTCAACTAGATATTATCTCTGTTTTGCAAACAGATAAAGAAAATTTTATAAATTTAAATGGAACACAAAATCATTCAACTAATCCCCTTGATCTAATTGACAATTTTGAAAATTATTTTTACAGCAAAACTTCATTCGAACCAGATTACGAAGACACAATTTCAGTAAATGTACCAGATATCAGTGATGTAGCAATTAGATTTTTTGCAGGATACTGTTTTTTTAAAAAATTAAAAAAGTTTTCCAAGAGTTGTGAAAGTTGCTTCAAAGAAATGTCGAAAAATAAGCAAGCTATGGATATGACCGAAATTTTAATTAAACCAAAAGAATATGAGACCTCAAATAAATATCCAGTTCTTTCCTGGCCATCCGAGCATTTTTTCCAAATATGTTGCCTGCACGTCAATATATTATCCACATATTTCCAAAAATCACCTTACGCACAAAATTTAATAGAAAATATTGTACAGCACTGTATTCTTATTACATACATTCATTTTCCAGATTGGTTTAATAGGTCTAATGATTGTTATGACCATAGAATATCAGTTACCAATTCTTAACAGTAGTTTTGTTATGAAAAAATTGTAAATGGGTTCTTGATAAACAAAATAAGCAACCAAGAAATAAAACTAGGAAGCTACAAAATGTTATGAATATTTAAAATAAATTATCATTTAAGTAAAAATCTTATATGCACATAGATTAATTTTTATATATTATAATTGTTAAGAATTTTTTTGAACTTTTTAAATTTTATTTTTTTTATGTTTTTTATAAAACTGTAAATATTATATTTAATAAAGTGGATTAGGGGTCTTGTGGAAACCACGGAAGAAAAAAAACGCCCCTATGTCTTTACCTCAAAGGTGGTGTGGAAAAAAGAAAATAACTTTTTACATTAAAATAAATATAATCCAAAAAATAATAGGTATATATGTATGTATGTACGTAGAAGGAATCTGTTTTTAATTTTAAAATTAACGATCTACACAACTTAGCATATATAAAATTTTAATTAACCATTGCATATTATTATTGCCTCTATTAACATTAGGTTTCGATAATATAAGTACAATCTTATTTATATTTCATGGCAGTTAACAATTAAGTTTGCTTCTAAATAAGAATTCTGCATGCAATCAAATAACCAAATACCTCACCAAATAAAATATCATAAATAAAGTTCTATAATTTGTTCATATACATAATAACATTATGGCGTTAGATCGTCTCTATATTTATATTATACAGTATACATAATTACTCAAATTTAATTTTAGTGTAATGCAAGAAAGCTTTTTAGATTTGAGCATGTAATATTTTTGTTTGTTATTTTTATTCCAAATTTGTTATTATTAAAGCTTTTTGTCAGCCAACACAATGTCGGCTAGAGAAAAAATTGGTATCATTTTTAGCACATTTTCAAAAAATTTTGTAAAAATGTGCCTATATAGCTTCACTCTGTCCGTCCGTCCGTATGTTTACAAAAACTTTTACACCGTTTGAAATAGAGTAAAGAAATTTTAACCATTTTTAATTATGGGTTTTGCAAAAAAAATAAATTCGTAGAAGAATTTTTGTCTGTAGCCCCACCTGCTACGGGGCTATAGCCCCCCAAAGTTGGGAAAAGCCCTATATTTAAATTGTTATAACAAGGGTTCTGTTAGATATATTTTCAATCTGAAAACGGCAAACGATAGCTGGTTTCATAAACTTTATAAATTATTAAAAGGAAAATGTTTAGGGTTGCCATACGGTAGTAAAATTTAACATTATACAAAACTCAATTTTTGCAAAATTTTTGGCCACACATATCTTCTGAACGGTACAAGCTAGGGTCTTGAAATTTTAGGAAAAGTCAGATAGAAATTAGTAGGAGTCGGTTAATAAAATTTTTTTGTCAAGCCCCCTATTTAGGAGCTATAAGGGCTCGAAAATTGAAATTTTGCTATTTTTAAACACCTGTAACTTGAACACCTGTCCAAATTTTTTTTTAGTGATATACAAAATTCAAAGCTCTATAATTATATTTCAACATGTGTCAAAGGTTTTTCTTAATTTTAAAGGATGGCGAAGCTACAGCCCCTGCAAATTCTAAAAAAGCCCTATATTTAAATTGATATAACAAAAGTTCTGTTAGGTTTATTTTCAATCGAAAAACGGTAGAAGAGAGCTACTTTTATAGGCTTTACAAAAATATGTCGTTGTAATGTATAGGGTTGCTATACGGTACTGAAATTTATCTTTATATAAAACTCAATTTTTACAAAATTTTTGCCCACACATATCTTCTTAACGGTACAAGCTAGGCTGAAATTTTGGGAGAAGTTAGATCCTTAAAAATTAGTAGGAGTCGGTTAACAAAATTTTTTTGTCATGCCCCCTGTTTAGAAGCTATAAGGGCTCGAAAATTGAAATTATGCTATTTTTTAGCACCTGTAACTTGAATACCTGTCCAATTTTTTTTTTTTTAATATACAAAATTTAAAGGTCCAACATTATATTTTAACATATGTTAAAGGTTTTTCTTAAATTTAAAAGCGGTTCCTTAAATTGAAGAAAGTGTCTCTCAGTTTTACCTATTTTTGCTTAGATTGTATAATTCTAAGTAAAATCCCAAATTTTTATTCACAATTTAATTCCTAGAACCTAAAAAAATTGAGGGGGAGGGGAAGAGTGTGGGAAGTAAGATGAAGTTAGATCCTTGAGAAACTTGACAACCTTCTCTATTGAAGGGCTATAACAACTTTAAAATTAAAACTTTACTGTTAGCAGTAAATTTTATAAGTAAGCAGTAACTATTTCCAAGTAAATATTTCCAAAGTTAAATTCAGTATGTAATACAATATAATTTTGAAAATGTGCTTTTTTAAAAATCCTTGGTTTTTTTTCATCACTTGTTTTATATAGGCATGATACATCTGTATAATATATTTATCTGTGCTTCTAGTTAGCAAAGAAATAGCAATATTAAATAAAAATATTATGTACTACAGCCTTGAAACTCTAAAGTCTAAACAGAAACTTGCAAATTGTTTTTTTTTATGTATATTTGCATATTATAATTTTCCAATAATTTGTGTACGTGTATATAAAAATTTTGAGAAAAACTCAGCTGGCATACCGAATGTCTCACATATATGATATAATTTTCAAATAAATAACTTGTTATATGGATATTTCTAAATTGTATATGCCGATGTTACGTCCAAAAACTGAACGCTTGTCCAAAATGTCTTTTATCTTATAAATATATTTTTTAATATCGATAAAAATAAAAAAAACCTTAAAAGTTGTTAAAATAAAAATTATTTTTATGTAAAGTTTTGTTATATTTTCTAAAATTTATAGGAAAATACCTAGAAAACCGTGTATAGAACTCGGTCTAAGAAAAATTTTAGTTGTCGTTTTCAGCAGTTAAAAATACCACCGAACAGAGCATTTCCAATTTTGATAAAGAAATTATTTCCATTTCATTATTCATTAATCAACTACATATGTTTTTCATGCTTGTTTAAGAAACTGATACAATTATTTCTATTGCATTATTTGTTCTTTAATTATTTCATCCTGGTTCACTCTGTAGGCATATAATAACTAATAAAAAAAATTTTTAATTTTATCTGAAAAATTTTAGTAACATTTATATGTGTGTTTGTACCTATTAAAATAATTTTTTTTTATGAACCCAAAAATTGTCGGTGTTAAACAATATGCTTATAAATTTTTTTAAGCATAGATTTGCACATTAATATGTGTATTAAGATACAGATTCTTTTAACATTGATCTATATTTAAAATTTAAGTTTATACTAGTAGGACCCCTGTGCAATTGCACAGTCTTTTTTAGGCATTTTTGCTAAAGCATTTTATCTCTTCTAGCATTAGATACCTAATACTGTCTTTTTGAAGTACTGTAATACCGAGTTACTTTAGTAAATTATTTAATACTTTGACAAATATTTACGTTTTATATAAATATTACTAAAACAAGTGATGATAAAAAACCAAGGGTTTTTAAAAAAGCACATTTTCAAAATAATTTTAGTGTTTCATACTAAGTATTTTATCGGAATATAATGTTGAAGCTTCAATATTAACGTTTAATTTAGGAAATATATACGTTAGTGACTAAGTTACTGCTTACTTATAAAAACAGTAAATTTTTAATTTTTAAGCCCTATTAGCTCATCTATGGGGAAGGTTGCCAAATTTCTCAAGGACCTAACTTCATCTAACCCCCGCTCCCTCTCCACTTTTTTAGTTTCTAGGAATTAAACCAAAATTTGGAATTTTACTTAGAATTTTATTATCTAAGCAAAAATGAGTAAAACTGAGAGACACTTTCTTCAGTTTAAGGAACCGCTTTTAAATTTAAGAAAAGCCTTTAACATATGCTAAAATATAATGTTGGACCTTTAAATTTTGTATATTAATTAAAAAAAAATTGGACAGGTATTCAAGTTACAGGTGCTTAAAAATAGCAAAATTTCAATTTTCGAGCCCTTATAGCTTCTAAACAGGGGGCTTGACAAAAAAATTTTGTTAACCGACTCCTACTAGCTTTTGAGGACCTAACTTCTCCCAAAATTTCAAGGCCCTATCTTAAACCGTTTAAGAGATATGTGGGACCAAAAATTTTGCAAAAATTGAGTTTTATATAATGCTAAATTTTAGTACCGTGTGGCAACCCTATAAATTTGATCGACATATTTTTGTTGAGTCTATAAAAGCAGCTCTATATTAATTGTGATGTGAAATAGCTTAGTTTGATTGGTTATCGTTTTTAAAATATAAAACATAGCAATTAAGATATTGTACTTCATTGAAATTCAATTCAAGATATATCAAATTCAAAATATTCCAATTTAAGACTCATCTTTTTGTAATATTTGAAATAAAAAACGAAAAACACCACACCACTGATAAAATGTCTTTTTTATGTTTTATTTTTTTTGTTAATTGTTAATTGAAAACCGCTACACAATACAATTTGATCCGTAGAAAATTTTATCGTGCGTTGGCAACGTTAAAATTTGGAACTGCTCTATTTGTATGTATTTTAAAATATTCAAACAATCAAAGCAATTGTTGACCTTATTTTAATTAATAAGTAAAAAAAAATCATTTTTAATTCGCAACTGCCAAGATTATGTATATATAGCAGTTCTAAAATTTCACATTTTATAAAAAGACTGACAAATTATATGATGATATGTTTTTATTGTGTAAGACTAAAATCTTACTAAAAGCATAAAGAAATCATATATGTACGTATTAATCAAGAACAAAAAATGTTAGTCAATTTTGTTGATTTGAAGTCACCTCAATACGGTATTTGAAATCACCCCAATACGATATTTGAAATCACCGAATTATCGTAAAAAGATGACCGTACTTTTGGTATACACAGTAAAATCAAATTGAGATTATTTCTTTGCTTTATTTTTATTTTTCTTTTTTTTTGTTTGTTTGTCAATCGATGTATGTAAAATTGTTTATATTTCCTTATCAAGTTGGACGATTTCTTTTTAAAAAATTTTATTTAATATTTTTATCGTTGTTTTTTTTTTATTCAAGCACTAAATGCTATTCTAACAAAAATGTAAGAAATTTGAATGTGCTTTTTGAAAATTTTTAAACTGTCTCGTCAGATAAAAAAAGTTTGTTTTGCAGGCATTGTTTGAAATTTTAGAGAAGTGCAGATTTTTATTTAAAAAAGTATTCGACAGTTCATAAAAGGTTAGCATTCTTCAAGAAACAAAATTTAATATAAAAAAAGCATTATTTACTTAAAAAATCAAAATAAAAAGTTAAGGCAAAAACTAAAAAAAAAAAACAGGATTTATCTTTATGTAGCATTATTAATAGGCAGTTTCACTTGCGTATCGAAGTTAAACAGTTTAAAAATGAATTTTAAAAGTGTTAGTAAATTGTCCGAAGATGCAAAAAACGTAGCAATAAATATTCATTTTAATTCACTAAAAGGGTTATAAATTTTTGAGAAATGAAGTAAAGCTTAATTTACCATATTTTAGTTCCTTAATAGATGGATCCCCATCAAACATTTAAATATAGGTCTTAACGACAAAAATATAAATGACTTAGGCATTATATTTTCAGAAAAAGATTTAATTGAAAGGTTGGCTGTATTGGTATTCGATGCAATAGCCATTAGAAGGCTATACTACAACAGTGCACTGGATGAAATTAGTCGTTTTTTTGATTATGGTTCCGGCAGAAGAAAAGACATCGCAAAATACATTCATATGTATATTTTATAATGTGTATTTACATACTTAAAGGATTTTTTATGCCGAATGGAATATGAATCTTTAAAGCTTATTTATATACCTACTTTTCCATAATATATTTTACCCGGCTTTTTCCCTTTTAGAATTCTAAATTAAATAATAAAATAAATTTTCAATAAGATAAACAAAAATTTTTAATTATATTTTTTTAGTAGGTACCTAGTTAACAACCTAAAAATTATAAAAAAATTTTACATACCTATTTTAAACTAACGAAAATTTAAAATACATAGGTACATTAGAAGACAATTTATGAAATTGTTTTGTAACAATTTGAAAGATTTGGAATAATGCAAGTAAAAAAATACAAAACAAAAAAAAGAAATTTCATTCTTCTTTTTCTATCAATAATATTTTTTTAATTAAATATATCAAATGCTCACATCGATTGACAATATTGACATACAAACAAAAAAATAAAAAAAGCTAAAAATTGAAATCAAAATAAACGAAAATTCGATCAAGTTGAATTTACGAAATAAAAAAACTTGTCTAACTTTTTAGTTCTACGTGAATACTCTATGTATATGATATGGATATCTTTATGCCAAAAGTGAGTAAATTTAAATAAAATTGCACTTTTGTCTTACACAAAATAAGACGTTGACATCCCGTGGAACTATTCAATACTACACTTATAATTCAAATTAAAAGTTTTGGTTCCTTTATTTGTTTGCCACTATTCACCACCTACATTAATTCTTTCAGAAGGCCTGGACATCGAAAATATTTGAATGTATTAGTACACATTGTTAAAGTGTGTGAAAAAAAGCTCTTCCAAATGACGTTTCTTAAAAAAATTTTTGTACTTTTATGTTTATGTTTTTTTTTTTAGGTAAAATTTAAATTTTCATCAATTTTCTTTTAGAGTTTTCCCTATGAAATAATTGTCCAAATATTATAATTTTTATATTAAAATAAAATTTGAAATTTTTTCTTTAACATATCAAAATTTCAGCTTTCAACTCGAAATTTTTAATATATTTACAGCAAAATATATTCAATGATTTTTTAAGTATTAAAAATCACCGCCATTTTGACACTCTCAAAAAATATTTGAATAGACATTTATCATGTTTTTTAGTGAACATAACCTTTAAATTAAAAGCTATAATTTCAAATTTTTTCAACGATTTCGGTAAGTAGTTCAAATTCAATCTAAGTTTTAATATATATAAATTTAATAAAAAATTATAAAATTTATATATAAATAAAGCTTAAAGAATTCTCTTTTCACTCGTAAAAAAATTAAATTTGAAATCATTTTTTTCAGCACATTTCCAAGAAAGAATTGGAAATGGAGTACCACATTCTGGGTAAGAAAGTTTTTTCTAATAAGTACAGTTTCAAATAAAAAGTAGTTGCGTAGTGTAAAATTGTGTAGAGTAGTATTTTACAAGTACCTTAATAAAATAAAATAATATTTTTGATCTCAATTTAATATTATTTTAAAAATATTTAAATATTTTTTGTTAATAAAGAATTAAATAATTTTTATAAATAAAAGATTTTTTTTTTTTTTAAATATACTTCAATAATATTTTATTTTATATACAATACAAAGGTACTTGTAGTTTAGTTATCAAATTTCTAATTTAAGTTTTTTAATTGAATTAACTTTCTTAAACATTATATTTGAAATTTAACAAAGTTAATTCAATTATTAAGTGCCTTATATTGCCTTTTTTAATAATTTATTTAAAATGGGTCGTAAATGCTCGGTTGTTGGATGTAAATCCAATTATAACAGTAGCACGAATTACGTTACAACTTATAAATTTTCGGTAAAAGAAAATTTAAAAAAATTATGGGTAAACGCTGTTGGAAGAACGAACTGGCAACCAACAGCCTATAGTACCGTTTGTAAATTACATTTTGAAGATTCGTGCTTAACTGTAGATAAATCGCAAAGGACGCGATAAATACCAGGCATTGTATATTATATATATTAATTTTTATACCCTACACCTATAGAATAGGTAAAGGGGTATATTAACTTTGGTATGGTGTTTGTAACCACCTAAAGGAAGCGAGCTAGATATGGAAAAGTATATATATTTGTGATCAGCGTGACCGCCTTAGTCGATATAGCCATGTCCGTCCGTCCGTCCGTCCGTCCGTCCGTCCGTAGGCACGATAACTCAAAAAATAATGGAGCTATCTTGATGAAATTTTAACTGTAGGTTACTAGGACTGAAAGTACGGCGGGGATTGCATATGGGCGAAATCGGCTCATGGGTTCGGATTCTGGACCTTTTAATCGGTTTCAGGGCTAACGAACAAATATAAAAAATCACGATAACTCAACAACTAATGAGGCTATCTTCATGAAATTTGTGCTGTAGGTTACTGGCTGCGAAACTACGGCGGTGATTACGTACGGTGAGGATTGGACAATGGGTTCGGAACTTAGAACTTTTTGATCGAATTTAGGCCAAACGAGCATAATTCCGAAACCAATGAAGATAGAACCTCCAAATTTGGTATCAGGGTGTCCATTCCTATTTCGTAAGTGTCTTTGAAATTTGGGCCCCATTGGACTAGTGGGTCGGGGACCAGGCACACATTTCCCAAGACCTTAAAGCATATCCTTAAAATTAATAAAGATAGCAACTTGAAAAAATGGAGAAGCTTCAAATTTGGCACATGGGTGTTCTTTAATATTTACTGCGTGTCCCTCTATTTTTGCACCTTTCTTAGACCCCCCAATGTGTAAAAGTTTATCATCGAAATTAATAAAACTAGTAACTTAAAATTAAGATAGAACGTTCCAATTGTGTACAAGGGTTGACTAGTATTAAAAGTATGACGGGGACTGCATATGGGCGAAATCGTACTATAATTTCGGGTTCTAGAACCCTTGAAAAGTTCAAGGACTAACAAACATATATCTTAAAAACACCATAACTCAAAAAATAATGCCGGTATTTTGATGAAATTTAACAGTAGGTTACTAGTAATGAAAGTACCATGGGAACTGGTTCTGGTCGAGTTTAATTTCGAAGCCAAAGAATATATTTTCTATGTCCTATGTGTCTCCGAAATCTAGACTTAATTGTAGTGGTTCAGCTATGTTCAAAGGTACTTGCTGCATTTATGTAAAATTTATTTTTATATTTAAATGAATTATATGAAAAGGTGTAAATTTTTAATTGTATTTTAAAAATACATTTATTGCATATTTTGCGTTTATAAGCTTTTCTATTAGGTATATAAACTAACCATTTAAAATAATTGAAATTTTTAAAAATTTGGATTATTAAATATATTATGCTTTAATTATCTTTTTATCACAAAATTTAATAATTAGAATTTTTTCATTTTGTAATTGAATTGGAATAAATATATTTTCATTTATTTCAAGTTTGTTTGTTTTTTAATATTTTTAAATAGATAAATTAGTAAGAATTTGTAGTATTTTTTAATAGATAGGGTAATTAGAAAATGTTTTTAGTATTATACAGTTAATTTGGTTAACTATGTCTTACGATCAAATTAATAACAGCTTCTATGGTGTTAAAATGACTTATGGATATGTCCTTAAATTTGAACCAAATAGGTGTAGGGTATTTCTAAGTCGGTTGCACCGACTGACTGTATCTTTACTTGTTTTTATTTAATTACTTATTTTTTATTTCCATTTATTTATGATTTATATTTTTCAATTTTTAATATTCTAATGAAATAATTAAACTCATTCAAATTCCCACTGAACACAACTTTTTTTTTGACCATTAATTTACGACATTAATAATCTTTTTGAAAGCTTCTAAGAAGCTTTTTCCTATTAAAATTTTTTTTGGAAGCAATTTTTTGAAATCCATACTTATGAATGAAAAAATTAAAGTTAAAATTTTTTTTTGTTACTAAATGATGTAAAAAAGATGATATTTCAATTTACTCTTTTAACATAATTAAAAAAAATCAGTAGTTTTTGAGTTATTTTAACATTTTTAACAGGACTCCCGCGTTTTCCCATAAGACTACGTGTAAATTTCATTTGCGGGAGTCCTATTTTGAGCTTTTTTTCTTTAGATGTCCAGGCCTTTTGAATTATTGTAGGTTATGCACTATTACTTAAAAAATCGGTTTGTATTTTGTTATAAATGTGTAGGGATGTACATTTTTTATTCTT
This sequence comes from Dolichopus griseipennis, assembly GCA_963082915.1. Classification (NCBI taxonomy): domain Eukaryota; kingdom Metazoa; phylum Arthropoda; class Insecta; order Diptera; family Dolichopodidae; genus Dolichopus; species Dolichopus griseipennis. Next base: position 283,076,494 of record OY720441.1, read on the forward strand.
TAAACATTTTTCTAATTTAATTTTATAATTATTTAAAATTATTTACTTTAATTCTTTGTTCGTTATTTCAACGTTCTTTCGGGTAAAAACAAAATGACATTTAAGTTGTCTAACTTGCCCATACACGATACAACTCAAAATGTAAACCAAAGACTTAGCCCACAAAAATCAAAATTTTTTTGATTTTTTCACAACCAAATTTTAAAATTCGCAAGTACCCATACCAAGTTGAAAACATCGTGTATGGGTTAAATAATAATAAATTTAAAGTTTTGCCATTTGTAGTATACTAGTATCGCCCTGTGCTTTTAAATTTACATAAAAAATAGGTTTTGTGTAATAAATATTAGACTAATATTACACCAAACTTATTTTTTTGTCCTATACTTAATAAAATTTATGGCAGCAATGTTGTCAACAATTCTTGCGTTTGAAATTTGCTTTAAAAAAAATTTATAATTTTTTCAATTATAAAAACGTTTTTTATAAAAAGTATTTTTGAATTTTATTCCTGTAGCTTAACGCGCTATAAAGAGAGTATAATTTTGTACAGGTTTTACACGAAAAAAGCTATTTACATTCTATATATAAATAGTGTTCTAATATATAATGTTCTGAAAATTTGATGATTTTTCTAAATCAATACATATACATATTTAGTGAAGTCAAGTAGCCAAAATTCGAGTTAAGGTAAAACCAGAATCATGTCGAATATTCGCAGCGGCTGTCAGAATTTTTTTCGCCATCCATGTATTTAAATGAGACTGCCCACAATGATGGCGAAAATTCGCGGCGGTTTATTCTTTGGCGAAAAAATGAACTAAATATTTAATTTTACCGCCACGAATTTTTTTGACATAAGAATAAAATTAATCAAAATCAATTATATCAACAGATATTATCAATCAAAATCAAAGTTAAAAATAAAAATAAACAAGGCAAAGTTAAATTAAATTATAAACAAGTACAATGGAAAAAATTTTAAAAGTAATTAAAATTATTTCGATAATTGCCATTGCGGTGGAAGTAAAAAGAAGATGTAGAAGGCGTTGGTGGGTAAGAGAAGTGAACGTGAATAGGGAAGAAGATGGCTTTTTCAATAAAAGCTTTACAGATATTAAGGAAAAAGACGAGGAACACTTTTTTAAATTAACGAGGATGAATATTTCGTCATTTAACTTCCTTCTTACCTTAGTATCAAGCAAATTGGAGAAATATTCACAGCGTAAGCCGATAGATCCGGAAACACGTTTGGCCATAACTTTAATGTAAGTTTATTATGACTTTTTTTTATTCATGCTTTAATATAAAAACTTCTTATTAGGTATTTAGGACATGGTTGCAGTCCACAAATTTTGGCGTGGAGTTTCAAAATCGGTGTATCAACTGTTAGGGAAATTGTGTATGAAACTTGCGAGGTAATATATTCTGAATTGCGGGAAATTTATTTACCTATTCCTAATAAAGATGAGTAACCCAAAATAGCCTCAAACTTTTATAACAAAACCAAATTGCCAAATTGTATTGGTTCAATTGATGGTAAACATATTAGAGTTGTTTGCCCAAGGAATAGTGGTTCAGAATATTATAATTATAAAAAATATTATAGTATTATTTTACTTGGAATTTGCGATGCATCGTATACGTTTACTTTTTACAAAATTGGTAAATATTTAATAAATTTAACAAATTTTTTGTTTAAATGCTAAATTTAATTTTTTTTTAGGCTCACCGGGACATCGAAGCGATTCTGGTGTTTTTAGAGAATCCACGTTTGGAGAAAAAATAATGACAGATTCGTTGGATTTACCAGAGGCACCAGTTTTACCAAATTCAGATATAGCATTTCCATATTACTTCGTGGGAGATGCAGCTTTTCCTTTACGGAAAAATTTAATGAGACCGTATCCAGGGAAAAGGTTATCCGAAGATAAATCAAGATTTAACACCAAAATTTCAAAAGCTCGTGTCTTTATAGAAAATACGTTTGGTATCTTGGCAAACAGGCAATTACTTTTTAATTTTCATTAAATATTTTTTTGCGTTTTTTGTTTCTTTTCTTTTGTCTAAGGGATGTCTTCTTTGATAGTAGATGGAAGTAAAAAGGAGCTCCTTTGATGGTGAATTGGATAGAGAAAAGGCTTTTTGCTTTTTTGTTTTTTGTAATTGTAGGTAAATGGTTTCTTTTGTCTTTTATATCATTTTTAGATGGAGAATTTTGCATACCGCGATATATTGCAGTCCAGACAATATAAATAAAATAATATCGGAAGTAGTTTTACTACACAATTTTTTGATGTTACGTAAGGATGAGATGTACTTTGATGAAACTATGATCGACAGAGAAATAACGATGTACCAGTTGATGTACCAGGAGTTGATGTACCAGGTTCATGCAATCGCCGTTTACGAAGCTCCAGTTTAAATTTATACAACAGAAGTTCAGAGTCGGCATTTTCTTTGAGAAATAAATTAAAAAACTACTTGTTCAGAATATAAGATGTTATTTATTTAAAAAAATATTCATTTAAAAATTATTTGTTTATAATATAAGATTTATAATTTATAGAAAAGAAAAGTACGATACAAATTTAATAGAATTTATAAATTTTTTTATTTAGATATGTAAAAAAGTAAAATAAATTTTCAAAACTGTAATAAAATATAATAGTTAAAATGAAAACCAGTCTTTTTTTTTAAATAATGTTGAAGGTATAATAAAAATAATATTGAAATATAATTTCGTTGTCAAGTTCTAAAATCCGCTGAAAAACCCACTGAGACACCTCTTGCTCAATTATCAATTTATTCCTTTCTGACATATTTGAACCTTCTATTTTTTGAGCAAGAGTTATAAAATGTGTCTGAAGTGGGGAATGAGTAGGTGACGATGAGCTATTGGCAATTTTATTTATTGCCTCGTTAGCTCCTTTTAAAAAAATTTCAAAACTCTCATTCGTTGTTTTTGTTTTTTTTAGCGGCTGGGATCTCTTCGATGTTGTTGGAGTTTGTAGTATGTCGTCTACATTATTGGTGGATATATTGTGTTCTGAATCTAAAACAAAAAAAAAACAAGTTTAAAATCTGTAAGTTTAAAATTATATTTTATAATAATTATACATACTTGTTTCTGTTTCCGATGGCGATACCGAAAGGAAATCCATTGCAACTTCATTGCCAAACGAGCTCTCCAAACCTCTGTAAAAATATAATACTATGAAATTTACATATTGTACATATTTAAATTTATCTTACATTCGATTACAATCGTAATCATCTAAAAAACAAAGCATTTCGTAATATTTCCATTTTTTTTTCTTAAGATCGTCTGCCCCCGATCCAGATGGCAAGGAAATATTACGTTTATGTCTTTTATAGGTGTCTCTTAAATTTTTCCACCTGTTCTTGCATATTTCATCTAAAATTATAAAAGTTTTGGTTTCTGCATTTATATTTCTAAGTAGGTACAAAAATTCTTACCAGTGCTTCCAAGTTTTTCCGCTATTTGTATCCAAACCACATCTTTTCTTTTTGCAATTCTATATAGAGGATCTTTTAAGTTAAATAAGAACGTATAATTCCGAACTTCCTCTATTAGTTATTCGTCAAAATTCATAATTATTTTTTTGTATTTAAATTTAAAACCGCGACCGAACCGAACCGTTTGAAAATTTTGAAAACTGAATGTTTGTTATTTTTTGTTTTCAAAACAGCTGTTTCCGCCAGCCGCCGCCGCCATCATTGTCGGTCAATAGCGAAATTCGCCAGCCGCGGCGAATATTCGTCATGATTCTGGTTTTACCTTTAATGCTCTACTGCATATGTATAGAAAACTGTACTTTTTTCTAAACATTTTATGACAATTTCAACTATGTTGTGTGTATTCCGTATCTTAATTAAAAAGTTTATTCGTAGAGCATATTATGAACAACAAAATTTAACATACCTATCATAATTCATAATTTTAGTACTTAATATTATATTATATTGAAGCTGTCAGATGTACAAAATAATATAATAGTAAAGTTGACAGAAGTCGAAATTTTTTTTAAAAACACAATTTTAAGATTTATAACATATCTGCAAAGATATTAAAAAAAATAACTAATCAATTAAAAGATTGATAAATTTTTCCTTCCCTTATTCCATTTTTAAATTTAGTAGCTACATAGGCAAGTAGTGCCAATAATAAAAGCTGAAATTTTTACTCCAAATGTATGTATGCAGAAAATGCTTCTGAATTCTTTAGTTTACTTTATATTATACCTATTTGGCTAATATATTTATTAATTTTTTTCTATATATGATCATGAGTCATGTCTCATAAGTTTCTTCAAACAAACAAATATTATTACTTGCGTTCCTATATGAGAAGTAAACTACTCTGTTTTACTCTCACCTACTGCCAGCTACTCCACACCAGCTCTTGAAAAAGAGTAGATGAGAGTAGTAGATAATTTAATAATATTCGGCAGATAGCTTTAAATAAATTTTTCATAATAGATGAATTTTCTTTTGAATAGGTTATGTTAAACCGTATTTTTTATTTGATTACCAATAAGCACTTAACTGTTCCATTTTAAAAAATAGTCTTTATATATTTCAGCACTAAACCTAAATTTTTTCACTTTTTTTTCATTATCTAAATATATAAAGTATTATTAACTTAAAGATAGTTTTAAAATGTCAAATATTATGTAGGATAATAAATCTGACAATTATATACTCCTGAAACAAAAATTAGCTTTCCATTTACAAACAACATCTGCCTACTCTTCATCAACAATTTTTGGTAAAAGGAATGCATGCATTATATAAAATTCGTGCGTTATGTCAAAGTAAAACTAAAAAGAGTTTTTTATTATAACAAAAACATTGTTTAAAATGTAGAATAAACTTTTCATTTAATAGGGCCTAAATTAACCTAAATTAAAACATACGACGTACAATTTTTATACGGCAGTACGTCAATATGTCTATCTACATATCCCTAAATCGATACGCGCCTATACACAAAAATATTTATTTGAATGTTTTAATTAAGTACAAAAAATTTTTTGTAATTTCATATAATAGGTACATTTTGAATTTTTTCAATATAAGATATTTTTTAAAACATAATCTTGCAAATATAAGAAAAACCAAAAACAATATTTTAAAACAATAGGTCAATTTGTAACGCCGAACGGCTTTATTTATGTTGAAGATTATTTTTTATTTTTTTTTGCGAACTATATTATGTATTTTCAATTATTTTGAATGTATGTTTTGAAAAAAAAAAAAATTTTTTTTTTAAATATTTAATTTTGAAAACTTAATCGTAGCAGCATAAGAAACAACAGCAATATTTTTATACGCTTTGTCAAATTTTAAAATTTAAAATTCCGAAGTACAGTACATAACATACCTACTTATTTAAAAATGTTTTGACAGAAACTGCACGCCGTACACGTTTATGCTGGTTGATTCTGGAAGAAATGTTATTTTCTTTTATTCCTGCAAACATATTATAGGTATTTCAATTATTTTAAATATATGTAATGTATTTTTTAAAAAAATATAGGTATTTTTAAAAACAATATTATTTTAAAATATTTTATTTTAAGAACAATAACAACATAAAAAAAAACAACATTTTTATATGCTTTGTCAATGTTTAAATTTTAAAAATTCGAGGTACGGTAAGTTATTTTCATTTTTTATGTAATATCATCTACCTACTTAACTACTAATTTAAAACTTTTTGTTAGTAATTATACACCATAAGCGTTGATTTTGCTTAGGCCCTAAGGAACAAATCATTTATATTACAAATAATGTTTTTAAGAAAGATTTGTCGTTTTTAATTTTTTGCAAACATATTTTATAACAACTTTTGATATACATCTCTCAAACGTAATGGCAACTACAGAATATATTTCAAAACTCGGTTATTTTATTATTATAAAAAACTTAACAAAAAGCAACAACAATACCTATACCAAGTAGCAAAATCACTTTTTATTTTAAAAAATACATACAGTAGAGCTCACTCATAACGACCATGAAGAGACAGAAAATATTCTTCGTAATAAACTAATGTAGTTTTAAAAGAATGCTGTCAACTTTGAAAAATTAGTATAAAAATTGAACATTGATTTTGCTAATTCTAGAATGAACACTTTGAACTCATTTGCTAGAATTTTATTTGATGTGTCAGCCTCAAGCCTATGTATACAGCTTTTTCTTCTAATGAAATTTTTTTTTGTATTTTTGATGCGTTACTATCATTTTTTTTTTATATTAAAAAATATATACATATAAAAATACATAATTAATCACCAAGTTATAATAAGTTTAAATAAAAGAAATATAAATGTAATAAAGAACTTACATTTTTAGGTGTAATTTAATTTTTGGCAAAAAGTGTAACGTTTATTATAATTAAAATTGAACAGATTTCGTTATAAATGAAAACTACTGTATAAACCAAATATACCGTAAAGTTCTAAATACAATACCCGGGTACTCTAATTGGAAAATGGCAATATTCTGAAAAAATAATAAATCCAATTAGTATACCCGGGTACACTATTCGGAACAAAAAAAAATATATATATGATAGGGAATGTATTATGGAAAATAAAATTAAACCAATTAGTATAATTCACAAAACAAAATAACTATATTACTTATTCAAAATAAAAAAATATATATACATAGCTTATTAATAATAAAAAAAATCTGCAAATATACATTAATTCATTTATAATAGAAAAACTAGATACATTTATTAAGATATAGTCTAAATAAATTTTTTAAATAATTTTTTAAACTATTACTTATTAGCCATTTAAACCAATTCGAAAAGCTCCTGTTTATCAACTTCACTGGAAGTTTCGCTGATATATTCATCATCATCAGAAGAAGTCTGACTATCAATTACACGTTCATCAATAGTTTCTATATCATCATCAAAATTCGCTAAGTTTGCATTAGCTTCATCAACCCCGACCAGCTCATAGTTGTATTATTTGGTTCGGTTTGGATTTCAGAAATATTTGATTCATGTACGTCCCCGCAAGATTTAAGAATGTTTTGAAGGCGACTATTTAATTTTTCCAAACATATTTCTTTTCCAAACTCTCCAACTCCGCAACACTCAAATGACCTTTCAATGATTTCTGACGAAATTTGTTTTAAAGCTGAAGATGTAAAATGAACAATATCTTGATAAGTTTGTTTTTTCCTGTATCCTTTTTTTGTAAATTCCTCTTTACCATTTATAAGCCAATCATTCCAAGCAGCTCTCATAAAATTTTTAAATGGATAGTTAATTGAAACATCCAATGGTTGTAAAAATGATGTAGTTTTTGGAGGTATTATGAATGACTCTGAATTGCATAGCTTCTTTAGTTCTTTTGTCACTTCATCCATTAAATGGCAACCATAAGAATCCATTATTAAAAGTAACTTTTCAAAACCAAAAAAACTGCTCTCTTTATGGAAACACGTTTTCATCCAACGTAACATTAAATCTGTGGTTATCGAACCACCCAAACTAGCACAAAGATCGATGTCTTTTGGCAAATTAACTTTTGGTATTAATTTAGAAATTTTTGACTGATTTTTATACCTTTTTTCTGCCTTGTCACAAATGATTGGAATTACCAATGTGAAAAGCGGGATTCCCAGTTTTTTATACAAATATTAGCACATTCATTCTTGAGCTGTAATAAGAGGCATACTTTACTCATTCATTAATAAAATAACTACCTACCTAATTTGTTTTGGTAAACTTAATGACTTTATTTATAAAATAATGAGATTTATTTAATACAAAATTGTAATAAAATATAGATAAAATAGATAAGGTAGGTAAATAAGTTTTTTATCTAGGATTTATAATTTTTATTATTACTTTAATAAAAAATTTTAATAAAAATTTATAATTTTTATTAAAACAGTCAAAACATAATTCCAATATAAAGTTCGAAATTTATTTGCGAAAAAACAAATCCAATTAGTGTACCCGGGGTACTTTATTCAGGGGTGTACTGTATTCAGAACTTTACGGTATTGCTTTCATTCCGAACAGAACTCACTTTTTTTTCACTGGAATTTTAGAGAGATAAAGAAAAAAGAAACACAAAAAAAAAAAATTTTGAAAAAATTTCAATCTCCTTGTTCATTGAACATTTGTTTTTAAAAAGCACATTTTCAAAATTATATACGGTTTCTTACTGAGTATTTTATCATTTATTTTTATAAAAATATACATAAAAATAAATGATAATATTATAATTTAGTTATTTTATTAATTTATTAATTATATGACTAATAGTGAAATACTTAGAATAAAAGCCAAATGCACTCAAGAAAACCTGTTAATAAGTACGAAATATAATGTTGGAGCTTCAATGTTAACGTTTAATTTTGGAAAAACTTACACTGGTTAATAAGTTACTGTTTTATAAAAACATAAAAGTATTAATTTTTAAGACCTAGTAGCTCTTCAATGGGGAAGGTTCCCAAATTTCTGCTTAGCAAACTTATACCTTATAGCTCCTAAACAGGGGACGTGACAAAAAAAAACGCTAGCTTGAACCGTTTAGAAGATGTGTGTGGCCAAAAATTTTGCAATAATTGAGTTTTGCTTAATGGTAAATGTTAGTACCGTATGGCAACCCAATACATTTAAGCGTTATATTTTTGTGAAGCCTATAAAAGAAGCTCTCTTTTTTAGATTGAAAATACATTTAACAGAACTCTAGTTATACTCATATAAATATAGGGATTTCTTGCAATTAGCTGGGGCTGTAGCTTCGGAACCCAGCAAAATTAAGAAAAACCTTTGACATATGTAGAAATATAATTAAAGACCTTTCAATTTTGTATATTACTAAAAAAAAATTTGTAGAGATATTTAAGTTACAGGTGTTTGAAAATAGCAAAACTTCAATTTTCGAGCCCTTATAGCTCCTAAACAGGATACGTGACAAAAATATTTTGTTAACCGACTCCTACTAATTTCTGAGGACCTAACAAGACTCTAGATTGAACCGTTTTGAAGATATGTGTGGCCAAAAATTTTGCAAAAATTGAGTTTTGCATAATTGTAAATTTTAGTACCGTATGGCAACCCTAAAAATTTATAAAGTTTATAAAAGCAGCTATATTTTGCCGTTTTCAGATTGAAAATACAATTAACAGAACTCTTGTTATAACAATTTAAAAATAGGGCTTTTTACAACTTTGGAGGAGTGTAGCTCCGTAACGGGTGGGACTACAGAAAAAAATTCTTCTACGAAATTATTATGCCCGTGCATACATATATGACATCGGGTATATTAAAATTGCTCCTCCGTTTGTAACGCATCGATCTAGACGAGCTAGATATAGTGCCAAGGGTACGTTAGTAATAGTGCCAAGGGTAAATTAGTCGATCTAGCTATGTGTGTCTGTCCGTCCGTCCGTCTGTGTGTCAGCACGATAACTCAAAAACTAAAAGAGCTACAGTTTTGAAATTTTCACAAAATATTTTTCAATCAATTTCTAGGTTCCCTATTTTTTTTGGTTTAGATCGGACCAAAACTTCGGGTAGCTCTCAAACAACTAACTTTTTTCAGTCCAATATTTTCATATAAAAATTTGAAATTTTGCAATGCATCTTGTATTTAACATGAAATTGTATGAATTTTTTTTTTTTTGTTTTTTTTTTTTTTTGTAGATAACGATTTCGAGTTACGATTTCATATGATTTAAATGATGCGTAGTTTATTTAAGATAAGCAAAAAAGAACACAAAGATTTTTTTTAAGTAACTGGCTTATTGATATTGATAGATATAATCATTATGAATATGATGATTGTTATCTATCATGATGATCATATGATGCTTATTCTGCTTTGGTTTAATAATATATTGCTGAATTAAAAATTAATTATAAGAGATAGAATTGAAAAATTAGAGTTAGAGTTTTGAAATTCATACAAAACATTTTTTTGACATTTTTTAGGTTCCCTATTCTTTTTGGTTCAAACCAGACCAATATGAATTTCTTCAAAAGTAATTATACCAGGAAGATGAAAATTACACTCTTACATTAAAAAATTAATTTTTATACACTACACCTATAGAATAGGTAAAGGGGTATATTAACTTTGGTATGGTGTTTGTAACCACCTAAAGGAAGCGAGCTAGATATGGAAAAGTATATATATTTGTGATCAGCGTAACCTCCTGAGTCGATATAGCCATGTCCTTCCGTCCGTCCGTCCGACCGTAGGCATGATAACTCAAAAAATAATGGAGCTATCTTGATGAAATTTTAACTGTAGGTTACTAGGACTAAAAGTACGGCGGGGATTGCATATGGGCGAAATCGGCCCATGGGTTCGGATTCTGGACCTTTTAATCGGTCCAAGGGCTAACGAACATATATAAGAAATCACGATAACTCAACAACTAATGACGCTTTCTTCATCAAATTTGTGCTGTAGGTTACTAGTAATGAACCTACTTTGGGGATTGCGTAAGTTCGGGATTGGACCATGGGTTCGGAACCTAGAACTTTTTGATCGAATTTAGGCCAAACTAGCATAATTCCGAAACCAATGAAGATAGAACCTCCAAATTTAGTATCAGGGTGTTGCTTTTGATTCCCTTAGTCTCCTTGAAATTTGAGCCCAATTGGAGTAGGGGGTGGGGACCAGCCACTCAGTTCCGAGGACCTTAAAGCATATTTTCGAAATTGATAAAGATAGTAACTTGAAACAAATGTAGAAGCTGCAAATTTGGCACAAGGGGTTCTTTACTATCTCTTGCGTGTCCCCCTAATTTTAGATCAATTGGAGTGGTGGTTCAGTACCCCTCTTAGACCTCCTAAGTTTTAAAAGCTTATAATCGAAATTACTAAAAATAGTAACTTAAAATTAAGATAGAACGTTCAAATTGTGTACAAGGGTTAACTAGTACGATAAGTACAGCGCGGACTGTATAAGGGCGAAATCAGGCCAAGGGTTCGGATTCTGAACCTTTTAAGTGGTTTCAGGGCTAACGAACATATATTAAAAATCACGATAACTCAACAACTAATGACGCTATTTTCATTAAAATTTTGTTCTGTAGGTTATTGGTAATGAAACTACGGCGGCGAATGCGTACGGTGAATATTGGACAATGGGTTCGGAACTTAGAACTTTTTGATCGAATTTAGGCCAAACTAGCATAATTCCGAAGCCAATGAAGATAGAACCTCCAACTTTAGTACCAGGGTGTTGCTTTCGATTCCCTTAGTCTCCTTGAAATTTGAGCCAAATTGGAGTTGTGGGTGGGGACCAGCAAATCAGTTCCGAGGACCTTAAAGCATATTTTCGAAATTAATAAAGATAGTAACTTGAAACAAATGTAGAAGCTTCAAATTTGGCACATGGGTGTTCTTTACTATTTCCTTCGTGTCCATCTAATTTTGGATCAATTGGAGTGGTGGTTCAGTACCTCTCTTAGACCCCCAATATGTAAAAGCTTATCATCGAAATTAATAAAACTAGTAACTTAAAATTAAGATATAACGTTCCAATTATGTACAAGGGTTAAGTAGTATTGAAAGTATGACGGGGACTGCGTATGGGCGAAATCGTACCTTGGTTTCGGGTCCTGGAACCCAAGTTCAAGGGCTAACAAACATATATCTTAAAAACACTATAACTCAAAAAATAATGCCGCTATTTTGATGAAATTTAAACTCTAGGTTACTAGTAAGGAAAGTACCATTGGAATTGGTTCTGGTCGAGTTTAATTTCGAAGCCAAAGAATATATTTCCTATTTGCTATGTGTCCCCGAAATTTAGACCTAATTGTAGTGGTTCAGCTATGTTCAAAGGTACTTGCTGCATTTATGTAAAACTTATTTTTATATTTAAATAAATTATATGAAAAGGTCTAAATTTGTAATTGTATTTTAGAAATACATTTATTGCATATTTTGCTTTTCTAAGCTATTCTATTAGGTATAAAAACTAACCATTTAAAATAATTGCAATTTTGAAAAATTTGGATTATTAAATATATTATGCTTTGATTATCTTTTTATCACAAAATTTAATAATTAGAATTTTTTCATTTTGTAATTGAATTGGAATAAATATATTTTCATTTATTTCAAGTTTTTTTGTTTTTTAATATTTTTAAATAGATAAAGTAGTAAGAATTTGTAATATTTTTAATAGATAGTGTAATTAGAAAATGTTTTTAGTATTATAAAGTTAATTTGGTTAGCTATGTATTACGATCAAATTAATAACAGCTTTTATGGTGTTAAAATGACTTAAATTTGAACCAAATAGGTGTAGGGTATTTCTAAGTCGGTTGCACCAACTGACTGTTTCTTTACTTGTTTTTTGTTCTTTTGTTTTTTTTAAGCAAAAATTATGGGATAAGTTAAATTTTTTTGTAACCAGGTATTTTACTTTCTTATATTTTTTTTGTAATATTTATAATAGCATAGGGGAAATAAATAACGGTTAGTGGGTATGCACGGGTATCTAAAAGTCGACAAGTGCAACTATAATCTTCCTCGTTTTATATGTTTTTTGTAATATCTACGTGGTTAAAATTCCTTTACTCTAATTCAAACGGTGTAAAAGTTTTGTAAACATACGGACGGACAGACGGACGCTCGGATAGAGTGAAGCTATGTAGGCACATTTTTACAAAATTTTTTGAAAATATGCTAAAAAGAAAGACATAACTCGGCGCATATAATAGTTATGATTGACCTGCGAGTTAAAACCAAAAATGAATTACATTTACACAGAAAGTCGGCGCATAATATTAGAGTTTTCAATATTAGAGTCACCAACTTTTAACCGCGCGACCGTTAAATTCCAATTTACGTTAAATTAAAGACTATTTATGCAATATTTCTTGTTTTCTCATTAAAATTGGTCTTATAGTTTACCCGGAAAAGGGATGTTTATATTGTATGGGAAAAAATAAGCCGATTAAATATTATGATTTATAAAAAAGAGTATTGCCATCATTATTTATTGTGTGAAGTATATTTATAATAATTTTGTTATGCAAAAATTTTTTAAATGTTGGCATGGTCTAAGGTGATATCAGAGATGACGACATAGAAAGTTGTTATGTTGAAAAAGTAAAAATTTGATTCAACAAGTTCAACAGTTAATTCTAACAAAATTCTTATCTTACATCTAGCATCGCTCACGTTAATTCTCTCCATACTAAACTTAAAATAATGAAGAAAAATAAAGAATTAAGGAAATCTAATTTTAAAAACAAAAAAATTTACATTAATGGCTCACTACTTATATGCGTAAAGAAGGAGGAAAAAAAGAGAAAAAATTACAAATTTCTATGGGTGAGCTGGAATAGTGGAATTCCACTATTTCTATTAAGAAAGAAGAATATTGCAAAAATAATATTTCATGAGGTGTGGCTGCTTTTGTTAAAAACGATATTAAATGCAAATTTTTTTGTTTCAATCGTATTAGTGCGGATTTTATTAAGATTATAGTTGAATTAGATAAAGAAGTATTTTGTTTTCTTTGTGTGTATAGATTTCATAGAAATGATATAAGCCTTTTTTTAAGTGATTTCCAAGTTTTATTTAGTGATATTAAGCAAAAAAATTGTATAATAATAGGTGATATGAATATTGATATTCTTGATTCATCTAAAGAAATAGATGATTATCTATTCTTTTAGTCTTCTAGAGGTTTTTATCGCAATGGGAAGAAGTCAATTCTCTTTTAAATAGAAAAAAAAGTAACAATATCACTAATCTTAGTATTAATAGTGAATTTGTTCGGGAACCAGTAGAAATTGCTAATTGTTTTAATAAATTTTTTTACTGCATTACAAATGAGGTTATCATTAGTTCTAATCTTTTAGGTTATTGCGGTTGGAATATCATTGACGATCCAATTCAGAAAAATAATTTTTATTTTGAACCTATCTATCGTTCAGAAATTTTAGCTACTATCTCTAAATTGAAAGCATCTCTAGCTATAGCTATTGATGGTTTTAATAGCTTCATATTGAAAAAATTTCTTTTCAAATTGTTGATGTGCTCGTTCATTTGTTTAATCTAAGTGTGTTTCATGATTCTCTTTTCCGGACATCCTAAAATACGCTGAAGTTTTGCCTTTATTAAAAAAGGGTTATCCACTATGTGCTAGCAATTACCGACCTATTTCACTCTTATCTGCCTTTTCTAAAGTTTTTGAAAAACTAATTAAGCGAAGAATTATGTATTTCCTAGATAAAAATCAAATACTCAATAACTGTCAGTTCCTAAAAAACGAAAATGAATCTTCCGAAGGAGCGTTATTGAAATTCTGTTCTGAAATTTATAATGATTTAAATATAGGTAAAACTTCCTCTGCACTCTTTATAGATATGAAAAAAGCTTTTGATTTTGTAGATCATAATCTCCTATAACTGAAACTATCCAAAGCTGGCTTCAGAGGATTTATTTTACAATGGTCTCGTTCGATTCTCTCAAACAGAAAACAAAGAGTGAAAATTAACAATGTGACTAGTTCTTTTACACATATAACATGTAGAGTTCCGCAATGGTCTGTTCTCGGCCCTTTCTTCCTTTTAATTTACATTAATTCCCTCTTTCTGCAGCAATTTAAAGGCTTACCGATTGCATTTGCAGATGATACCGCATTTACCTATGCTGCCTCTAACATTAATCAGTGTGCAGAGTTTATGAGTCAAGATCTAATAGTATTTCGTAGTTAATTTGGTAAACACAAACTCGCTATGAGTGAAAAAACCAAATTCATAATTTTCAATATCAATAGCTGTCCTTTACAAAATTTTTATACTTTCTATCATTCACCTTTCTCTCGTTCCCTCAATACTAATTCTGTCACCGATTGCAATTTTAATAGTTTTAAGGCTCAAAAGGTTGATCATTTTAAATATTTGGGTATAATTATTGACTCTAATATGTCACGGATTGAACATACTAAATATCTAAAAAACTATTTAAATAATGTTATTCGGCAATTATATCTAGTAAGTCTCTACAGTTCTACTAAATTTTGCTTAAGTATTTGCTATACTCTTTTTCATTTTAAACTGCAATACAGTATTACTTGTTCGGATGGTGCATATTTTAACAAATTACGAAGCTTAATTACGTCTCAAAAATTAGCAATAAGAGTAATCAGTAAGTGCAATAGACTAACGCATACCCATAACTTATTTGTTTCATTTGGTATTCTTACAGTAAGGAACCTATACTTCTACAAGACTCTGAAAACCTTTTTTATTAGATAAGGCTATCTTACCACCAGATTCAATAGTTCTTATAATTTAAGAATTAATAATAGTAATCTTACAGTAGTACCACATTTTCTTAGGATTCATTTTAGTCATTTTTATACAATAACAGAACTTCCAAATTTGGTATCAAAATGCCTCCTCATATTTTCTTAGTGTCCTTGAAATTTTGAACCAATTGGAGTTGTGGGTCGGGAACCATCCACACATTTCCGAAAACCTTAAAGTACAAAATAATACGAAATTAGTAACTTGAAAGAAATGTCGAAACTTCAAATTTGGCACAACGGTGTTCTTTACTAGTTCCTGCATGTCCCCCTTATATAGAATCAATTGGAGTGGTGGTTCAGGTACCTCCCTTAGACCTCTTAAGATTTAAAAACCTATAATCGAAATTAATAAAAATAGTACCTTAAAATTAATATAGAACGTTTCAATTGTGTACAAGGGTAAACAAATATTGAAAATATGACGAGGACTACATATGGGCAAAATCAGAACATCGTTTCGGGTTCTCAAACCTTTGAAAAGTCTAAGGGCTAGCGAACATATAACTAAAAAAGACGATAACTCAAAAACTAATGACACTATTTTGTTGCAATTTAAACTCTAAGCTACTAGTATTGAAAGTACCGCAGGGATTGCTTATGGTTGAGCTCGGATATGGGTTCGGTTTCCAGAAGCTTTTGATCGAATTGAGCCAAACGAGCATAATTTCGAAACGAAAGAAAATATAACCTTAAAATTTGGGCATAGGTGTTTCTCCTTGCCAGGTACTACATTCTACATGTATGCTAAATTTACTTTTGTACTTAAATCAATTATATGAAAATTTCTAAATTTGTCATTTTATTTTAGAAATCAATTTATTGCTTATTTTGCATTTAAAAGCTTTTCTAATAGGTTTTGATACAAAGAATTTAAATTAATTTCAATTATTAAATTTTGTGATAGAAAGCTTATTAAGGCAATTATGCTTTTTATTTACTTTAAAAACTATAAATTTATATGTGAACTTAATGTTCAAAAGTGACCTATCCAATTTTAAAAAAAAATTAAGTTTGTTCTGCATTTTGCTTCACATCTTGAATATAACTTGATAAAGAATTCAAACTTAGTCAAAAGTATTCAATTCCTATATAAAATAAGATTAAAATTTCCAAAAATTTTAGTAGTTATTTCAATAAATAATATTGTAAATAAATAATAATTTTAATTTTTTTTTTAATATGTATGTATTATTTAATTAGCAAATTAAAATTTCACTAAAATATTTTGTACTTCTATTTTAAATCTGGATAATGGTAATCCGAAAATTATACACAAAAAATTTTAGCATATATATATATATACATATGTGTGTGTACGGTATGGACTTATTTAAATAAGTTTCTGTTATAAGTGATAGGATAGGCTATGGTTTTAAACTTTTTGTAAGCATAGATTTGATAATGTGTCTATTTAGATACAGATTATTTAACATTGTTCTACATTTAAAATTTAAGTTTATACCTATTGATTTGTTAAATTTGTGTATAAAAATTTATTTAAATGATATAAACATCCATATTTTATTTCTTAATTCACATTTAAATTTTAAATTGAAATCTATATAAAAAATTTTTAGAAGTAATTTTAATAAATAATATTATAAATAAACAAGTGATTAAAAAATGGTTTTTAAAAAAGCACATTTTCAAAATTATATCGTGTTTCATACTGAGTAAGAAAGAGAAATTAAACTGTGTTGATATATTAGGATTATATATTACATATATTTGGATGTGGATAGTTCTAATGTAAAAGAAAAAATAATTTCACTTTTTAAAAATGTGTTAAGGGTTGATATCAGAGATGACGACATAGAAAATTGTTATGTTAAAAAAGTAAAAATTTTATTCAACAAGTTCAACAGTTAATTCTAGCAAAATTCTTATCTTACATCTAGCATCGCTCACGTTAATTCTCTCCATACTAAACTTAAAATAATGAAGAAAAATAAAGAATTAAGGAAATCTAATTTTAAAAACAAAAAAATTTACATTAATGGCTCACTACTTATATGCGTAAACCTTTTAATAAAGCGAAGGAGGAAAAAAAGAGAAAAAATTACAAATTTCTATGGGTGAGCAATTCCACTATTTCTATTAAGAATTTTAGTAGTTATTTCAATAAATAATATTGTAAATAAATAATAATTTAAATTTTTTTTTTAATATGTATGTATTATTTAATTAGCAAATTAAAATTTCACTAAAATATTTTGTACTTCTATTTTAAATCTGGATAATTGTAATCCGAAAATTATACACAAAAAATTTTAGCATATATATATATATACATATGTGTGTGTACGGTATGGACTTATTTAAATAAGTTTCTGTTATAAGTGATAGGATAGGCTATGGTTTTAAACTTTTTGTAACCATAGATTTGATAATGTGTCTATTTAGATACAGATTATTTAACATTGTTCTACATTTAAAATTTAAGTTTATACCTATTGATTTGTTAAATTTGTGTATAAAAATTTATTTAAATGATATAAACATCCATATTTTATTTCTTAATTCACATTTAAATTTTAAATCGAAATCTATATAAAAAATTTTTAGAAGTAATTTTAATAAATAATATTATAAATAAACAAGTGATGAAAAAATAGTTTTTAAAAAAGCACATTTTCAAAATTATATCGTGTTTCATACTGAGTAAGAAAGAGAAATTAAACTGTGTTGATATATTAGGATTATATATTACATATATTTGGATGTGGATAGTTCTAATGTAAAAGAAAAAATAATTTCACTTTTTAAAAATGTGTTAAGGGTTGATCTCAGAGATGACGACATAGAAAATTGTTATGTTAAAAAAGTAAAAATTTTATTCAACAAGTTCAACAGTTAATTCTAGCAAAATTCTTATCTTACATCTAGCATCGCTCACGTTAATTCTCTCCATACTAAACTTAAAATAATGAAGAAAAATAAAGAATTAAGGAAATCTAATTTTAAAAACAAAAAAAATTACATTAATGGCTCACTACTTATATGCGTAAACCTTTTAATAAAGCAAAGGAGGAAAAAAAGAGAAAAAATTACAAATTTCTATGGGTGAGCAATTCCACTATTTCTATTAAGAAAGAAGAATATTGCAAAAATAATATTTCAGGAGGTGTGGCTACTTTTGTTAAAAACGATATTAAATGCAAATTTTTTTGTTTCAGTCGTATTAGTGCGGATTTTATTAAGATTATAGTTGAATTAGATAAAGAAGTATTTTGTTTTCTTTGTGTGTATAGATTTCATAGAAATGATATAAGCCTTTTTTTAAGTGATTTCCAAGTTTTATTTAGTGATATTAAGCAAAAAAATTGTATAATAATAGGTGATATGAATATTGATATTCTTGATTCATCTAAAGAAATAGATGATTATCTATTCTTTTAGTCTTCTAGAGGTTTTTATCGCAATGGGAAGAAGTCAATTCTCTTTTAAATAGAAAAAAAAGTAACAATATCACTAATCTTAGTATTAATAATGAAATTGTTCGGGAACCAGTAGAAATTGCTAATTGTTTTAATAAATTTTTTTACTGCATTACAAATGAGGTTATCATTAGTTCTAATCTTTTAGGTTATTGCGGTTGGAATATCATTGACGATCCAATTCAGAAAAATAATTTTTATTTTGAACCTATCTATCGTTCAGAAATTTTAGCTACTATCTCTAAATTGAAAGCATCTCTAGCTATAGCTATTGATGGTTTTAATAGCTTAATATTGAAAAAATTTCTTTTCAAATTGTTGATGTGCTCGTTCATTTGTTTAATCTAAGTGTGTTTCATGATTCTTTTTTCCGGACATCCTAAAATACGCTGAAGTTTTGCCTTTATTAAAAAAAGTGTTATTCACTATGTGCTAGCAATTACCGACCTATTTCACTCTTATCTGCCTTTTCTAAAGTTTTTGAAAAACTAATTAAGCGAAGAATTATGTATTTCCTAGATAAAAATCAAATACTCAATAACTGTCAGTTCCTAAAAAACGAAAATGAATCTTCCGAAGGAGCGTTATTGAAATTCTGTTCTGAAATTTATAATGATTTAAATATAGGTAAAACTTCCTCTGCACTCTTTATAGATATGAAAAAAGCTTTTGATTTTGTAGATCATAATCTCCTATAAGTGAAACTATCCAAAGCTGGCTTCAGAGGATTTATTTTACAATGGTCTCGTTCGATTCTCTCAAACAGAAAACAAAGAGTGAAAATTAACAATGTGACTAGTTCTTTTACACATATAACATGTAGAGTTCCGCAATGGTCTGTTCTCGGCCCTTTCTTCTTTTTAATTTACATTAATTCCCTCTTTCTGCAGCAATTTAAAGGCTTATCGACTGCATTTGCAGATGATACCGCATTTACCTATGCTGCCTCTAACATTAATCAGTGTGCAGAGTTTATGAGTCATGATCTAATAGTATTTCGTAGTTAATTTGGTAAACACAAACTCGCTATGAGTGAAAAAACCAAATTCATAATTTTCAATATCAATAGCTGTCCTTTACAAAATTTTTATACTTTCTATCATTCACCTTTCTCTCGTTCCCTCAATACTAATTCTGTCACCGATTGCAATTTTAATAGTTTTAAGGCTCAAAAGGTTGATCATTTTAAATATTTGGGTATAATTATTGACTCTAATATGTCACGGATTGAACATACTAAATATCTAAAAAACTATTTAAATAATGTTATTCGGCAATTATATCTAGTAAGTCTCTACAGTTCCACTAAATTTTGCTTAAGTATTTGCTATACTCTTTTTCATTTTAAACTGCAATACAGTATTACTTGTTCGGATGGTGCATATTTTAACAAATTACGAAGCTTAATTACGTCTCAAAAATTTGCAATAAGAGTAATCAGTAAGTGCAATAGACTAACGCATACCCATAACTTATTTGTTTCATTTGGTATTCTTACAGTAAGGAACCTATACTACTACAAGACTCTGAAAACCTTTTTTATTAGATAAGGCTATCTTACCACCAGATTCAATAGTTCTTATAATTGAAGAATTAATAATAGTAATCTTACAGTAGTACCACATTTTCTTAGGATTCATTTTAGTCATTTTTATACAATAACAGAACTTCCAAATTTGGTATCAAAATGCCTCCTCCTATTTCCTTAGTGTCCTTGAAATTTTGAACCAATTGGAGTTGTGGGTCGGGAACCATCCACACATTTCCGAAAACCTTAAAGTACAAAATAATACGAAATTAGTAACTGGAAAGAAATGTCGAAACTTCAAATTTGGCACAACGGTGTGCTTTAATAGTTCCTGCATGTCCCCCTTATATAGAATCAATTGGAGTGGTGGTTCAGGTACCTCCCTTAGACCTCTTAAGATTTAAAAACCTATAATCGAAATTAATAAAAATAGTACCTTAAAATTAATATAGAACGTTTCAATTGTGTACAAGGGTAAACAAGTATTGAAAATATGACGAGGACTACATATGGGCAAAATCAGAACATCGTTTCGGGTTCTCAAACCTTTGAAAAGTCTAAGGGCTAGCGAACATATAACTAAAAAAACGATAACTCAAAAACTAATGACACTATTTTGTTGCAATTTAAACTCTAAGCTACTAGTATTGAAAGTACCGCAGGGATTGCTTATGGTTGAGCTCGGATATGGGTTCGGTTTCCAGAAGCTTTTGATCGAATTGAGCCAAACGAGCATAATTTCGAAACGAAAGAAAATAGAACCTTAAAATTTGGGCATAGGTGTTTCTCCTTGCCAGGTACTACATTCTACATGTATGCTAAATTTACTTTTGTACTTAAATCAATTATATGAAAATTTCTTAATTTGTCATTTTATTTTAGAAATACATTTATTGCTTATTTTGCATTTAAAAGCTTTTCTAATAGGTTTTAATACAAAGAATTTAAATTAATTTCAATTATTAAATTTTGTGATAGAAAACTTATTAAGGCAATTATGCTTTTTATTTACTTTAAAAACTATAAATTTATATGTGAACTTAATGTTCAAAAGTGACCTATCCAATTTTTAAAAAAAAATTAAGTTTGTTCTGCATTTTGCTTCACATCTTGAATATAACTTGATAAAGAATTCAAACTTAGTCAAAAGTATTCAATTCCTATATAAAATAAGATTAAAATTTCATATTTGTTTCAGAGGTGATCGTCTAAATGCAAAATTAGTCTATTCCAATATAAAAAAATTATATATAATAATAAAATTTGAATCAAAACTGCACTATTACAAATTTTGGGGACAAAATATGTATATATTGCGAATTTGTATTGAAAAGCTTAATTTATTTGTGCCACTTGCTTCGAATGGTTGATAAAATAAAATACAATAATATTCAAGAATCTTTTATATTGTTTTTATTATATTTGTTGTTATTATGTTTGGCCAAAAATATGGAGTAATGTGAGTCCCCAATTGAAATGGATAAAAAACAATAATTGAAGCAAAAAAAAACATAACAAGTAAAGAAACACTCAGTCGGTGCAACCGACTTCGAAATACCCTACGCCTATTTGGTTCTTGATATGAATAATTGAAAAATTTAATGAGATATGAATAAGTCATTTTAAAACCATAAAAGCTTTTATTAATTTGATCGTAAGACATAGCTAAGCAAATTAACTTTATAATACTAAAACCATTTTCTAATTACACTATCTATTAAAAAATATTACAAATTCTTACTAATTTATCTATTTAAAAATATTAAAAAACAAAAAAACTTGAAATAAATGAGAATATATTTATTCCAATTAAATTACAAAAAGAAAAATTCTAATTATTAAATTTTGTGATAAATTAGCTTTTTAGCATAAAATATTTAATAATCCAAATTTTTAAAAATTTCAATTATTTTAAATGGTTAGTTTATATACCTAATAGAAAAGCTTATAAACGAAAAATATGCAATAAATGTATTTCTAAAATAAAATTACAAATTAAGACCTTTTCATATAATTTATTTAATATAAAAATAAGTTTTACAAAAATGCAGCAAGTACCTTTGAACATGGCTGAACCACTACAATTAAGTTTAAATTTTGGGGACACATAGGAAATAGGAAATATATTCTTTGGTTTTGAAATTATACTCGTTCGGCCTCAAATCGATCAAAAGCTTCTAGAATCCGAACTCATTGACCAAACTCGACCAGAACCAATTCCCATGGTACTTTCATTACTAGTAACATAGAGTTTAAATTTCATCAAAATAGCGGTATTATTTTTTGAGTTATCGTGTTTTAAAATATATGTTTGTTAGCCCTTGAACTTTTCAAAGGTTCCAGAACCCGAAACCACGGTACGATTTCGCCCATATGCTGCCTCCGTTATACTTTCAATACTAATTAAACCTTGTACACAATTGGAACGTTCTATCTTAATTTTAAGTTACTAGTTTTATTAATTTGGATGATAAGCTTTTACACATTGGGGGTTCTAAGAGAGGGACTGAACCACCACTCCAATTGATCCAAAATTAGAGGGACACGCAGGAAATAGTAAAGAACACCCATGTGCCAAATTTGAAGCTTCCACATTTGTTTCAAGTTACCATCTTTATTAATTTCGAAAAAATGCTCTAAGGTCCTCGGAACTGAGTGGCTGGTCCCCACCCACTACTCCAATGGGGCTCCAATTACAAAGACACTAAGGAAATAGGAAGGGATACCCTGATACCAAATTTGGAGGTCCTATCTTCATTTAGTTTCATTACTAGTAACCTACAGCACAAATTTGATGAAGATAGCGTCATTAGTTGTTGAGTTATCGTGATTTTTTATGTATGTTGGTTAGCCCTTCGATCGATTAAAAGGTCCAGAATCCGAACCCATTGGCGATTTTGCCCATATGCAATTCCCGCCGTACTTTCAGTCCTAGTAACCTACAGTTAAAGTTTAATCAAGATAGCTCCATTATTTTTTGAGTTATCGTGCCTACGGACGGACGGACGGCCGGACGGACGAAAATGGCTATATCGACTCAGGAGGTTACGCTGATCACAAATATATATACTTTTCCATATCTAGCTCGCTTCCTTTAGGTGGTTACAAACACCATACCATAGTTAATATACCCTTTTACCTATTCTATAGGTGTAAGGTATAAAAATTGGAAAAGTTCGAATGCTAAGTAGAGCGGTAAATAATTTTTTTTTTAATTTTCACAGTTTCAGTTAATATTGTATTAAATATTACAATATTCTTTAATCATCCTTTTCTTTGATAACTAATTACCCGATATGATAAGGAATTGCAATCATTCAGAAAACTGTTCAAATCAGATGCCTTATATTTTTCAGATTGTTTTTATAAAGCTAACACAAAACTTGTTCAAGATGCATTTATTTTGTGTCATTGCAAAGGCATCGTTCCAAAAAGAGCAGATCGAAACAGTAAAAATGGATCGAGGAAAGGGTTGTCCGTTACTTATTTTATTCGAACCAAACAAAAGTCAATATTAAAAATTTGCCAAAAGAAATTTTTAAATATTTTAAAGGTAAGTAAAGGTCGCGTTCAAAATATGTGTAAAAAGCATTTTGAAATTGGTTCAGCTCCTACTGACAAGAGGGATGGTGATAGAAAGACAATGAAAAATGCAAATAAAAAAAATAATGTAATTGAATTTATTAAAAAATACAAAACTGTCGTGATTCATTATTGTAGAAGTAAAGTTCGTAAGCGTAAATATTGACGCGAATCGAACTGTCTATAAACAAAATGTGGCGTATTTATAACAATGCCAATTCAAAACAATCAATTAAATCAAGCTATTTCAGAATGGTTTTTAACACATGTTTTAATCTTGGTTTTAAAATTCCATCAACCGCTGTGTGTTTTACTTGCCTACAACTGAAAGAACTGTTGAAAATGGAGAAGTACCACAGAAATAAATAATTTAATAACAAAGTTGCGGTTACATGAGCTCCGCAGCAGGGCATTTTTTGACATACTTAATGCAGAGAAGATAGGGTTATTAACAATGTCGTTTGATTGCCAAAAAAATATGACATTACCGAAATTATCTGATCAGGCAGCATATTATACTCGTCAGCTATATTTACATCTTTTCGGTATAGTTGAAAATGCATTTTTATATTACTGTAAATAGTGTATTATTGAAAATGTATTGTTTTATATTATTAAATAGACGTGCAAAAGGTTCTAATGAAATTGTTTTGGCCGTTTTCAATCGTATTTGCAATATAAATATGAAAAAAATTCCTACAATTCGCTTAGTTACCGATGGGTGTGGCGGGAAAAATAAGAATTCTGTAAAGGTTGGAATGTATGAATATTGGTTGGCAAAAAAATCGTAACCCCACATTAAAAGTATTGAATTAATATTTCCAGTTCTTGGCCATTCCTTTATCACTCCAGATAGAGTTTTTGCCTAGATAGAAATGAAACAGTAATTGATGTAGAAAAGTATTTAAGTATTTAATAGGAGCACGGTAAACAATAAATTTAGGAAGTTTTGATTGCCGAGTTATGGTTTTTAAAGAAGAAGCTTCAAATTTTATTAAACCACCGTTGATTGGCGGGGCAACGTGCGCCGAGTAATAGCTAGTTTACATATAAGTATTATTATACCCGTTTGACTATAGGTCAAACTGAAAGATCTACTACGTGCTTCCTCGTTTTTTATGATTTTATGAGATAAATGTAGGCTTCTTTTTTGGGAAAACTGTTTTAACATACTATGTATTTAAGCACAATATATACTAAATTAAATTTTTTGATTTGTAGATTTTATTTGAAGAAAACTGCAATTTTACACTGAAATCTATTTAAAAAAAAAACAACTGCAAAGAAGATAAAAAACAAAGACTTATATGTTAGAGAAGGAAAATGTTATGTTATTTAGATTTAAAGAAATTATTATTCGGATTCCTTATTAGCTTCATATTGATTAATATTAGTATTATCTTATTTAGCTTTTGCACTATTTGAGACTCTTTAAGGAAAGCAAAAAAATTAGTCTTATTAAGTAAGTGAGCTTTTGAAATAAAGGTTATCTTGCGTTAATACCAAAATTTTGAAAATTTCATTGAATCTTTGTGCAAAACGCGTAAACAGGTCAAAACCAAATTAACCCTGTGGGTTTTTATAATTAAAATGCTGATACAAAATTTTCGATAAAATTCTTTTAATCGTTTAAGCAAATAAAATTTATAGAAAACTTTATGGCGTCGTCGTGGAAAACAGGTTAATCGAACTTAATTAAAACTTTTTGCAGCCTCTCTTTTGGACTGCAAAATCAACCTGTCAAATTAGACACAAATCGGAAACACAAAATTTTTTGGAAGCGTGCCAGGTGGAAATGGGTCAATTCATTCCAATAAAATTTATACAACTAATTCCGGTTGCTAAGAGGAACATTTGTGCAAAATTTCAAGTTAATCGGTCGAACCGTTTTGACTTGACATCAAAAAAACGAAAAAGTTTAAAACGGCTTTGCAGCCGCAACCTGTCGACTTATAAAAATGCGACATAGTCACCCCTGGGCTCACCCCTGGGCTCTTAGAATTATTCCTTTAAAATTTTGTGACAATCGGACCAGTGATTTTCACGTGAATCCTGGGCAAGCAAACAAATAAACAAACAAATTTTCTTGTTTATATATTAGATTTACTCGTATTTAAACATCATTATTGCTACTAGTTTATATAAAATTTAAATATTATAAACTATATTTTATAAACATTACAATAGCATATCTCACTAGTTTTAGGAATAAATTGTTTTTAGCACATTTTCAAAATTTTTGTAAAAATGTGCGTTATAATCTAACCATGTCCGTCCGTCCTTCTGTCTGTCGGTATGTTTACCAAAACTTTTACATCATTTGAAATAGAGTAAAGAAATTTTAACCACGCGTAATTATTCCAAAAAAAATAATTTTATAGAAGAAATTTTTTCTCAGAAATTAGTAGGAGTTGGTTAACAAAAATTTTTTGTCACGTCCCCTGTTTGGAAGCTATAAGGGCTCGGAAATTGAAATTTTATTATTTTTAAACACTTGTAACTTGAATAGCGGTTCAAGTTTTTGTTTAAGTGATATAAAAAATTGAAAACTCTTTAATTATATTTCAACATTTGTCAAAGCTTTTTCTTTATTTTGAAGCTCCCGAAAATTCCAAAAAATCCCTATATTTAAATCAGTATAACAAGAGTTCTGTTAGGTGTATTTTCAATCTAAAACGGTAAAACTTTTACGTTTGCAAACGGTAAAAGAGAGCTGTTTTAAGGTCTTCACAAAAATATAAGACTGAAAGTTATAGGATTGCCATACGGCACTAAAATTTACCGTTGTGAAAAAATTAATAAAAATTTTTGTTACATATGTAAAAAATTTCAAGCTTCAACATTATATTTCAACATATGTTTAAGGTTTTTCTTAAATTTGAAAGGGTTTCTTTAAATTGAAGAAATTGTCTCTTAGTTTTATTACTGAATTTAACTTTGACTCATAAAATTACAAGCTGATCACAGTTGGCAGTAGAAACTAAAGAAGAATTTAAATTACTCTTAGTTGCAATGTAAACTCCACCTCCTTTAGGTATAATTTCATTAATTGGAGAATTTGAAGAACATCTTTCTTTTCTAAGTGCAATCAAATAGTTTTAAATTGCTTATAGAAGCACATAACCAAGTTTCAGTTAAAATTAAACAATCAAAATTTAAAATGGTTGCGTTTGAAAAGAGAGTTTTGGATTTTGTTCTAAGACCCCGAACATTTCGATAGTTCATCGAAAAATTAATTAAGTTATCAGTAATGTTCTTATATAAAAATTTGATTAGGAAAAAGTTATTATTATTTTTCGTGTCTTTGTAAGAGACGAAAAAATTTATCGTGGTTTTCCTGTGTGCTCTGTAAATGATTGATTCGCTCTGAAGATACTTGAGAAGCATAATATTGGAGATCAAAATTAGTCTGCTCAGGAGTAACACCAAAAGTTGCATTAAAGCGCTAAATAAATAGCGAAGTTCTGAAATATTCGTAGGTTAACCTTTTTGCTGGAGTGAAATTTTGAGATATGCATTAGCAAGAAGATATTTACTATCATTTGATAATGACGCTTACGATAGAAGGGATTAACGGGGGTCCATCAAATAGGAGCCCCAGAGGAATTCTGAGATTGGAACGTGGAACAAGATGAAGCTAATAGTGCCTGAGGTTTGGGTTGAGAATTAGTGTTGCCGTTGGCTTGCACGGATATAAAGTGAGCCATAGGAGTGAAATGTGTTTGAGTTGAAGAGCAGGTTGAAAATGAAAAAGACGGAAGAGCAGATGTGTTGAGGGATTAAGAAAAAAAGCTAGTTGTTTGGGTAAAAGCTAGGCCTGCAAATCTGTTAATTGGTCGGTCTGAAATAGAACTTGAAGGTTGGTCAATTTAGCTGCCGTTTGCCGAGTGTAAAGAATTAGTAGCTAAAATTAGGGTGTTAACAGGATTTATAGTATGTGAGTGTATAAAGTTAGCATATTAGTTATTATTATGAGTTTGAAAGTTTTTTGTAAAGTTGTTCAAATATGGAAAGGAAAATGAGATAGTAATGAGAGTGTATTCCCCATTTGAGTGTTTTGATTAATTAATTCATTAGAACATTTGTGACTATGTGATTCAGTGTATATTGTGTCCTTTTTATAAATTTTATTTATGTTTTTTTAGCTATGAGATTTTGTATTTAATATTTTTTAACAGTGTCATCTATTAATAGAAATATTCCATTTAATATTTTTATTATTATTATTCTTACTTTTTTTCAACTTTAACTCCTTACGCTTTACGAGTTACGTCATTCTATTCTCCTATAGTTAAGTTACATGAAATAACTATATTATAACATTTTCATTTATTATTATACTAGTATAAATTTTTATAAAAATAAATGGTAAGATACTCAGTATAAAACACTAACAATTTTCAAAATGTGGAATTCATTAAGATGTGGATTTTCATTAGCCTTTTTTAGATTCCATTTGTTTTATTCAGATTTCAACTATCACAAAGTATTTTGTTATACTAATGAGAGTATTACCAGTGTCATAGTTTTAATTGGAGAATTTTAAAATATTTGAAAAATTAAAGTGTTATTCCTTCTAATTAGTGTGTCAGGGAGCTGTCGTCGGAAAATTTTGATTTTGAGTAATAATTTGTAACTATGTATTATGTACCAGTTAATATATGATCCTTATAATACCTGTGCAAACAATAGTCACAAGTATTTAAAAATTGCTGCTCCGTTTCTAACACCTATGTTCATTAGATCGAAAGTTTCGACATTAATAAAAAATAAAGCCAGATTAGGTAAAATAATTTAAAAAACGAGGAATAATGTAGTAGAGTAGACTGTGTTAACTCTGAGATACCCGTATGTACGTTATATAAACATCATATCATTATTATTATAAACACTAATTATTTTTGGCTAAATTTCAAACATACCAGCTTTATTAGGTGTAGTGTAATGCTCATATACAAGAAGGAGTTGTATGGCAGCTACTCGAACCCTCTGCAGTAGACCAATCAAATTTTGCAGTAACTTTGGCCATTACACTAAACTGTTTTTTTGCAAAATTTCAGACACCCAACTTTAACAGGTATATAGAGTAATGCTCATATAAAATAAGAAGTTGTATGGCAGCTACTCAAACCCACTGCAGCAGACCAACCAAATTTTGCAGAAACTTTGGCCATAAAATTAAACTAGTCTTGGAAAAATTTCAGACACGCAGCAGTAATAGGTACAGAGTAATGCTCATATAAAAAAGAAGTTGTATGGCAGCTACCCGAACCCATGGACCAAAATTACTGGATTTAAATAGCGATGACTGCTTTTATATACTAGGAAAAGTGTAGTAAGCTGGACTGTGTCAACTCTGGGATACTCGTATGACCTTAATATAAATATTATATCATCGGGTTAATTACTTTTGGAAAATTTTAAATACACAACTTATTAGGCTTTCAGTTATGAACAAAATATTAGTTGAAAGGCAGCTTTTCGAAGCTCTTCCAATACCCCTACTATATTTTATTCAGACGTTGGCCATTAAAGTTAACTACTATTACAAAAATTTCAATCATCCAGCTTTATTATAAATAGAAAAATGGTCATGTGAAATATGAAATTGTATGGCAACTACTCAAACTTTTTCTCGAATTATTTTCGAAATTTTCGATTCTGATCCGGTCCATTCCTTTGAGTCTATATTTACCCCCCCTCCTTCTCTGCGTCACAAGCGTAATGGAAAATTTAGTATACCCTTTTCACTTATATGTATGGGTATAATAATATTGACAATATTAATAATCTCTTTAATATTTCTTATTATTCAAATGACAACGTTTGTAATTAATGTGAATAAAAATTTTAAAAAGTTATAAAAAAAAAAATAAATTTTAAACCAAATATATTAGTATATTGCAAATCCCACGTAAGCATATCTATAAATTTTACATATTTTTTACATTTTTGGTTTTCAATACAGGCACATAATTATAAAATTTTATATGATGTTACAGATATAGTCTATCAAATTTATATAGTAGAAAATTTGTGTATTTTTTGTTTGTCCAGAATTTACATGAAAACCACTGGTTCAATTGCCACCCAATTTTGCAAGAATAAAGAAGGCCAGAGGGTGACTTAGCCTTTGTCAAACTTTAATATCTCAGGTAACTCCGGCTCTAGAGTAATTTTAAGCTTTTTGTTTTCGGATGTTCAGCTGAAACGGTTTGACTTTTCAATTGAATTAAAACTTTGCGCGAATGTTTCTTTATAAACATTCCTCTAAATTATATAAAGTTTGATGCTTATTTTAGCCCGGTTGGAGTTCAATTTTTGGCCAATTTTACAGTGTGATTGCAGTTCAAAATAAAGGTTGAAACAAACTTTTGCTATAGTCGGTTAACACTTTTGGGCACAAGGGTGGGATAAAGTGTTTCCAATGTTTTAAGTGTCATACGGTTTAATTAATTGGGTTGAAATTTTACACTTTGCAGAAGCTCAGAGGGTTAATTCATCTCAATTAGGTATATTGAGTAATGCTCATATAAAAAATGAAGTTGTTCGGCATATACTCGAATCCAATGCACTACTTAACTAAATTTTACACTAACTTTGGCCATAAAACTAAACTATTTTTGGCCAAATTACAGACACTCAGATTCATTAGTTATAGAATAATTCTCACATAAAAGAAGAAATTGTACAACAGATTCTCGAACCAAATGCAGTGGATCAAATAAAATCTCTGTACTTAGAGTAATGCTCTTATAAAAGATGCAGTTGTATGACTCGAACCGACAGCAGTGGATCAAGTAAATTTTACACGACGTTGGCAAACGGAAACCAACATCGTTTTGACTTATAGTCAAACGAGTATAAAGAAGTTGTATGGCAGCAAGCTAAACCTGTGAACTAAAAGCGAATAGATGAAAATTGGAGAATTGTAGCATCTTTATTTTTTGAGTTATCGTAGGGACGATTGGTCAACTGAACAAACTTTTACTTTTCGATTCTGATCTTATTCATACCTTTGAGTTTCAGATTTATTTAATTTTTAATTCTTTTTCATTTTTTAGCGAGTTCTGAAAAGTTTTTGTAAAAATTTGTTATCGTTTCACTTTATCCGTAGGTTTTTCAAAAAAAATAATTTCATGGGACAATTTCAAACCTTTTTCTGTAGTCCCACCCGTTACGCAGCTACAGCTCTCCAAAGCATATTTACAAAGAGAGTTTTATTAGGCATATTTCCAGTTTGAAAACGGTAAAAGTTAGCTACTTTTTTCGACTTCATAAAACTTTTTTAAAGGAAAATGTGTAGGGCTGCCATATGGTACTTAAATTTTCCATTATGCAGAATTCAAGTTTTGACCATACATATCTTCTGAACTAGAGATATGAAATTTTAGGAGAAATTAGACCCTCAGAAATCAGTAGGTGTTGGTCAAGGAAACTTTAACGTCACGCACCCGTTTAAGGGCTGTAACGGGTCAAAAATTTAAATTTGCTATTTTTAAGCAACTTTACCAAATTTTTTTTAGTTATATAAGTAGGTATTGTGCCACTTGTCCACGAAAAAAATCATGCCATATCGCACCGCCCACCCATATTGCACGAAATTTGGTTTATATTTTTGATTAATGACCAAGTCCTCCGGATGTAGGGCAGCTAAAGTGGTTAGCTCTTAATAAACGACTTTGTTTACTTGGTTTAAAGTAATAGGTGCACATGAAAAAATAGTAAGAAAATATCTTTTTATAAAATTGAAGAGTAAAATAAAAAACATTTAAAGGTGTATATTAGGTACAACTAATCTTTTGGAATAAAAAAAAAAAAAAGTGCTAACCAGTTTTCTACTTTTTAATTTTCTGATTAGGTACATAAAGAAAAACACAAACAAATATTTAACCTTTGCAAAATTTTTTTTTTTTTTTGTTTGAAAGAACGTTAAGAAATAAGAATTATAAGAAAATATAAAAGAATGCTATTGTATGTTTTATTGTATTTTTATTAATTATTTTTAATTTAATTTTTTTTCTCTGAATATTTAAAACCTGTAAGAAAATAGGAGTTATAGAACTCTTGCTTTAACAAACAAAAAACTAAAAAACAGAAAATTTGAAATAAAAACCTAAAAACGTTAAAAAAAAAAAGAAAAAAATTAGTTTCTTTTATATTGTTTTTATTTTATTTATTTTTTCCACTTACTAATCTTTACGAAGCGGTAGCAATTTCGTATCAACAAGGAGTAAATTCTCCTCATTGTCTTTATATGTATATATTTCATGGGTTTTAATGCCCATTTCTAATTCTTTATTGCTTATTTCCTCATATTTTAGAGGAATTAAAAAAGGAAATGTTTTTGTTTCAAAAACCCATTTTTCTGCAAAACGGGTGTTATTTTTTTTTTAATTTTTTTGAATATACAGCCTGTTGAGCTCCATATCTTTTATTTTTAAAAAGGTTATTTTATTTTTTGTTTTCGCCTTTTCATTAAAGGCATCGAGGAAACTGCGTTTCCTTGGCTGCTGTTGTTGTTCTTGTAGTAGTAGTAGGTGTTGTTGTTCTTTTAGAAGTAATAGTTGTTGTTGTTGTATATGTTGTTGTTGTTATTGTGGATTTTGCTGTTCTGTTGGTGTTTCTTGTTGCTGTTCCCTCAAGGAGCTGCCGCTCCTCGCTTTCGTTTTTTATCTTCCTTCTTTTTGCGGGGTAATGCACCGATATCATCGTTTTTTGGCAATATATATATCTAAAAATTGTTTTGCCTTTTTTTGGTTAATTATTGAATTAAACTGCAGCTATTCCAGAAAATTTCACTGTATTTTTACTAAATATGCCTACAAATTCTTACGAGTAATATCAAATCTATTACAAAATAAGATTTTTCAGTTTAATTATAATATATATAATTTAAGTGAAAAGAATTTGGAATTAACTACAATTTTACAAAATACATTTGTTTTAATTAAAGAAAGACAGTTACGATTTATTAATTTTGCTTGATCTTTAACTTGGATTTATTAACTTTGATTTATCAAATTTTCAAAATGTCTTGATTACAATGTTGCAAGTTTTGACTTTAGTTTTTTAGCACATTTTCAAAAAATTTTGTAAAAATGTGCCTATATAGTTTCACTCTGTCCGTCCGTCCGTCCGTCTGTCTGTCCGTCTGTCTGTCCGTATGTTTACAAAAACTTTTACACCGTTTGAAATAGAAATAATAAATTTTAACCACGGATAGATATTACGAAAAAAATAATTTCGTAGAAGAATTTTTTTCTGTAGCCCCACCCGTTACGGAGTTACAGCCCCCCAAATTTGGAAAAAGCCCTATTTTTAAATTATTATAACAAGAGTTCTGTTGGGTATATTTTCAATCTGAAAACGGAAAAAGATAGCTGGTTTTATAAGCTTTATGAATAATTAAAAGCAAATGTTTAGGGTTGCCATACGGTACTAAAATATACAATTATGCAAAACTCAATTTTTGAAAAATTTTTGGCCCCACATATCTTCTAAACGGTTCAAGCTAGGGTCTTGAAATTTTGGGAGAAGTAAGACCTTTAGAAATTAGTAGGAGTCAGTTAACAAAATTTTTTTATCACGTCCCCTATTTAGAAGCTATAAGGGCTTGAAAATTGAAATTTTGCTATTTTCAAACACCTGTAACTTGAAAACCTGTTCAAATTTTTTTTTACAAATATACAAAATTTACAGCTGCAGCATTATGTTTCAACATATTTTAAAGGTTTTTCTTAAATTTGAAAGGGATTCTTTAAATTGAAGAAATTGTCTCCTAGTTTTAACTATTTTTGCTTAGATAATAAAATTTTAGGTAAAATTCCAAATTTTGGTGGAGTTCAAAATTGATTTCCTCTAAAAAAATTGAAGGGTGAGAACAGGAGGGGGGTAGGCAGATCCATCATAAGTTTACTAAGCAAAAATTTGCGAACCTTTCCCATTGAAGGGCTACTAGGTCTTAAAAATTAAAACTTTTATGTTTATATAAAACAGTAACTTATTCACCAGTGTAAGTTTTTTCCAAAATTATATTGAAGCTGCAACATTATTTTCCGCACTTATTAACAAGTTTCCTTGAGTGCATTGAGGTTATATTCTAAGAATTTCCCTATTAGTCATATAATTAATAAATTAATGAAATAACTAAATTAATATTATCATTTATTTTTATATATATTTTTATAAAAATAAATGATGAAATATTCAGTAAGAAACCGTATATAATTTTGAAAATGTGCTTTTTAAAAACCCTTGTTTTTTTTCCTTACTTGTTTGTTTTAAAACTTTAAAAATTTCGTTAGATATAGGTATTAATTTTTTTTCATACAAACGAATGAGAACAAAATTGAAAAATCAAAATTAAGTTTTTTTTTTTAACTGATATGACATTCTGATTTAAGATTATTCGAAAACAAATAACAACAACAACATTACTCTATAATTACTGTATAGTCCTCAAAAAAACTTTAATTATACAGGAGATTCCCTGACGTCATATTTCTTAAAAATATTTTAAAAATACAATATTTCATATCTACAACAAATTATTGTATTATATTTTTTTCTCTTTTTTCACAATTTAAAATTGCAAAAAACACAAAAAGTTCTTATCACCAAAACATAATATTCAAAGTGGAAAAAAATTTATTAAAGCTTTTAAATTAATTCTTTAAAAAATATTTCAAATCTGTGCTCCTGGTATTTTAAGTTCCAAAATAACTAACTTAATCTAAAATTTATTCGATGAGTCATAGATGAGTCATACTCCTTAAATCCAATATACATTCACAGAAAGATGAACATCACCTTAATTTATTTAAGGTAGTCGAAAGAGGTGGAACTCAACATTTAAAAAATTTAAAAAAACCATTTTTATTTGAAAATAAAGAATATTTAAAATCTCTTGGATATCTGTTAAAAGTAAATTAAATTAAAATGGAGCTCTTTAATGATCCAATTTTTGATGAAACTATAACTAGCGTTCAATGGCATTCACATTCTCCATTCTTAAACTCATTTGGATTAAGTGATATTATACGAAAACAAATACAAAATCGCTTTATACAATGGAAGTTGGTCACCTGATGAATCAATTAAAATAAATAATTTGTATTGTAACATTTATATTCCCCTAAAAAGATAATAGGGCTTGCTGAAGATTATAAAAACATTATTCCAAATGCAAAACATTAATATTAACTCGCTCTCGATCTAATGATAATTCATTATTATGTAGCAGTACTAATGCAAGTGAAAAACCAAAATTTACTATTTCAAAAATATATTGGAAAGTTCAACATATTAACTTACCTGATAATCCTAAATTAAATTTATATAAAAGTATTGAAAATGGTTCAGTTATGAAAATTCCTTTTAGAAATTGGGAATTACATGAATATCCTACATTACCATCAGGAACTACACATCATATTTGGAATGTTAAAACAGCCTCACAAATTGGAAAACCTCGTTTTATAATTTTTGCTCTACATACTGGTAAACAAAATAAACTGGATGAAGATCCATCAACTTTTGATTATTGTGATATTGAAAATATAAATGTATATTTAAATTCAGAATCATACCCATATGAAGATATGAATTTAGATTTTGCTAAAAATCGTTGTGCCTTAGCATAGAAGCAAATTCAAATTTTAGAAGCTTTTATTAGAATAACTCAATATCAGAACCTATAGTTTCATGATAACACTTTAAAACTGATTCTCCAATCTTCATAATTGATACTCGTTATCAAAATGATAATCTTAAAATGGGTCCAGTTGATGTTAAGATTGAATTAAAGACTTTAAAAAAAATCCAGACAGTACTACAGCTTACTGTCTTATTTTGCATGACCGTTTAGTTGAATTTAAACCGTTAATAGAGGAAATTAACAAAATTATCTAAATTTCTAAATAAATGAACTGATCTGTAACAAATTACGCTTCAAGAAACTTAAAAATGAATTATATAATCATTGATGTTCAAGGATTTCGAGATAATGAGAATAAATTCATCTTAAAGGAAATAGCAGTTCTTTCAGCAGAAAATGAGATTCAACATTTTATCATTAAGCCACCATTCAGTTATTTTAGGTAATGATAAAAATAAAGCAAATAAATAATTGGTTAACAAAAAATCATCATGCATTTCAATGGTTCCGGTAAAGCAAATTTTTCTAAAATCATAAATTTTTTAAAAATATTTGTAAACAATTATAACATTTTGTAAAAGGTAGTGAAAAAAAAAATTGGGTGGAAAAAAACTTAAAAATTTGAAATATAATTAATATGGATGAACATGATTTTACAAGTTTAAAAATTTTGAAGAATCAACAAATTCATTGTTCCAAAAGATGTTCTTTTAACCATATTGGGGTTTGTGCTTTGGAAAATGTTTATTTATTAAAATCACTATTGAAAGCCTTTTACACTCTTACAGCAAAATGAAAGCTGAAAAAAAAAACTAATTTTTCACACGTAAAAAAATAAAACACACTATGTATATGTATTTATTTTTTTATTTTAAAATATTTCAAATGTTTTTATTATAATTAAATTTGTTACATAATTCTTTATTATAATTAAATTTGTTACATAATTCAATAAATAAAGTATTAAAATTACTAATTTGTATTATTACTTTCATTTAATAAATAATGACCGCAAGGTAAAGTTTCATATGAGTTACTTAATAAAAATCTTTTATCATCATTTGAATTTAAAGCTATTTTTCCTGTCTAATACTATTTCATTATGACATTTTGACATTTTGATTTTATTAAATTTTGTATAATTATTTTATTTATATTTTTATCTAAACATTTTTTATAATCACTAAATTCTATTTCTTTTTGTACAATAGATTTCTTAACACCTTTAATTTTTATACCCGTGCATACATATATGACATCGGGTATATTAGATTTGCTCCTCCGTTTGTAACGCATCGATCTAGACGAGCTAGATATAGTGTCAAGGGTACGTATCGGCTCAGAATCGAAAAATTAGTCGATCTAGCTATGTGTGTCTGTCCGTCCGTCCGTCCGTCCGTCCGTCCGTGTGTCAGCACGATAACTGAAAAACTAAAAGGGCTAGAGTCTTGAAATTCACACAAAGTCATTTTTAGACAATTTCTAGGTTCCCTATTGTTTTTGGTTAAAATCGGACCAAGGCTTCGGGGAGCTGCCATACAACTTTTTTGCACCAATATGAATTTCTTCAAAACTATTTATACTACGGGGATGAAAATTACACACGGTTAGTTTTATAATGACTCCGGCACTTATATGAAGTTTCAAAATGTTAGGGCCCCATTTTCGGGGGGCTGCCATACAACTTCCTTGCACCAATATGAATTTCTTCAAAACTAATTATACTACGCGGATGAAAATTTCACACGGTTAGTTATATAATGAATCGAGCACTTATATGAAGTTTCAAAATGTTAGGGCCCCATTTACGGGGAGCTGCCATACAACTTTTTTGCACCAATATGAATTTCTTCAAAACTATTTATACTACGGGGATGAAAATTACACACGGTTAGTTTTATAATGACTCCGGCACTTATATGAAGTTTCAAAATGTTAGGGCCCCATTTTCGGGGGGCTGCCATACAACTTCCTTGCACCAATATGAATTTCTTCAAAACTTATTATACTACGCGGATGAAAATTACACACGGTTAGTTATATAATGAATCGAGCACTTATATGAAGTTTCAAAATGTTAGGGCCCCATTTTCAGGGGGCTGCCATACAAAGTTTTCGATTCAATAACTGTGAATCTAATAAAGCTACAAGGTTAAAATTAAAATTGGGCAGGTAAATTAATAGGGCAAGTTACTTGGCAAAGTTGGACATCACTCGGACCATCGGACTTTTAGGGTGGGCCAATTTTTTTTTTTTGTTTTTTTTTCTTTTTTGTTTTTTTTTTTTTTTTATTTTTTTTTTTTTTTTTTTTTTGAGCTAAAGTTATGGGACAATGAATGAAAATTTTGTTTTTTGTTTTGTGATTTTTTTTTTTTTTTGTTAATTTTTTTTTTTTTTTTTTACGTCAAAATTATGGGGTAATGAGCTAAATGTATAAGGGAAGTAAATTACGGTTTATTTTATACACCATAGTGGGTATGCACGGGTATCTAAAAGTTGACAAGGGCAACTATAATCTTCCTCGTTTTTATATATTCTTCATTTTCAACTTTAATTGTATACATTTTTGATCTTAAACCAATAAATTCTATAATATTTTTACCATTCATTTCATCTTTCATTAGTCCTATGATTTTTATACCCGTGCATACATATATGACATCGGGTATAGTAGATTTGCTCCTCCGTTTGTAACGCATCGATCTAGACGAGCTAGATATAGTGTCAAGGGTACGTATCGGCTCAGAATCGAAAAATTAGTCGATCTAGCTATGTGTGTCTGTCCGTCCGTCCGTCCGTCCGTGTGTCAGCACGATAACTCTAAAACTAAAAGGGCTAGAGTCTTGAAATTCACACAAAGTAATTTTTAGACAATTTCTAGGTTCCCTATTGTTTTTGGTTAAAATCGGACCAAGGCTTCGGGGAGCTGCCATACAACTTTTTTGCACCAATGTGAATTTCTTCAAAACTATTTATACTACGGGGATGAAAATTACACACGGTTAGTTTTATAATGACTCCGGCACTTATATGAAGTTTCAAAATGTTAGGGCCCCATTTTCGGGGGGCTGCCATACAACTTCCTTGCACTAATATGAATTTCTTCAAAACTAATTATACTACGCGGATGAAAATTACACACGGTTAGTTATATAATGAATCGAGCACTTATATGAAGTTTCAAAATGTTAGGGCCCCATTTACGGGGGGCTGCCATACAACTTCTTTGCACCAATATGAATTTCTTCAAAACAAATTATACTACGAGGCTGAAAATTACACACGGTTAGTTATATAATGAATCGAGTACTTATATAAAGTTTCAAAATGTTAGGGCCCCATTTTCGGGGGGCTGCCATACAAAGTTTTCGATTCAATAACTGTGAATCTAATAAAGCTACAAGGTTAAAATTAAAATTGGGCAGGTAAATTAATAGGGCAAGTTACTTAGCAAAGTTGGACATCACTCGGACCATCGGACTTTTAGGGTGGGCCAATTTTTTTTTTTTGTTTTTTTTTGTTTTTTTTTTTTTTATTTTTTTTTTTTTTTTTTTAAGCTTAAGTTTTGGGACAATGAATGAAAAATTTTTTTTTTTTTTTTTGTGGTTTTTTTTTTTGTTAATTTTTTTTTTTTTTTTTTTTAAGTTAAAGTTATGGGACAATGAATGAAAATTTTGTTTTGTGATTTTTTTTTTTTTTTTTGTTAATTTTTTTTTTTTTTTTTACGTCAAAATTATGGGGTAATGAGTTAAATGTATAAGGGAAGTAAATTTCGGTTTATTTTATACACCATATAGTGGGTATGCACGGGTATCTAAAAGTTGACAAGGGCAACTATAATCTTCCTCGTTTTATTTACTAAAGGAATTTGCCACTTATTGTTCATAGGATAATCACTAGTGTCATATATTTTTGTTATTAATTTCTAAAATAAGACTATCAGTATCAGTATATAAAAGACTACAATTCTGTTGTAATTTTTAGCACATTTTCAAAAAATTTTGTAAAAATGTGCCTATATAGCTTCACTCTGTCCGTCCGTCCGTATGTTTACAAAAACTTTTACACCGTTTGAAATAGAGTAAAAAAATTTTAACCATGGGTAGTTTTTGCAAAAAAAATTATTTCGTAGAAAAATTTTTTTCTGTAGCCCCACCTGTTACGGGGCTACAGCCCCCCAAAGTTGGAAAAAGCCCTATATTTAAATGGTTATTACAAGAGTTCTGTTAGATATATTTTCAATCTGAAAACGGCAAAAGATAGCTGGTTTCATAAACTTTATATTTAAAAGGCAAATGTTTAGGGTTGCCATATGGTACTAAAATTTAACATTACATAAAACTCAATTTTTGCAAAATTTTTGACCACACATATCTTCTGAACGGTTCAAGCTAGGGTCTCGAAATTTTAGGAGAAGTTAGATCCTCAAAAGTTAGTAGGAGTCGGTTAACAAAATTTTTTTGTCAAGCCCCCTGTTTAGAAGCTATAAGGGCTCGAAAATTGAAATTTTGCTATTTTTAAGCACCTGTAACTTGAATACCTGTCCAATTTGTTTTTTATTAATATACAAAATTTGAAGGTCCAACATTATATTTTAACATATGTTAAAGGTTTTTCTTAAATTTAAAAGCGGTTCTTTAAATTGAAGAAAGTGTCTCTCAGTTTTACCCATTTTTGCTTAGATAATAAAATTCTAAGCAAAATTCCATATTTTGGTTTAATTCCTAAAAACTACAAAAATGGAGTGGGAGGGGGAGGGAGGGTTAGATGAAGTTAGGTCCCTGAGAAATTTGCTAACCTTCCCCATTGAAGGGCTATTAGAACTTTAAAATAAAAAATTTACTGTTTTTATAAGTA
This sequence comes from Dolichopus griseipennis, assembly GCA_963082915.1. Classification (NCBI taxonomy): domain Eukaryota; kingdom Metazoa; phylum Arthropoda; class Insecta; order Diptera; family Dolichopodidae; genus Dolichopus; species Dolichopus griseipennis. The sequence continues at coordinate 283,116,907 of OY720441.1, forward strand.
AGCAGTAACTTAGTCACCAACGTATATATTTCCTAAATTAAACGTTAATATTAAAGCTTGAACATTATATTCCCATAAAATACTTAGTATAAAACACTATATTATTTTGAAAATGTGCTTTTTTAAAAACCCTTGGTTTTTTATCATCACTTGTTTCTATTTAAGATCAAATTTTTACTAGTAATCTACTTAGTATTCTTTTACTAGAACATGTAATTTAATGCTAGAATTAAAAAATTTATAGATATAGGTCAATTTGGTTACACAAATTTTCGATTTTATATTATGTGTTAAACTCCAAGTTATCAAGAAGAAACATGGCTAAAAAAATAATTTTAAACAAATTTATTGATCCGGTCTCTGAAAATCTGCAACGATTTTTAATAGAAAGTGAAAATCTAATGTACATTCAATATATACGGTCGGAAAACAAAGTTTTTAATTAGGACAATACCGGTTAATAGAAATCCAATAGATTGGATTAAAGACGCCATCGAACAAATAATCAAACATGTAACTACAGAAGTAAGTCCCACGTACATGATTGGGATTTTTGTGGTGTAAGTTTTCTAGATCGTTCAGCACTTCTCAACTTTAAAACTGCAAGTGACTTGAAATTTAACGATATTTGGGATATAATATTGAAAGTTTTTCAGAGTAATTCAGAAGGTATATAAAACTTAAGATTTTTTTTAAAGAATACTATTTATTTATTATTTCTTTTATTTGCAGGATTTAGTACAGGTAAATTTTGTCAAGACATTAAATATGTTAAACTACCAACTGGAAAAGGGAGAATAAATAAATTTTCAAGCTACAATGAGGAATGCAAGAAAAGAAAATGAATTTTTGCTATCAATAACACAACACTCTATCAATAATTTATGCCTATCTCGCGCAATTATTGTTTCAATAGCCAAAGTTGAAAAATTTGTGAATTATCGGACTGTCTTAAAGAATACAGGAAAACTTCAAACTACACTAGCTACAGAATTAACAAAAAAGGCACGGGTAATTATACCACCAGATGGTTGTGGTACTCCTGAATTGTAAAAATATCAGGAGTATTTAACAAAATACAAAATAGTTGTCTATAAATATAGAACAAGCGTTAGGGAATTAATATTCAAAGGAACCAATGATAGTAAAAGATTAAATTTGTTACACTACAAACGACATTACAATGTAATCGGCTGGCTCTCTTACCGCTGCTTTTGTTGCAAAATACTACTGTGAAGAATGTCACATTCCATACTATGAAAAAAATACACATAAATGCTCAAAAAGCTGTCCTTGCTGTCAAAAACGCCTTTTCTGGTAATATAAAAAATATATTTTGCGAAGACTGTAATCGGTCTTTTCTAGGTCTTACATGTTTGGATAATCATAAAGCTTCTACTTCAACCAAAATAAGCAAGTGCGAAGAAATTAAAAAATGTAAAAATTGCTTTAAAGTTTTTAAAACAAATAGAAACCATACATGTGGAGAGATTTTTTGCAAAAATTGTTAAAATTTGTAACGGATAATCACCTGTGCTACATTCAACAAAACAAAAATGAGGAGAAAATCCAAAACTTTTTATATATTTTATATAGTTTAGAGACAAGACAAAAAAAAGTTGAATATAAGGAATTGACCTAACCTAAACTATGTATTAACTATAACTGATCTTCATCCAAAACTAATTATGCGAGGGACTAAAATTATACTAAAGCTAATAGATAATATAAAATTTATAGATTCTTTCAATTACTTCCCAATGTCTTTGGCAAAGTTACCAAAAGCTTTCGAACACTCAAAAGAATTCAAAAAAGGTTTTTTTCTTCTTCTTTTCAACAAGAAAGTAAATGAAAATTATATTGGATACTTACCGCCAATGGAAACGATAGTCCTGATAATATGTAAAATGATGAATATGATGAGTTTTTAAAATGGTATGAAGAAAATAAAAAATGTGAATTCAACATTCACAAAAATTTGACTTTCACAAGTCGCTTATTTTGGAGAAGTGGATTGTTCTAAATTAAAACTAGAAAACAAAGATGGAATAATTAAATGCAAAATTTTATCCCCCGCACACTTACTACGTCTTGTTCTTCCACTAAAACCAAATGACAAACTTATGTTTTCTTTATGTCGAACTTGAAGTGAAAAAAAATATTTGGGGGAATTGTATCTACATTCAGACGAAGAAAGGGCCTTTGTAGGAACTTGGATAATTGACGAGGTTTCAAAAGCCGTTGAAAAAGAATATAAACTGTTAGAAATTTATGAAATTTGGTAATATAAACCGTAATGTAAAGTACAAATAAAAATACGAGCGGATTATTCACTGATATGATGAATAAATTTATAAAAGTTAAACAAGAAGCTTTAGTTTGGCCAAGCAAATATGTAAGCCATGCAGAAAAAATAAAATATATTGAAGATTTCTTAAATAAGCAGGATGTCAAACTAGAGTCAACTAAAATAAACAAAAACCCAGGAAGCTAAAATAAATCTTTAGCTAAATTAATTTTAAATTCATTCTGGGGTAAATTTGGACAAAAAGAAAATCAACAAAAACTAAAATTATAAATAAAAGCTTTGAATTATATGATATGTTGACAGATTCAGCTATTGAAGTCAATCATATTTTTCCAATTAATGAATATAACATCGTAGTTAGCTGGCAACACAAAAAGGAAGCAGCTGAACCATTATTTGGAAAAACTTGGTAAAAGAGTTTTTTATTATGACACCGACTCTGTTTCGTATATAAACTGGGAAGGAGAATATGATCCTCTAACAGGAGAATTTACTGGAGACATGACAGATGAATTAGAGTGCTATGCATTGGGGAGTTATATAACTGAATTTGCGAGTGGGGGTCCTAAAAATTACGCAAAATATATTCCACGAAATATAATACTGAAGAAAATGTATGTAAGGTTAAAGGACCTTGTTTAAATCATACAACCTTACAAAAAATAATTTTGATACTATCAAACAGCAGTATTAAATTCAAATAACTGTAATGAAATATATGTCATTTCCCAAAAAATTAAAAGGAACAAAGAACATGAAGTGTTAGCTGTTAATAAAACAAAAAAAATATCAACAAAATCAGAAAAACCGAAATTCAATGAAGATGGCAGTTCAGTTCCATATGGGTTTAAGAGAAAAAAGATACAATAAAATATGTATTTGTATTTGTTTGTACATATATATTTATTTAAAACAATAAAAAATATAATATTCAATAGTTTAAAAATATCTTTTTTTATTATTCATGTATTATGATTGTTATCAAATCCAAACCAATTTACGTATACTTTATTTTTTCAAAAATCTTCTCAACACGGTAGGTATCAGGGTATTTTACAGGTGTAAGCTCAGCTTGATGAAAGCCTCCAGAAATTGGGATGTCAATGTAGTCTGATAATTGATATGTAACAGAATAAATATTATTGATCTTTTCAATTTTGAATATTTCAGATGACCAATTCGGCTGATAACCTTTTTCGAAATGACCTTTATATTTACTTATTCTTACAAAATTTCCAACCTTATATTTATTTTTTTGGATAATTCTATGTTCAGTATACACATTTTTTAGTATATTTTTTTCGTTTTTATTTGTGATTTTTTCAGGAGAAAGTTTTGTACTATGTTTTGTAGAATTATATTTTTAGCACATTTTCAAAAAATTTTGTAAAAATGTGCCTATATAGTTTCACTCTGTCCGTCCGTCCGTCCGTCTGTCTGTTTGTCTGTCTGTCTGTCTGTCCGTATGTTTACAAAAACTTTTACATCGTTTGAAATAGAGAAAAGAAGTTTTAACCACGAGTAGGTATTACAAAAAAAATAATTTCGTGGAAGAATTTTTTTCCGTAGCCCCACCTGTTACGGAACTGCAGCTCCCTAAAGTTGGAAAAAGCCCTATATTTAAATTGTTATATCAAGAGTTCTGCTAAATGTATTTTCAATCTGAAAACGGCAAACGATAGCTGGTTTTATAAACTTTATAAATTTTTAAAAGGCAAATGTTTAGGGTTGCCATACGGTACAAAAATTTAACATTACGCAAAGCTCAATTTTTACAAAATTTTTGGCCAGACATATCTTCTGAACGGTTCAAGCTAGGGTCTTGAAATTTTGGGAAGAGTTAGATCCTTAGAAATTAGTAGGAGTCGGTGAACAAAATTTTTTTGTCACGTCCCATGTTTTGCAGCTATAAGGTCCCGAAAATTGAAATTTTGCTATTTTTAAACACCTGTAACTTGAATGCCTGTCTAAATTTTTTTTTAGTAATATACAAAATTCAAAGCTCTATAATTATGTTTCAACATGTATCAAAGGTTTTTTTTAATTTTGAAGGATGACGGAGCTACAGCCCCTGGAATTTCCAAAAAAGCCCTATATTTAAATTGATATAACAAGAGTTCTGTTAGGTTTATTTTCAATAAACGAAAAACGGTAAAAGAGAGCTGCTTTTATAAACTTTACAGAAATATATCGCTAAGTAGTATAGGGTTGCCATACGGTACCAACATTTACCATTATGCAAAACTCAATTTTTGCAAAATTTTTGGCCCTGCATATCTTCTAAACGATACCAGCTAGGGTTCTGAAATTTTGGGAGGAGTTAGATCCTTAGAAACTAGTAGGAGTCGGTTAACAAAATTTTTTTGTCATGCCCCATGTTCAGGAGCTATAAGGGCTCGAAAAATGAAATTTTGCTATTTTTAAACACCTGTAACTTGAATACCTGTTTAAATATTTTTTCCTTAATATACAAAATTTAAAGGTCCAACATTATATTTTAATATATGTTAAAAGATTTTTTTAAATTTAAAAGGGGTTCTTTAAATTGAAGAAAGTGTCTCTCAGTTTTTACCATTTTTGCTTAAATAGTAAAATTCTAAGTAATATTTCAAATTTTGGTGGAATTCACAATTTAATTCCTAGAACCTAAAAAAGTTTGTGGGATGGGGAGTAGTGAGGATTATATCCTTGAGAAATTTAGCAACATTCCATATAGAGGGGCTAATATGGCTTGAAAATTAAAAACTTACTGTTTTTATAAGTAAGCAGTAACTTAGTCACTGACTTATATATTTCCTAAATTAAACATTAATATTGAAGCTTCAACATTATATTCCGATAAAATACTTAGTATGAAACACTATATTATTTTGAAAATGTGCTTTTTTAAAAACCCTTGGTTTTTTTCATCACTTGTTTTAATACTGTTTGTATTAGTATTCTTAATAATTATTATTCCCGTTTAAACTAAATTTTTTCCACACCGAATTTTTTAATGTGCGGTTGAATCGTTCAACAGTTGATGCTTTTAATTCATTAAATGTAAGTTTTATATATTTATATATACTAGTATCGCCCTGTGCTCGAGATTCGAGCTATTTTTGCTTTTAAATTTACATACAAAATTAGTTTTTTGAAATTTATAATAGACTAATTTAACACGAAAAATTATATTTTTTTTCCTATACGTAATAAAATATATTGCAACAATGTTGTCAACAAAACAATTCTTGCGCTTGAAATTTGCTAAAAAAAAATTTATAATTTTTTCAGTTATAAAAACTTTGTTGTATTTTTGAATTTTATTCCTATAGCTAAAGTCGCTTTAAAGAGAGTATAAAGTGGTACAGTTATTACACAAAACAAAGCGATTTAAATTCTTAATTTAAATATTGTTCTAATATACAATGTTCTGAGAATTTAATTTAATTTCTAAACATATACATATATATATACATATACATATATATATATATATATAAATATACCTACTTGACTTCAGGTATATTTGCTGCAGTCAAGTAGCCAAAATTCGAGTTAATGGTGTTCGTCATATAGAAAACTAAACATTTTAGTACGATTTGAATTTTTTTGTATCCGTTCCGTATGTATTCTGTTTCCTAATTAAAAATTGATGAATACATGCTTCAGTTCCTTTAAAGGCATTTTTTAAATCTGAGTAGAACATGAACTGTCAAAAAAATCGTGTTTTTTTTTTTTAGCTCTGAGCGCTTAGAGCGTGTGATTCATTTTTTTTTCTTAAAGACATTTTGACGTTTGTTTAAGATTTTACTTGTAAAATGAAAATCAAAATGTTTTAATTTAATTTAATTTTTCGTGTTTTTTTATTAAATCTGAACGCTCTAAGCGTACTCTGTTCATGCTCTGTTCATTAGAACGTGCTTATGTTGTTTAGAGCGTGCTCAGATCTCTGCTGTGATTTAAAAAAAAACGCCTTATATAATATTCGTTCGTTATGTCAAAGTAAAATTAAAAAAAGTTTTTATCATAAAAAAACATTATTCGATGTTTAAAATGTAAAATAAAATTTTTAATTATCAGGGCTTAACCTTAATCAAAACATGCAACGTACAATTTAAAAATAAACATTTAAAAATATAAGAAAAACCGAAGACAATATTTTTATTTATCAATTTTTAAAATTTAAAAATCCTTGGTACAGTATATCGCGTTACGCGTATTTGGGTTGCTTTCATGTAAATTTATTTACATAATTACTTATTTCAAAATTTTTTGACAGAAATTTTTCGCCGTACGCGTTGATTTAGGTTGGGCCCTAAGTTACAAAACATTTAAATTACAAAATATTTTTTAAGAAAGTTTATTTTTTTTGTTTTTGCTTCCGTATGTTTCTTTCTAAATTAGTGAAGATTACGAAACATACTATAGGTTTTTTCAATAATTGTGAATATAAGGTATAAATGTGAATATTAGAATTAAACATTGTAGAATATGCTAATTTTTGAGTGGACTCTTCGAACTCATTTGCTAGAATTTTACATGATGTTCCAGCTTCAAGCTTATGTATAGTGCTTTTTCTTCTAATGAAATTTTTTTTTGTATTTGTCATACGTTATGTTTTTTTTTTTATATTAAAAAATAAATAAGAAAATACTAAATTCATCACGTGCCGTACGCTTTTATTTAGGTTGGGGTGTAAGGAACAAATAATTTTTTTTAAGAAAGATAATTTTTTTAGTTTTGCAAACATATTGTTGGTATTTTCAATTATTTTGAATATAAGTTTTAAAAAAATATTATTTTAAAATATTTTATTTTTAAAATTTAATCGTAGCAACATAAGAAAAAACAATTACAATATTTTTATACGCTTTGTCAATTTTTAAATTTAAAAAATCCGAGGTTTAGTACGTCGCGTATGCTTCATGTAAATTTATTTACATAACAACTTATTTCAAAATTTTTTGACAGAAACTGAACGCCATACATGCTGAATTTGGTTGATCCATAAGTAACAAATCATTTTTCTTAAGAAATATTATTTATCAGAAGTCGGTTTCTTATTTTACAAAAAACTTAACAAAAACCAACAACAATATACGATTTAAAAAAAAAAAATTTTTAAGCAAACGAAAACAAAGTACAGTACTTTTCGGTTACAACGACCATGATGGGGTGGAAAATATTCGTCGTAATAAACGAATGTCGTTTTAAAAGAATGCTGTGAAATTTGAAAAATTAGTATAAGACTATACATTTGCTAAAATTTTATTTGATGTGTCAGCCTCAAGCTTATGTATAGTGCTTTTTCTTCTAATGAAATTTTTTTTGTATTTTTGATGCGTTATTATGATTTTTTCTATATTCAAAAATAAATAAAAAAATACTAAATTAATCACCAAGCAACATAATTAGATATAAAAATTTTAAATAAAAGAAATATCAATGTAATAAAAACTTTCATTTTTAGGTAAAATTTAATTCTTTGGCAAAAAGTGTAAAGATTATTATAATTAAAATTGCACCGAGTTCGTTAAAAATGAAAACTTCTGTATAAACCAAATGTATTGCTTTCATTTCGAAAGAACTCATTTTTTTTCGTTCACTTTTTAAGATAAAGAAAAAACAAAAAAAAAATTTTAAAAAAATTTAAATCTCCTTGTTCATTGAATATTGAACTAAACAAAAAAAAAGAAATATATACATAAGTCGGCGCCTATAATCTTTTGAATTAGATTTAGCTGCAAGTTACAACCGAAAATGAATTACATTTACACAGAAAGTCGGCGCATAATATTAGAGTCATAAGCCTCAACTTTTAACCGCGTACCCTTTAAATTCAAAATTACGTTAAATTAAAGACAGGTTTTCACATGAAAAAACGCAATATTCTTAAAAAAAAAATATGATTGTCCTATGAAAACAAAGAAAACCTTTCTTTTGGTTGTTGTTTCATTAAAATTGGTTAAATAGTTTACCCGGAAAAAGGATGTTTATATTTGTATGGGAAAAAATAAGCCGATTAAATATTATGATATCTGTGGTCACAAGCATTAACAGCCAAAGTCTGTTTTGTTACATTTTGTACAGATCAATTTCAAAATTAAAAATGTTCCCTTAAATCAGGTAATTGACATAGAGACATGCTTCTTTGACGAAATTATAAGTATTTGACAGCGCTTGAAATTGTGTTTTTTGTATTAATACTTAATTTAATTAACAGTTATAATTAAAAAAACCAGACTTTGGCTCTTAATCCTTTTGCAAAATTTTAAAATTTGGAGATCAAGGTCTAGTTTGGCTGTTTTACCTTTTTTACAATTTTAGTTTAAAAATTCCTAACTGAAGTTTGGCTGTTATTCCAATTTTAACAATTTGATAATAAAACTCCTATTTAGAGTTTGGTTGTTATTCCGAATGAAATAAATTATGATTTGAAAAATAATTTCCTGACTTTGGCTTGTTTTCTTGTAAAATTGTCTAAATCTTAGAAGAAAATTAATTTTAGTAAGCTAATTTTATTAAGAAAATTTGAAAGTTTAACGAATTGTCAGGAGTTTATCGTTAAAATGCTGTATATAGAGTACAGCATGATATAAATAATTAATGAGGTAATATTTGCGCATGTTTGCTATTTTTGTATTTTGCTATTTCATTTACTTTCTCTTCTGATTTTATAACCATGTGTCAAATAAAATTATAAAATTTAAAAGTTCAAAAAAAAAACAAATTATATAAAACATTTTCAAATAAAATGACACCTCTTGCTAAGTTAATGAAACGATTTCCAAAAATATGAAATGCACTTGAGGCTTCATTTTATTGCAAAATGTTTCATTTTTTTTAAAAAGGTTTCATTTTATTTGAAAATGCATATTATAAGGCTGACTTTAAACTTTTTAACTTTTAATTATTTTCGAAAACGTTAATAAAAGTAAAGAAAAGGAAATATAATATTTTAATATTTTTGAAAGTAAAATATTATAATTTTGAATTGATGTTAATTTAGATCTATATATGATAATAAGTTTGTTGGTGATAATGAAATGCAAATTATTAAATGAAAAAAAGTATATCTAATACATTAAAAAAATAATTTGTTGCTCTACAAAAAAGGTATTTTCATATTTATAAACATTAGCAATTAATGCAAATCTTGAACTCTTCTTCAGTTTAATGAAGATACACGTCACGTTTAAAAAAAAAAAGAGCTTTATTTTAAATAAAGTATAAATAATTTTATTTAAAAAACTAAATTTTGCAATTGATAACTTTTTAAAAATTTAATTTATGTATAACTTTAGAAAAATTTATTTAAAAGCAATTTTACAAAATATTTATTAATATGTACTTTTATTTAATTTTCCTTTGCTTAAAGTAAATTTGGGATAAATAGCTCAGGTTAAAAATCAAATTCTTAAGTACATTTTACATAATAGCTGTTTTTACTCTTGTCAACAAAGTTTCATTCAAATTGTAAAAGTCAACTAGTATTTAAACTGGCAACAAAAATTAATTATATCTAAAAAATTTCAGAAAAGATTTTTGTTTTGGGTTTTATAAAACAAAATTATGCATCGATTAATGTCAAAACTATTTTGGTGTTTGTTTTTTCATAGAAGAATGCAAAATAATTTTATTTTAATTATAAATATGATGTACCTAGAAAACTACGACATGTTTATATTTTTTTCCTATCCTGATGATAAAATAAAAATAATAAACTACAAAACAATAGTTGTTTGCCAATTTCTTACAAATTTAAAAAATAAATTTACCACAACACCTTGTCCCGTTCTAATGACTTTTTGACATAAATTTAAAAAAATTGTACACATTCACATTGACTTTTTTTAACTTTATTAATAATCAAGAAATAAAGCGAATAAAAATTCAAATTAATGAACGTTTTAAAATTTTAATTTTATTGGTAAACTAATTTATTAATTTTGGTCTACAGTTTTGTCTTTGTAGACTGGTCTTCAGCCTAGCAGTTGGAAATAACCTATGTTCACAACTTTTGAAGAATAATTTTAATCAGATCACTGGTTCATATTTTAAAAATGTCATTATGATATTTTTATTTGGAAATAGTGAATATATGTACTAATATAATAGTAGAATATTATACTATTATTCTTATCAAAATCTTAGAAAACCAATTCGTTTCTATCAAGTTTTAATAAATTAGCTAAATTAGGGCCAATAATAATAAAAATATATTCTATTATTAATTATTATATTATTATTATTATTACTATTATTAACAATGCATGTTTACCAAATATTTTATAATAATTGAATGTTTTATCATTTCGAAACAAAAATTGAATTTATGTCAAACAGGGTTACCAACTTCGGAACTAGTCAGACCCGAAGCAATTATGTTTAGACCCGAAGATATAATATAATAATAAATACACATGATTACAAAACGAAATTCTTTTATTTTAAATCAATAAAACATAATAAAAAAAAATTAGGAACTTTCTATTTCATTAATTAACAAAATTAATATTAATATAATGTCAACATTAGTTTTTAAAATTATATTTTGAACTTTTTAAGGAACATTGAAGTAAATTTTTTTCTTCTGGAGCTTTTAAATATATAAGAAAATCTTCGCATTTCATGTCAAAGTTAATTCTTGTACATAGTTCAGCTTTAATAAGCGCTATTCGCATTTTATTTCTATCAGCTCTCCAAACTGAATTCATTATTGAAAAAATCCTTTCAATAAATGCGTTGCTTACCGGAATGCTTAAAACTTTGGACATAATTTTTTTCATTTCATTAATTTCATCAGTCGACTGAAATATTTTAACCCATAACCGAAATACATCATTTGGTTCATTTCCACAAATTCTAATATTTGGAAGAATTTGGTTAATAGCAATAATCTCATCATATATTTTATCTTCGTCAACTTTTAAATTTAAAACTTCACAAGTTTTTAAAATTGAGTTAAAAGTAAGTTGATTTTTTAGATTTAAACATGCTAAATATTTAAAAGGACTATCTTCAAAGTTATAAAATTTCGTAAGCTCTTTGTTTCTTTTAGGTAAACATTTTTGTGCTGTGGCACCAAAAAATTTATTGACAATACGTTTTTCTAAATTTTGTTTTAAGGATGACATTATATCATGCAATTCCGTTGCAGTAACGTTTGGGTTTTCTAATAATAGTAAAGATTTGGACATAAAATTTAAAAACTATCTTTATAAAAATTTTAATTTTCAGTTTCATAGTTAATAATAATAAGGTTTTCAATTAAATTTTCAAAATATTTTTGCAAACCCGAAGAAATTAGTGTCCAACCCGAAGACCCGAAGTTAGCATTCCAAACCCGAAGTCTTCGGGTGAAAAAGATCAAGTTGGTAACCCTGATGTCAAATGATGCTGGGTCAAATTTGACAATTATTCTTCTATATCTTTATTATTATTACTATTATTTTTATTATTATTATTAACAATGCATGTTTACCAAATATTTTATAAAAATTGTATGTTTTATCATTTTAAAACAAAAATTGGAAAAGTATAGTTACGTATGTTTAAAAAAAGTTAATGTGAATGCGTAAAACAATTTTTTAAAATTTATGTCAAATGATGCTGGGACAAATTTGACAATTATTCTTCTATATCTTATTATTTTTATTGGTAATAATAATAATGGTTACCTAGGTAATATTTTTAAATAGAAATGCTGTTAAATTTTAAATTTGACATTACTTCTTTTATCTACAACAATAGTATATACAAATATACATAATATTTTTTAACTCATTCTAAAATTGTTTTTCGGCTTTTAGACTTTTTTCTTTAATTACTTGCTTTTTATTTGAAATTTCAACAATAAAATTAACCAAACTTGAGTTAAGAAATTTTTTATGAAAAAAAAATATTTGGAATAACAACCAAATTGTATATAAATACTGTTTTTTTCTAAATTACATTTGAAATAACGACCAAAAAAAGTTTAGCACCAAATTTAAATTTTAATAAAGAAAAACAACCAAAATAGAAGTAAGAGTTTTAAATGTTTCATACAAAGTTTGGAATAACAACCAAAGTTGAGTATAGAAAAAATTAAACATATTTTATTTTTTTGAATAACAGCCAAAATCGAACTTTAGCTGTTTTTCAAAAATAAAAAACTTATTTCATAAAATTGGAATAACAGCCAAACAGGACTTTAGAAGATTTTTGGTAAAAAATTAATATCAATTTTTAAAATAAACATTTTGAATAAAAACCAAAGTCAACTTAGGAAACTAAATTTTCGAAATTTTTGAGTTTGGTTGTTATTGTAAGTCATACCTGTAAAATACTGACTTTGGTCACTGAGTTTTAGGTTATAACTTCTCAATTTTTCAAGCTAGAAGCACCAAATTTTGTGAGGTAACACATATTGGTGCGGACATCACGGTAATATCAATGAGGCAATTTTGACCAAAGTTGACTTTGGTTATTAATGTTTGTGACCACAGATATTGTGAAAAAAAAAATTAAAATAAAATATGATTTAAATAAAAACACAATTTTTATATTAAACAATTTATTGATTTTTATTTTCAAGACCGTTTTAAAGAATGGTTAAACTTAGACTAAATTATAAAAGAAAGTTTTCAATATAAATTTTAAAATTAATTTCTTTTTAAAATTACAAAACAAAATTATTATTATATTATCTTTTTTTATTTTTCATTACTTATCCTAAAAAAAAACGAGGAAGATTATAGTTGCCCTTGTCAACTTTTAGATACCCGTGCGTGTATTAAATAAATAAGAAATTCTTATATTGCAATTGAACTGTTTGACAGAAAATTAAAAATATTTGTTTTTTTATATATAATTACAAAAAAAATTAATAAAAAAAAAATGAATTAAAAAAAAAGAAGAATTTAAAAAAAAAATATGCTCTCAACGAGATTCGAACCCACACTTTTCAATTAAAATGTCGACGTCTTAACCACTAAGCCATCGACTTTATATTCATCTCAATTTTTTTTTTAAATTATTATAGTTGCGATGGTATCAATTGTTTGTTTTGAATAACTGTTTTGAATTTTTTTAAAAATGTATTAAAAAAAATAAATAATTTATAAATGAGAATTTTAAGATGAATTTAAAAAAAAAAAATTTTGCCCCAGCCAGAAATCGAACCGAAACGTTTTGACTACTAGTCCCATGTCCTATCCACTATACCACAGAACAATTAATAATTTGTCTACAAAACGAGTTTTTATTTATCTCATTATTTTTTTTTTAAAAATTGTAGTTGCTAAGGTATCAATTGTTTGTTTTAAATAACAGTTTTAAATAATCATAGTTTCTATGGTATCAATTGTTTGTTTTAAATAACAGTTTTGAATTTTTTTATAGAAATATTTAAAAAAATTAATAATTTTCAATATAAATGAGAGTCTTCTGTCAAATTTTCTATAAAACAAAATTTTTTCAAACATAAAATAAATACATATATTTTATTAAAAAAAAAATAGATAAAAAAAAATTAATTTAAAAAAAAAAAAATTTTCCTTAGCCTGAATTCGAACCGAGACATTTTTGCTACAAGTAACATGTCCAAACCACTACACCATGAATCGATTAATAATTGAACAACAATTTGTTTGTTTTTATATTTGGTTTCTATTTCGTTATTAATTTAGAAAATACTCATAAAATATCGAAAAATTTGTATGGCAGCTACCCGAAGCCTTTCTCCGATTTTAACCAAAAACAATAGGGAACCTACAAATTGTCTAAAAATTACTTTGTGAAAGTTTCAGAACTCTAGCTCTTATAGTTTTTGAGTTATCGTGCTGACGGACGGACGGACGGACAAACATAGCTAGATCGATTCACTTTTCGATGCTGATTCGATACGTACCCTTGACACTATATCTAGCTCTTATATTTCGATGCGTTACAAACGGAGGAGTAATTTTAATATACCCGATGTTCATATATGTATGCACGGGTATAAATACAAATTGCTTAATACAAAAAAATATATTAATAATCAATAATATACTTAACATCGGTTTCTGATATTGCAACACACAAGAAGAAAAAGAATTTATTTTTGTTGTAATTTAATAATGACTTAAATAAATGTCAAATGTTTGGTTCCAAAACGAAATTACAACATATTTAGAATGAAAAAAAAACTAAGTCATATAACACCGTTCATTATCATTTCAGTTTTTTTTTTTTTTTTTGAAATATGATCTAGTATAAAATCGTTCAACTTAGTTTAATATTGAGTACTTGAATAATAAAAAAAAAATTATATTTGTTGCGTTAGGTCAGGAGATCTATAATTGTTATTTATTACGTAATGAAGATAATTATAATATATTTGTTTGGTAATTTATATTAAGGAAAATTTTGTATTAAGTATTTTAAAAATAGAAATTATGTTTTGATAACGAAATTTATGAATTGTGGTTCTGAGAATTTGCTTGAATGGTCTTGTTTAAGATTTCGTTAGATGGATATATATGACTCAACCATCCTTAGGATTTTTGTACTCCTGAACAAAATATTTAGTTTCATTTATATTTAGATCACTTATTTAATTTCTTTTTCTTGATTTTATTGATAGTATATTATGATGATTAAAACTAAAATAATAATTATTACAAAAATAGAATTAATTTCGATTACAATTTTATTAATTTTTCTTTCAAAATTTATTTCTTTTATTTCATTATTGTTTTCAATTTGTTTGATATGTAAGCTTTCTAATTTAATAGTATGATTTATATTTTCAACTGTAATGTAATTCGGTATATGTTTGAATTCTTTATTTTTATTTGAATATTTAAAGTTATTAATTTCAATAGAACAATTATAGAAAAATATTATATAGTTTTTATTCAATGAATACAAGATGTTATTACAATTATTAGTTAAGTTGAGTTTTTGTGCATTTTTAACTAATAAAATTACTTGATCAATTTCTACTGTTATAACATTACTTTCAATAGCTTTAGTACAGTTTTTAAATGATTTTATAAAAAGATTTGAAATACAAGTTGAAGTTAATTGTAGTTTATTATAGTATCTTTCTTGATTAATATAATATGTTTTATTTCTAAATAATATGATATCGGTATTTTCTATATCAATTTCTTCCGAATTAGAATTTGGTAAAGCGAATATTTTATATTTAATTGAGTTTTCTTCGCATATTACTTGAATCTCTAGTATAAACACTAATTTACTATTCATTATTAGTTATTACCAAAGAACTTTTAATTTCTTGTATTTTAAGAATATCTATATCATAAAAATTTATTTCTTCAGGTGTTAAGATAGATCTACTCATAATACTATGTTTAGCAAATACTACGTTCTCTTGAATTTTTTCGATTTCTTGATTTTGAAGGTTAATATTTGTCAGTATTTGTAAGTATTGTAGTTGTTTAGTAATGTTTTTGTTATTTAGTGAAATGTTATTTAAAAATTTATCTATTGTAAATTGATTTTTATTTATACTTTTTTGTAAGATTTTAATATTGTTTTGAATATCATTATTAATTTTTATTTGGTTATTACTACTTGATATTACCTGTAATAAATTTATAATTTCTTTTAATTCTAGTTGGATGTATATTTCGATTATTATTATCTAACATTTTGTTTCCCTCTAGTTGGCTTTTAATTTTAGTATATTTGGGTTGTGTTTTATAGCGTTGAGAATCGGGGTTATTTACTACGATTTCATCTTTATCTTGTGCCTTAAATTCTAATCTTGTAGTATTTATTTTATTTATTTTTGTAACTTTTTTCCTATGAATTAAATTTTTAATTCCTCCTATATTTGTAATTTTACCATTAAGTATATCTATTGGCCTAGTCTTAATGGTCGAGTGGATTGCACAGTTATATTTTTCAACCGCTAAGAATACTTTATGTACTACATTTAAATTGAGTTTTTGAGCTTCGAAAATTCGGAGATGATCATTTAAAGTACCGTGAGCTCTTTCAATATCAGAATTTCCTGTATGAGATCTTGGTGAAGTAAAATGTACTTCTATACCTTCTTCTTTACAGAAATCTTTAATATAGAGATTATTGAATTCATTATCGAACACGAGTTTATTTGGTCTTTCTAGTATTGCGAATCGAGTTCTTAGAAGGTCTATAATGGTTAATGCATTCCTATCGGGTATTGGGTATCATAAGATGTTTTGAAAATTTATCAAACGTGGTTAGAAATATTAACTTGTAACAATAGAAAACGTCACCACAGATAAAATTGTATTTACTTTCTTCTAATTCCGAGAAGATTCCAATATATCCTTTTTTTATTTTACTACGCAAGAAATCGTTAAGATAATTATTGTTATTTAAGTCATTTTCTTCAATAAAAATGTGAGTATATTTATTATATAGCGTTTTATTTCACTATTTTTATTTTTGACAAGGTAGATTTGGGTGTAATATTTATTAACGATATGATCTACAATAGGAATATGGTCGTCCAAATTTTCGATACCCCTATGTATTGTAGCCATATTAGAATTATTTTCATTAACAGAATTTTCTTCAATTTCATTTTCATTTATTTCTTGTTTGTCAGTATTTATCCTACTAAGAAAATCTGCCACTCGATTTTCTTTTCCTTTCACATACTCTATATCGAATTAAAATTCATTTAGTCTTATTTTATAACGCTGTAACTTAGAGTTAGGTTGCTTCAGGGAATGTAACCTAGTTAAAGGTTGGTGGTCGGTTTTAATGGTAAACTTCGTGCCATATAAGTACGGGCGGAAATATTTTGTCGCCCATATTATAGCCAGAAGTTCTTTCTCTATGGTTGAATACCAGGTCTCATGTTCATTTAGAGTTCTACTTGAGAAACAGATAGGATGACCATCTTGAGATAAGACGGCACCAATTGCAAAATTTGAGGCATCAGTTGTTAATGTGAACTTTTTTTAAAGTCAGGATACCTCAGTGTAGGATAATTGGTTATAAGCTCCTTTAATTTTTCAAAGGATAACATATAATTTTGATCTTTTATATTTATTTTTTTATCTTTTTTTAAATAAATTGTCATGGGTTTGGCTACCGCAGCATAATCTATTATAAACTTACGGTAATATCCAGTTATACCCAAGAAGCTTTTTATTTGTTTCCTTGTATTAGGGAGTTTAAGATCTTTAATAATTTTGACTTTGTTCTCATTGGATTTAATACCTTCCGGAGTAAAGATATGCCCTAAGTAATTCGTTTGTTTGCAAAAGAAATTGCATTTATCTATTTGAATTTTTAAATTATAATTTCGTAATTTTTCAAAAATAATTTGAATTGCTTCTAAATGTTCTTGAAGTGAGGTAGAAAAGATTAATATGTCGTCAAGATAGACCACACATATTTTATTTATTAAATCTCTCAATATATATATGTACAATATATTACGCGTTGAAAGGTTGCAGGTGCATTTTTCAACCCAAATGGCATTCGTAGAAATTCGTAATGTCCTTGGGCGGCTGAAAAAGCAGTTTTGCATCTATCTTTCTCATCAACTAAAATTTGATGGAACTCTTTTGCCAAATCTAAAGTGGTAAAGTATTGAGCTCTACCCAATTTGTCAAAAAGGGAATCCATATTTGGTATAGGGAATTGATCACTAATTGTGATCTCTTTCAATTTCCTATAATCAACCACGATTCTCCATTTGGGTTTCCATTTGGGAACCACCCAGATTGGAGAATTGTAAGGTGAATTACTTGGTTGAATTATCCCTTGTTCTAACATTTCCTTAACTTGTTTTTCTACTTCAATCTCATGAACTTTGGGAAAACGGTAAATTTTTGAATAGATTGGATGTGAATTTTCTGTTATAATCTGATGTTTCACATCTGTTATATGTGTGAGGTTATCACCCTCTTTATAGAAAAGATCGCTATTTTTAGATACTATCAATTTTAAATATTTTAATTCTTCCGAATTCATATATTCTGTTTTTAAATTATTAATTAAACCCCAACGGTTCATTTGAACTTCCAATTGGAAAATCTCTTTAAGGGGACAACCGTTAAAAATTTTCCAAGACAAAAATTCAAAAGTCAAAAATTTTCCAAGACATAGTGGAATTTTCATTGAATTCTGATGGTGTATTAGTTATTATTTCGTATTTTATTTCCCTGTTTCCTGATAACGTAATTAATTTGAGAGGTGTTTTTAGTTTAGAAAATTTATTTGCTTGAAAAATGCTATCATCTATAATTGATGTAGCAGCCCAAGTATCGATTAAATAATCGATTTTTTTATTTTCAAATGTAAATTGCACTATGGGTAATGAAATATTTGAGGCATTACTTGAAAATTTTCCACCTCTGTATTTTCATTCATCTATTTCATTTTGTCTATTACAATTTTTCTTCATATATTTATTTCTATTTCGGTTATGGTAATTTTCAATATTATTTAGGTCAATATCCATGGGTTCATAACCATTAATACGTTGTGATCTATTATTATTTCTAGTCTGTTGACTAGGATTAAGATTATTTCTAGGATTCATATTATTATTATTGTTATACCAACGGCGTTGGTATGAGTTAGATCTATATTCATTGTTTCCGTTATTATTAAGAAAACTACGATTGTTTACACTGTTATTATTATTAAAATTATTGTTATTACTTCTATTATAAAAACCACGATTATTTGAATTATTGTTTCTACCATTATTATAATTATTAATGTTGTTAGTATTCCTACTATTTGTAACCCTAATATTATTTGAACTACTATTACTCGAGATTCCAGTTTTTACGAGCTCATAATATGCTTCTTCTAAAGTAGAAACATTTTTAATTCTTAAATACATATTATCAGCTCGTGGTAATTTATTTAAAAATTTTTTTAATATACTTTGCACATTGTTTGCCGTACTAAACTCTAATAAAGGATTAGGATCTAACTTATATTTAAGGTTTAGCTTATCTAATATTTTTAATAATTCATTATCGTATTGACTTACATTAAAATATTTGATTGCATCTGCTTGCTCTTTCAATTTCATTTAGGATTCTTGGACTTTAAATGATTTTATTAGTTGTTCTTTTATCTGGTCCCAAGTTGCTGTTTCTAACCTCTTAATAGATATTTCCGCTCTGCCTTGTATTTTTGTTGTCAAGATGTTTAATAGATACGCTTTTGCTGCAGGGTCTGGTGTTAACCCTATTACGGTATCTACTTCGTTTAAAAAGTGTGACAACTCGAAAGTGTTGTCAACTGTAAACACTGGTACAGCTCGCTTCTTTAATTAAATCGTAAGCGGTTAAATTTAAACCACCTTGTGCCATATTTGGTGTTATGATATTTATATTATTATTTTGCGTTAGTAGTTGTATATTAGAATAGTTCGAATGACAACTATTTTCGTTTTCACTCAATCCACTGATAGTTCTTAATACATAAATTTTATTAAAAAGAGAATAGAAAAAAATAGATAACAAAAAATGAATTTAAAAAACAAAATTAAATTTTGCCCCTGCCTGAATTCGAACCGAGAGGTTTAGACTACAAATCGCAAGTAATTTTAATATACCCGATGTTCATATATGCATGCGCGGGTATAATTATTAACATATATTAACGTATATCAGACTTTTCAGCTTTATAAGAATGTTAAATAAAAATAAAAAAAAATCTTTAATTTAAAAAAAGTATTTGTTTATTACTGTTTATCAGAAAAAGAACAGCTTAAACTGATTTTCTTAACTTAGTATAAAATTTTTTATTACAGACTACGTCTTAAATTTAACATAATAATTCACATTTTTAATTTAAGTGTTTTATTAAAAGGAAAGAAAAATGCTAATTTTGCATTATCAGCGTTTTTTGATAATTATCCAATAATTTAATTTTATGTGTTATTGGTTTAATTCACATGAACAAAAAAAATGTTTGATCAGTTAATTAGTTATTTAAAAAAAAAAAAATGTTTGTTTATTAAAAAATACGGTCGATTATGAAATAAGGCACTTAAGTTGAAGTGGGTTTAACAAAAAATAGAAATATAAGTATTAAAGTAATAAAGTTTTTAATTAATTTTTTCTTTTAGAGGAATGGAGTTTTATGTCCCTGTTGAGTAATTCCATCTCTTTTTACAATAATATTTGGTACAATAGTCTTGGAATTATCAGCAGGGAATGGTGTGGATTAAACTCCTCCCTTCTTTTTTGTTTTTTTTCTCTAGTAATTATAAAAAAAATTCAAAAATTAGACTTAAAACTAATTAATTTTAATTGATCTTAGCCTAAGCTGTCTTGATCTTATAACTTTAAAATAATGGAATATAAAAAACAAAAACTTTAATTTAACTTAGTACTATGTGTTTTTTTTTTTTTTTTTAAACAGAAAATTTTATAATAAAAAAAAAAATATTAGAATATTAATAATATTATAATATGTAATAAAGATATTTAAATACAAATTTCAATTTCTATATAATTATATAGTTATAATATTTACTTTTTTATTTTTATTATTTTATTTTATTTATTTATTTATTTTATTTTCTCTTTTATTTTTTACTGCAATCCGACTCCCGGCGGACGTCATTTAAATTAAAGCTTACCTTTATTACAGTAAACTTGAACCGCGATTTCAAACAGATCCCAATGAAAATGATCACTATTATTATTATAAAGAAAAATAAATCCGTAATTACGTTGGTATACCATTTCCGTGTATTATCAAATTTAGTTTCTTCAATGTGTCTGGTATTATTTATGTGACTTGCCTGCAAAGTTTCTAGATCAATTTTATTTACTATTTTCGGATATACTTCCGGAAAGGGTTTGTGAGCTATCAAGATGACGTCATCACATAACGGTACTAAATATCTTAAGTTTATAAATATATAAATTATTAGTGGCGATGGCGCCATCTAGTAGTCGAAAAATGCATTACAAAATTTTCCTAAGATTTTGTAGCAGTTTAATTAAAATGTTATATTTTTCCTGTAAGACAATAAACTGGAACCAATTCTTACAATATTGTAAGGCATGATATTGTCTTTCATCATAAACATCTTGTTTCATCTGAATCGGTGCTACCGTTTTTAAGATATAGCAATTTCATGTGGCAATTTAAAACAAGAAAATACAGGATGTTTTTGAAAATTTCATACTTATAGTTGGATTTTTTTGAAAGTTCAAAAATTTTTTTTTTTGTTTTAAATTTTTACTTGAAATTGCAATATTAGAAAAACGGTAGCACCGATTCAGATGAAACAAGATGTTTGTGAACGACAATATCATGCCCTACAATTATATGATGTTGGTTCTAAGTTATTGTCTTACAGGAAAAATATAACATTTTAATTAAAACGCCACAATATCTTAGGAAAATTTTGAAATGCATTTTTCGACCACTAAATGGCGCCATCGCCACTAATAGTTTATATATTCAGAAACTTTGAGATATTTAGTACCGTTATGTGATGGCGTCATCTTGATAGATCACAACCCCTCTCCGGAAGTATATCCCTATTTTCTTTACCTATATTTCACGTTCAACATACGGTAAAATTTTGTTTACATAAAATTTAAGTTCAGTATCAAAATTATCTATTTCAAAATTATTTATTCAAATTTTACAATTTGAAAGTTTTACTAAGTTTTTACCTCTAATTTTAATTTTATTTTGTTAATTACAATTATTGAATAAAAATGTTTTATTTAAATTTTTTGTTATTAATATATTTTTGTTAATTATTTCTATGTCCTAATGTCATTCTTATGATAAGAGCAGAGCGTTTCATCCGTATTTAGTAGGTTTGCTATGCACTTATCATTAAATGACATTAGCTCTGAATCTACTATTACTTTTTCTCTAAATGTTTAAAAATTTTTTGCTCACATATAATAATTTTTTCTATTATTTAATTCTAAGATCTTATTTTTATTAGGAATTTTTACAATATTGATTTTGTAACATACATCTCTAGAAAAATTAGGTATTGAGATAATAAATACAATTTTATTTTCATAAAGTACAACGTTATTTTTTATAAACGGTAATTTTTCTAGTGTAATATTAAAATTATTAATCTCCTCATTTGTCAAGATATTTTTTGATAGAATTTCTAATTTACTAGATAATATTATTTCTTTAATATTTGATATTTGTTTTGTAAGTAGTTTTATGTTATCTCTTATTTCTAATTCTATTCTAAGTAATTTAATATCCCAATCAACTCGTTTTATATTATTTTGTAGTTTAGCAATTTCATTAGATATTTTGTTTTGTGATGAATTGATGTGGTCAGTTAGTGGCGCCATCCAATAACCACGAACCACTACGGCCATTCCAAATGGGGGTTGGCGTAAGACTGACTACCGTACCCATAAAAATTTGTTCAAAAATAAAGTTATAGAAGATGAAAAAAAAAATGCCTCTGATAAATAATTGAATTTATTGGAAAAAGACCTCGAAAAGGTTTAAAGGACCATGATTTAAGAATTTGTACCTGGAATGTGAGAACTCTCACATGCAGCCCAGGTGCCTCTAACAATTTAGAAAATGTTTTTGATTAGTATAAGGTGGACATCACTGCTATACAAAAAATACGTTGGAAAGGCAGTGGTGTAATTAAACAAGTAAAGAAACATTCAGTCGGTGCAACCGACTTAGAAACACCCTAGATTCAAATTTAAGGACATATCCATAAGTCGTTTTAACACCATAAAAGCTGTTATTAATTTGATCTTAAAACATAGCTAACCAAATTAACTTTATAATACTAAAATCATTTTCTAATTACACTATCTATTAAAAAATATTACAAATTCTTACTAATTTATCTATTTAAAAATATTAAAAAACAAAAAAATTTGAAATAAATGAAAATATATTTACTCCAATTCAATTACAAAATGAAAAAATTCTAATTATTAAATTTTGCGATAAAAAACTAATATATTTAATAATTAAAATTTTTGAAAATTGCAATTATTTTAAATTTTTAGTTTATGTACCTATTAGAAAAGCTTATAAACGCAAAATATGCAATAAATGTATTTCTTAAATACAATTACAAATTTAGACCTTTTCATATAATTCATTTAAATATAAAAATAAATTTTACATAAATGCAGCAAGTACCTTTGAACATAGTTGAACCACTACAATTAAGTCAAAATTTCGGGGACACATAGGAAGTAGGAAATATATTCTTTGGCTTCGAAATTAAACTCGACCAGAACCAATTTCCATGGTACTTTCATTACTCGTAACCTGGAGATTAAATTTCATCAAAATAGCGGCATTATTTTTTGAGATATGGTGTTTTAAGAAATATGTTTGTTAACCCTTGAGCTTTTCAAGGGTTTCAGAACCCGAAACCATGGTACGATTTCGCCCATATGCAGTCTCCGTCATACTTTCAATACTAGTTAACTCTTGTACACAATTGGAACGTGTTATCTTAATTTTAAGTTACTAGTTTTATTAATTTCGATGATAAGCTTGTACACATTGGTGGGTCTAAGAGAAGTACTGAACCACCACCCCAATTGATCCAAAATTAGAGGAACACGCAGGAAATAGTAAAGAAAACCCATGTGCCAAATTTGAAGCTTCTACATGTGTTTGAAGTTATTATCTCTAATAATTTTGAAAATATGCTTTAATTTTGAAAATATGCTCGGAACTGAGTGGCTGGTCCCCACCCACTACTCCACTTAGGCTCAAATTTCAAGGAGACTAAGAAAATCGAAAGCGACACCCTGATACCAAATTTGGAGGTTCTATCTTCATTGGTTTCGGAATTATGCTGTTTGTCCAGGATTCACGTGAAACCTACTAGTTCGATTGTCACAAAATTTTAGAGAAATTATTCTGACAGTGCGGGGGTGACATAGGTTAATGTCAGATTTCTATAAGTCAACAGTTCGCGGCTTCAGAGCCGTTTTAAGCTTTTTCGTTTTTTTGATGTCGAATCAAAACGGTTTAACCGATTGACTTGAAATTTTGCACAAATGTTCCTCTTGCCTACCGGAATTAGTTGTATAAGTTTGTTTAGAATGGATTAACCCATGTTTTTGATGTCGAGTAAAAACAGTTCGACCGATTGACTTTAAATTTTGCACAAATGTTCCTCTTAGCAACCGGAATTAGTTGTATAAATTTGGTTGAAATGAATTAATCTAGCAGATTTACCCGGCGTTGTCCGGAAGCGTGCAAATTGTAAGAAAGCTAGTTTCAGCCAATTTTTAGATGTACTACTTTGGTTAAAAAGAAAGCCTTAAAAAAGTATTTGTGGAGTTCCGTAAACCCACTGTGACCCAACAGCTTTTTATCGCTTTTTTCATGACTCTACTATAAATTAGAAATGGTTTAACCGATTGACTTAAAATTTTGTATATATGCTCCTCTTTAAGAATAGAGTTCACTCTATTAACAGATTTGGAATTTGTTAACCCTTGCCGCCCGACAATTGGACAAAATCAAATTTTGGAAGGATATTACGTCCAATTTTGCGAAATATTGCTTGGGCAAAGTCTCAAAAACAGGTTTATTGAGTTCCATTAACCCATTGCGACACAGCAGCTTTTTATAGAATTCTCGTTACTTTACTGTTAAGCTGAAACGGTTTGAACAATTGACTTTAAATTTTGTATGTACATTATCATTCCAACGATTATTAAAAAAAAAATTTTGTAAGTGAATTCCGTCCAATTTTTGAAAGTAGGTAAAACTTCTTTGAATTAAGGAAATGTTTAAAAAACATTTTGTCGAGTTCTTTTAACCGATTGCGAAACAAAAACCTTAAAAAACAGCTTGAACGATTATCTCTCATTTTTCTATACGTGGTGCTTCTTGAAAATTTAGTGCTCCTTGACGATAGAGTAGAGGATGGTGGGTTTCCGGCGAATAATGTTAACGGAATTAAAATTTTTATTTTTATTATTATTTAATAATTATGAAAAGTTTGAAGTGAAATTTGATACATTTGTTGAAAAATTGCAAGAATAATTTTAGAAAAAGCGTTTTAAAAAAATTTCTTTATTATATTTTAAATTTAACATGCACACCATGTGTAATTTTTGTGTTAACTTTTTTCAATAACATCAACTTAAATTAACATCTATTAGATAGTTAACATATAAGTATTATACCCGTTTGACTATAGGTATGATACCCGTTTGTCATTATATCATTATACTATGTCAATAGTAGTTTTCTTCAATTGCCAACGTTTGAATAAAATATAGTCAATAGTTTAGAAAAGGTTTAAAAATTTGCTTTTCAACTTATATTTTGTTTTATACTTACTTGAAAGTTCTACTACGCTCTTCCTCGTTTGTTTATGATTTTATGAGAGAAACGTAGGCTTCTTTTTTGGAAAAACTCTTTTGAAATACTATGTACCTAAGCATAATATATACGAAATTGAATTTTTTGATTTTAAATTTTATTTGAAGAAAATTGCAATTTAACACTGAAATCTATTTTTAAAAAAAATAACAACAGCAAAGTTGATAAAGAACAAAAACTTACGAAAAAATGTAGAGACGGAAAATTTTATGTTATTTAAATTTAAAGATATTATTATTCGGATTCTTTATTAACTTTAAGTTTTTTGGAAGCCCGCCAGACCGTAATGAGTTAATTCATTCTAACCAAATTTAAACAACTAATTCCGAATGTTAAGAGGTATATTTGTGCAAAATTTAAAGTCAATCGGTCAAAATATTTTGACTCTACATCAAAAACATTGAAAATGCTTAATTCCGCCTGCTAACCGATATTGGGATGATGATTTACAGGGCAACCAAAACATGCTTTTTGTTAGAGCATATTTTTGCTTATTTTGCCTGTTACAACATATTTATACCCGTATGACTATATAGTCAAAGGGTATAATAAATTTGCCATTACGTTTGTGACGCAGAGAAGGAGGGGTGGTAGATATAGACTCAAGTGTATGGATCAGATCAGAATCGAAAAATAAGTCGATTTAGCTATGTATGTCCGTCCGTCCGTCTGTCCGTCCGTCCGTCCGTCCGCACGATTACTCAAAAACTAAAGGACCTAGGATCTTGAAATTTTCGCAAATTCGTTTTTTTGCAATAGCCGTCATCGCTATTTAAATCCAGTCATTTTGGTCCATGGGTTCGGGTAGCTGCCATACAACTTCTTTTTTTATATGAGCATTACTCTGTACCTATTACAGCTGCGTGTCTGAAATTTTGTCAAAAGTAGTTTAGTTTTATGGGCAAAGTTTCTGCAAAATTTGGTTGGTCTAGTGGAGTGGGTTCGAGTAGCTGCCATACAACTTCTTACTTTATATGAGCATTACTCTCCACCTAATGAAGCTGGGTGTCTGAATTTTTGCCAAAAATTGTTTAGTGTAATGGCCAAAGTTTTTGCAAAATTTGGTTGGTCTACTGTAGAGGGTTCGAGTAGCTGCCATACAACTTCTTCTTTTATGTAAGCATTATACTACATCTAATAAAGCTGTATATTTGAAATTTTGCCAAAAGTAATTAACCGCAATATATAATGTATATGTAACCGTCATACGGGTATCCCAGAGTTTACACAGTCTACTCTACTACACTCTTCCTCGTTTAGAATATTTTTGCTAAGATCATATTTTATCATTTTTAAATTATTTGAAACTTTTGAAAAACAAAATTTTTATTTAAAGAAATAATTTTAAATAACTTTGTATTACTAATTTAAAACAATTTCAACTAAAAGAAAAATTAAAAGTACCTTAGACATCTATTATATTACTAGACTGAGTATTACGTTATTTTCATTTATTATAACCTACACTTATGAAATAGGAAAAGGGTATATTAACTTTGGTATGGTGTTTGTAACCACCTAAAGGAAGCGAGCTAGATATGGAAAAGTATATATTTGTGATCAGCGTGACCTCCTGAGTTGAATATAGCCATGTCGGCCATATCGGCAATATAGCCATGTCGGTTCGTCCGTCCGTCCGTAGGCACGATAACTCAAAAACTAATGGAGCTAACTTGATGAAATTTTAACTGTAGGATACTAGGACGTAGAGTACGGCGGGGATTGCATATGGGCAAAATAGGCCCATGGGTTCGGATTTTGAACCTTTTAATTGCTCTAAGGGCCAATGAACTTATAAAAAAACTAAGGATAACTCAACAACTAATGGCGTTACAATCATGAATTTTATGATGTAGGTTACCAGTAATGAGACTATGGCGGGGACTGCGTACGAACGAGTTCGGACCATGTGTTCGGATCCTAGAGGTTTTTGATCGAATTTAGGCCAAACAAGCATAATTCCGAAACCAATGAATATCAAACATTCAAATACGGTATCATTGTGCCTCTTCAGAGTCCTCGAAATTTGGGACCAATTGGAGTAGTGGGTCGGGGACCATCCACACAGTTCTGAAGACCTTAAAGCATATCATTGAAATTATTAAAAAAAGTAGCTTAAAATTAAGATAGAACGTTCCAATTGTGCACAAGGGATCAATAGTATTGAAAGAACGGCGCGGACTGCATATAGGCACAATCCGACAATGTGTTCGGATCCTGGAACTTTTTCATCGAATTTAGGTTAAACGAGCATGATTCCGAATTGGAAGATGTTTGAACCTCCACATTCGGTATCAGGGTGTCCCTTTCTATTCCCATAGTGTCCTCGAAAATTGGAACAAATTAAAATAGTGGGTCGGGGACCATCCACATAGTTTCGAAGACCTTAAAGCATATCATTAAATATAATAAAGATAGTAACTTGAAACAAATGTAGAAGCTTCAAATTTGGTACAAGGCTGTTCTTAACTATTTCCTACGTGTTCCCTTAATGTATGGTCAATTGGAGTGGTGGTTCAGGTAACTCTCTTAGACCTCTAAAGGTTGAAAGACTTGTCATCGAAATTAATATAAAATAGTAGCTTAAAATTAATAGATAATGTTCCAATTGTGTACAAGGGTTAATTAGTATTGAAAATATGACTGGAACTGCATATGGGCGAAATCGTACCCTGGTTTCGGGTTCTGGTACCTTTGGAAAGTTCAAAAGCTAACAAACGTGTATGTTAAAAACACCAAAACTTAGAAACTAATTACGCTATGAAGGAGCTAGGATCTTGAAATTTTCGCAAAATGGTTTTTTTGCAATAGCCGTCATCGCAATTTAAATCCAGCCATTTTGGTCCATGGGTTCGGGTAGCTGCCATACAACTTGTTTTTTGTATATGAGCATCACTCTGTACTTACTAAAGCTGGGAGCTTGATTTTTTCCAAAAATTGTTTAGTTTTATGGCCAAAGTTTCTGCAAAATTTGGTTAATTTCCCGCAGTGGGTTCGAGTAGTTGCTGTACAACAACTTCTTTATATAAGCATTACTCTACACCTTATGAAACTGGGTGTCTGAAATTTTTCCAAAAGCAGTTTAGTTTTATGGCCATTATTTTTTTCCATTACGTTTGGGCGCAGAGAAGGAGGGGGGTAGGTATAGACTCAAGCGTATGGATCGGTTCAGAATCGAAAAAAAAAATCGATTTAGTTATGTATATCGGTACGTCCGTCGTCCGCACGTTTACTCAAAAACTAAAGGAGCTAGGATCTTGAAATTTTCGCAAATTCGTATTTTTGCAATAGCTGTCATCGCTATTTGAATCAAGCCATTTTGGTCCATGGGTTCGGGTAGCTGCCATGCAACTTCTTTTTTTATATGAGTATTACTCTGTACCTGTTGCAGCTGCGTGTCTGAAATTTTGGCAAAAGTAGTTTAGTTTTATGGCCAAAGTTTCTGCAAAATTTGGTTGGTCTACTGCAGTGGGTTCGAGTAGCCATACAACTGATGATAGTTAAGACAGTTAAGAAAAATTTTAACAAGTAAAAATTTTCGCTCTAAAAAGAAAAAATTAAAATAAATATATTTAATTATTTAAACTCAAAATTTTACATTGGAAGTAATGGCATTATGCAACCAATGTAGAAAAATAATTAGAAGAGAAACCGGAATCATGTGTGAAGGAGTGTGTCGCAAGATTGATTGCAGCAAAATTAGATGTTGTGGGCTTGATGAATCTGTTATTAGCATCCTTTCCAAAAATCAACAAATTAGATTTATGTGTGATGAGTGGGCCGAATTTATTCAAACAGTGGACGTGGTGCTGAATAGTATCAGTGATAAGGTTGAAAAAAATAGATTGCAGCTAGAGCAATACAAAAGCAAATTTGATGAGTCATTAAAAAAAAGTGAATTCGAAATAAAAAACTTACTTGAAGCTGTAGAAATCCGCTATGTTGAAAGACTATTGACTTTAAAAAATTCGCAAGATTCGCAGCAAAAAAGTATAGCTGAGCTTAGTAAAATAAGTAAAATGACGAAAGACTGCAAAATACAAGTTGAGAAGATTTTTAATGAATTGAATTTAAACAATATTAGCAAAATGGAAAAAAACAAACTTTTGTTGAAGTGGTAAAAAAAGATCCAATGGTGTTAGTAAAACCTAAAAAAATGCAAACAGCTGATGCAACAAAAATGCAGTTGAAACGTCAAACTGACCCAGTAAACACAAATCTGAATATAAATTGGATATTGAATAAAAGAGATGGGACTGTAGCTGTTTTTTGCAAAGATATCGAATCAGTGGAAAGTATCAAAAAACAAATTGAAAATAAATTAAAAGATAATTATGAAGCTATTATACCAGAAAAAAGAAGTCCTAAAATGTTAATAATCGGTATGTCGGATGTATATGAAAATATTGAAGTAATTAACAAAATAGTAGCTCATAATAATATCACATTTAAGGATGAAATAAAAATTGTTAGGGTATATAAAACAAACAAAAAAAAAACAAATTTTGATACAGCAGAATTATCATTTAATGCGATTGTGGAATTGAATATTGAAGACTATAAAACAATTTTAAAAGAAGGTAGAATAGAAATAGGATGAGACATGTGCAAAGTATATGAGAGTTATGATGTTAGAAAATGTAATAAGTGCTTAGGATACAACCATAAGGCTCAAAACTGTAAGGCTGAAACGGAAAGCTGCCTAAAATGTGGAGGTGAACATAAAATAAAAGATTGTAAAGCAAGTGATTGGAAATGTGTAAATTGTGTGAGAGCAAATAATAAATATAAATTGGGTCTTGATGTAAATCATAGAGTAAATGATAAAAAATGTCCAACATTAAACAGAAAAATATTTATTGAAAAAAAGATTTTTTTATAAATGACAAAAAAAAAGGAGAATGAATTAGTAGGTCTAATGATGAATATCCAAGGCCTTACAGGAAATTTTGCTGAATTATAGAAGAAATAATTACAAAAAACAAATATGATTTTATTATATTAACTGAAACGCACATTAGAGAAGAAATAGAAAACAGTGAAATCAACTTGACCAGGTAAAGCATGTATTAAACTTATTCCAATTCAAGACACACAGGAGGAGTTACAGTTTATATCAATAAAAATTTTTACCCAATCAGATTAAGTGTCTTTCAATTGATAATAAAATGTGGATTTTAATGTGTCAAATAAAACTGCTAGATACAAAGTGGAATATTATTGCTTTGTATAGATCACCAAAAATGCCAGTGAATGAATTTGTAAATATCTTGAGAAATTTTCTTGAAAATAATTACAAAGTTGAAGAAAATTTGAGGATTTCAACATATACTACAAAGCTATAAGTAATGAGAAACTTAAAATTGATGAAGTGATTGAAGATTTTGGGTTAAAACAATCTGTAAAAGAATATAATAGAGTCACAATAGATACCAAAACAATTATAGATTATGTACTGATTGATTATTTCACTGATGCCAGAATTTATATTAACAAAAATTGTAAAATATCCGACCATGAAACCATTGATATCAAAATATGTGCAAACAAAAATGAAATACCAAAAGAAAAGTTTTTATTCATTAAATTTAATAAAGAATTATACATAAAAGAATTGGTTGAAAATAATTTTGAAAATTTAGTGAACTTAAATGATTTAGATGATAAGAGTACAAAATTTAGCGAAATAATTGAATTAGGGTTAAAAAAATTAAGAAAAACTATTAATATTGAAAATAATAAAATGGAATGGTTTAATGAGGAATTGCATAGGCTAAAAGCAAACAAAATTGAATTGTATAATGCATACATATAGTACAGGTAATTGGAATGATTATAAAGCCGCTAGAAATAAGTATAAAAATGCGTGTAGAAATTATAGAGATAAACATATCGAGGCTAAAATTAATGAGAAAAAAAATGATCAAAAGAAATGTGGGAAACTATAAAAAAATACGTACTAAAAAAGGAAAAGAAGCAGATAAATGAAATAATAATAGACGATAAAAAAATAGATAATAAAACAGAAATAGTAGATAAGTCAAATGATTTTTTTATAAATAGTGTTAAGAAAATAAATATAGAAATACCTTTTGTAAAATATGAAAATAAAATAATACACATGCAGCATGAATTCAAATTTAAGCTAGTCAATTTTAATGAAATGGAGACTGTTATTAGAAGCATATCTCAAAAAAATGATTGGAATGGATTAAACAGTAATATATTTTTGGAATGTAAAGAGAAAATAATACCAGTTTTAACAGAGCTAGTAAATAAATCATTAAGTGAAGGAATATTTCCAGTAAGTGGAAGATAGCTACCATAATACCTGTAGAAAAAATACTAAATGGAAAATTAGCAGAAAATTTTAGGCCAATAAATATGTTACTACTATATGAAAAAATATTAGAAAAAGTGGTTTGCTTACAACTAGAAGACTATTTAATGAAAAATAATATTATAAATGAAATGCAATCTGGCTTTAGGAAAGGATATTCAACAGAGACGGCACTAAATTGGATATTGCAGGAATGGAAAAGACATACAGATAAAGGGAAAAAAATTGTAGCAACATTTCTAGATTTCAAAAGAGCATTCGAAACGCTTGATATGAATATACTCTTAGCTAAATTAGAAAAATACGGAATCAGAAATGTGGAGCTGAAATGGTTCTGAAGTTTTTTAACAGGTAGAATGCAGTGTACAAAAATAAATGACACTATTTCAAATGCTAGATTGGTTGATTTAGGTGTTTCACAAGGCTCTATTCTAGGTGTATTGTTATTTGTCATTTATATTAATGATGTTAACACAACATTAAAGTTTTGTAAAGTTTTACTATTAGCAGACGATACTTTAGTGTACATAATTAGCGATGATTTAGTTGAATGTGAAACAAAAATGAATGAAGATTTAAAAAACCTATATATATGGCTTAATATGAAAACTTAATAATGAAAACAAAATGTTTAACAATAGGAACATTACAAAAACCAAAAATAGAAATAAATGGAGAAAAAATTGAAAATGCCAATGAAATAAAATATCTAGGAGTAATTATAGATGATAAGCTTAATTTAAAAATGCACTATAAATATATATGTAAAAAGATGGCAAAAAAAAATGGCTTTTTTAGGTAGAATAAAGTCAAAAATTTCCAGAAGCTGTGCAATAAATATATATAATACGCTTATACTGCACCACTTAAACTATTGTTCTTCAATTTTATTTTTAAGTAACGAAACTCAAATAAATAGATTGCAAGTTTTGCAAAATCGAGCTATGAGAATCATTTTAAAATGCGGTATTAGAACCCATATCAAAGATATGTTAAATACATTGAAATGGATGGATGTGAAAAGAAAAGTAAAGTTCAAAATATTGATCCTCATTTTTAAACTAAAACATAATTTGATGCCCAGTTATATGCAGAAACACATTGAATATGTTGGTGGTTATTATTATTTACGGAACAGAGGAGATTTTAGACTACCGCTATACAAAAAATCGAGCTCGCAAAATTCACTAATGTACAAAGGAGTGCAACTTTTTAATGAACTACACCATAATATAAAGAATGAAACTAGAATTAGTATATTTAAAAAAATAATAGTAGAGCATATATGTAGAATATAATTTTAATTTTAAATTGTAAATTTGTAAAGTTTCTTAGAGACTAATAAAATAAATCTAAATCTAAAATCTAAATCTAACTTCTTATTTTATATGAGCATTTCTCCCCACTTAATGAAGGTGGGTGTCTGAAATTTTGCTAAAATTAGTTTAGTGCAATGGCCAAAGTTTCTGCAGAATTTGGTTGGTCTACTGTAGAGGGTTCGAGTAGCTGCCATACAATTCCTTCTTTTATATGAGCATTAAACTATACCTAAAGAATCTGGGTGTCTGAAATTTTGCCAAAAATAGTTTAGTGTAATGGCCAAAGTTACAGCTAAATTTGGTTGGTCTACTGCAGAGGATTCAAGTAGCTGCCATACAACTCCTTCTTTTATATGAGTATTCCACTACACTTAATAAAGCTGTATGTTTGAAATTTTGCCAAAAGTAATTGTCCGGATGATATAATGTATATGTTACGATCATACGGGTATCCCAGAGTTGACACAGTTCAAAATTTATCATTGTATGTTGGAAATACATTTATTGCATATTTTGATTATTAAATTTTGTGATAACAAGCTAATGAAGGTATTAATGGTTTTAACCAACATTAAAAACCATGAAATTAAATAAACTTTTATATTTATATTATTACAAATTAGTATTTCTTTCGAATAACTTTGACTTTAGTTCTATAGAACATTAAAATAGTTACAACAATATAAATAAGTTTGAAAGAACAATTAAATAAGAAAATTAAGAGAATAAATTTAAAAATTATTGAAAATTGAAATAATTAACCAAGGGTACTAAATCATTCTACAGTAAATGCACTACAGCTTAAAATTCTGAAAAGGAGTAATTGCTGCATGTGTGTAAAATTTTATTGAATTGGATAAAAGTTTTAAATATGTAATTTTGTAATTGCATTTTACGGATCCATTTGTCTCAATTTAAGTTGTTGTTTAATATTTTATTTAAATTATATTGTATTACATTCTGAGTTTAACTTTGGAAATATTTACTTGGAAATAGTTACTTCTTACTTTTAGCCCTACAATGAGGAAGGTTCTCAAATTTCTCAAGAATCTAAATTCATCAGAGATGAAAATGTGGAATTATACTATCTAAGCAAAAATGGTTAAAACTGAGAGACACTTTCTTCAATTAAAAGAACCTCTTTTAAATTTAAGAAATACCTTTAACATATGTTAAAATATAATGTTGGACCTTTAAATTTTGTGTATTAATAAAAAAAAAATTGGACAGGTATTCAAGTTGCAGGTGCTTAAAAAAAGCAAAATTTAAAATTTCACCCTTATAGCTCCTAAACAAGGGGCTTGACAAAAAACTTTTGTTAACCGACTCCTACTAATTTCTGAGTACTAACTTCTCCCAAAATTTCAAGACCCTAGCTTGAACCGTTCAGAAGATACAAAAATTTTGTAAAAATTGAGTTTTGCGTAATGTTAAATTTTAGTATCGTATGGCAACCCTTAACATTTGTTTTTTAAAAATTTATAAAGCTATCTTTTGCCGTTTTCAGATTGAAAATATAACTAACAGAACTTTTGGTTTTTAAGACCACATTTTAAGTGCTTATTTGCATTTTTTAAGCGCGTATTATAAGAGCTTAAAATTTGTTTTTTAGAGCATATTTGCCTTGATGATGAATATAAAAAAATTTAGAAAATCCACAAAAATTTTTAAAACACTTTTGTCGGTTTCCGTTAATTTATTGCAGCAAAATTTACAAATTGTACTTTTGCTCTCAATTGAAAAGCATTTGAAAGAAAAAAAGCTTAAGCGCAGAAACGCTCAACCGGGTATTATCTCATTTGTACCCGTATGACTGTATGTCAAAAGGTTATACTGAATTTGCCATTACGCTTGTGGCGTAGAGAAAATGGTAGTACATCCCAAGTAACAAAATATATCTCATAAGACTCTAGAAGAATTCTTTAAGAGTTAATTCTGAGAGTATTGCTCTCATAGTTTACTCTTGAAGAATTCTTCTAGAGTCTTATGAGATCATTATAAGAGTTAAAGGGCGCAGTTATAAGAGTTAATTAACACTCATAACAAGAGTTTAGCTTTCATTGTAAGAGTTCTATAAGTATAAAACGCTCATAAGAACACTGCTATGAGAGTATTAAAATACATTTATACAATACTCATTATTGGTAGAAAGAGAAACCAACATATTATAATATAAATGTATCCGTATTGCTTTTTAGGATTATTTTTGGTGGCGATTAAATAAAGTAACTTTTTAATTATATGTATGTGTATAATATCATAAAGAAGTATATTAGATTTAATATGAACATATAATTTATAGGAAACTAAAATAACTTTTTCGTCAATAATATAAGCCAAAATACTACGGGCATTGAAATTTTATTAATAAAAGTACGCATTTTACCTCGAAAAAAAACAACGCGCGCCAAAAATAATTAAAATTTAAAAAATTTTAATAATAATTTTTTAACCCTTTTAAGGCTTATTATTCTATTTCTAGCTATGTTTAAGTGAAAATTCGAGTAAATTTCTGTAAAACTGAATATAAAATACAATAAATTATTTCTTAAATTGAATTGAAGCTATCATTTTATGTTGTAAATTATTTAAATTTAATAATTTTTACAAGAAATAAAATTTCATATTTTTTAATTCAAAAAAATTACTTAGTGATATAAGGGTTAAGATTGAGAACAATAAAGAAAGTCTGAATAATATGGCCGCTATTTGATAAGATTAGTTATTGATCTTCTTATAAGAGTAAAACTCTTCATATGAGAATAATTCACTGAAAAAAAATATTAACAAATCAAATAAAGTGCAAAATTTTTCACATTTATGATTTGTCCGTTTATTAAAATTTTGAACATAATTTAATAATATTATAAATATGTAACATTATTATTGTTATTATTATTAATAGCATTAGCTGGCAAGGTTATTAATATTTAATATAAATATTATTATAATTTTAAAAACTTATTAGTTTATAAAATATATTTAACCAGGTTCACAAAATTTATAATTTTGTATTTTGGATAATTATTATTACCGTCTTCATCAAAAATATGAATAAGTTTTTAAGTTTTGAATAAAATTCAAAAATCTAAAAATTATTTTTAATTCATGCTATGCTATAAAAATTAAAAGATAATCCTATTTTTAAACGAAATTAAAAAAAAGCAGTAAACTAATGTAATATACATACATATTTCGTGTTTTTAAGCATTAAATAACTTTAGAAGTATAATTTAGAAATAGTATAGGTAGAAGGCTATTATGATTTTTGTAAAAATCCTAATAAATTTAAAAACACGCAGAGTTTTCGCATCTTCTAACCGGCTATATGTATTTAAAAGTCTGTATGTCACTTTAGAATTTAGATAACACCATATCTATATAATATAATTAATTATCTATTAAAAAGTTAATTGAAATAAAAATATCATTAAAAATATTTTTTACTGACATTACCTAACAGTGTCTTATAGCCTACATATTATACTTCTTTATATTTGCAAGAAATTAAATAAACTAATATGAAATTTCTTCTCTTAATTTCAACTCTTTAAATAATTTTTATTAAAAATACTTATTTTATAAATGTATGAAGTATCATCAATGAAATATATTAAAAAAAATAATATTGTTGAATTTTTATTTGTTCTAATTTCCAAGTATTTCGACAAAACGTATTGTTTGATAATTTTTTTCAGTGTCAAAATATATTTTTTTTTTCTCAGAAAATTCTAATTTTATTTTTTATATCTAAACAAACAAGTTTCAGGTATGCCAAAATTTATACTACGTTTGTACCACATGAAACTTATTAAATTAGTATAACATATAGCTGTTCAATATTTTATTTTTTTCCCTTATGCTATTATAAATATTACAAAAAAAATATAAGAAAGTAAAATAGTTAAAAAAAAATTTAACTTATTATCCCATAATTTTTGATTAACTTATTGTTTTTTTACTTAAATTTTTTACTTATTTATTTACTTAAAAATCTTTGTGTTCTTTAGTGCTTATTTAAATAAACTACGCATCATTTAAATCATATGAAATCGTAACTCGAAATCAAAAAAACAAAAAAAAAAAAAATTCATATAATTTCATGTTTTGCAGTAAAGTTGATGTTTAGAGTTGGCGAAGACAACTCTTTCTTTCTAGTTTTACATATAAACAAAAAAAATGCATGTTTTATGAAATCAGTCTTTTTACTCAAATGAGAATATCTTGTAAATCAGCCTTTTTTCTCTTCGTGAGAATATTGATCTTGTTACAAGAGTATTGATCTTCTTATGAGATTAATTTGAAATTTAATTCATATTTCATGAACTAAATTAATGTTTTTACTCTTATTATGAGAACATTGATCTTGTTACAAGTATAAATCAGTCTTTTTACTTTTAAGAGAATATTGCTCTTCCTACAAGTATAAATCAGTCTTTTTACTCTTGTTATGAGAATATTGATCTTGTTACAAGAGTATTGTTCTCTGATTTTTTTTTATTTAGTTACTTATAACATTTAAGCTCTCTGTAAAAAAAAATAAATGTAAAAGAAAAATAAAATAATAAATAGACACTTTGAAAAATAATTCACACTTTTATTTTGACTTTTAACATATTTTAATTTTTATTTTAACTTTTAATTAATTTTTAAAATTTATGCTAACATTGTCGGGCTCTGTTGAATTATGAAAAGGAAATTATTCTTCGATATTTTCATCTGAGTGGTTCTTTGTAATATGACTACTATTAGGTTCTAAAGTAGACTCCTCAAATGAAACTACCTCTGATTGACCATATGTATAGTACATCTTTTAATAGCTAGTTCTCTTTGGTTCACATGTATGGGCGCTTTCAATTCTTTATATATTTTCTGCATTTTTTTACGAAAACTTTCTCCAATTAAATTATTTTTATTCCTACACTCTAACAACAATGTTATTATAATGTGTTATTTAAGTTAGACTCTCACAAAGGAATTCTTATAAGAGCACAATTCTATAAGAGTTAAAATCTCATAAAAAAGACTTTATGAGAATAGAAATTTTCTTACTTTTAATGGAGATATATGAAAATAGTTTTACTATGAGAGTAAAAGAATTTTTAACACTAGAAGTGTTGATATCTCATAACAAGAACACTTTAAGAGTTAATTTAACTCTTGTTATAAGAATATGTTATGAGAGCTTCCAAGTGTGTTATGAGAGCCTTATGAGATCTTTTTCAAATTTTCTAGAGTATTACTCTTGGCAAATGTTACTTGGGATAGAGACTCAAAGAAGCGGATCAGAATCGAAAAGTGAAACGATCTATCCAGAAATTTGAGATTTTGCTTTTTTTAAACACCTATAACTTGAATACATGTTTAAATTTTTTTTTACAAATATACAAAATTTAAAGGTCCAATATTATATTTTAAGATATGATAAACGTTTTTCTTTAATTTAAACAGGGTTCTTTAAAATGAAGAAATTATCTCTTAGTTTTAACCATTTTTACTTATATGTTAACAAGTGCGAAATATAATATTGGAACTTCAATATTAACATTTAATTTTGAAAAACATACAATGGTGAATAAGCTACTGTTTTATAAAAACATAAAAGTTAAGTTTTAATTCTTAAGTCCTAACAGCCCGTCAATTGCGAAGGTTCCCAAATTTTTGCTAAGCAAACTTATGATGATTCCCGAGGATCTGCCTATCCCCCTCCTGTCCCCACCGTTCCAGTTTTGTAAGTTCTGGGAAATCAACTGTGAACTCCATCAAAATTTGGAATTTTACCTAGAATTTTATTATCTAAACAAAAATGGTTAAAACTAAATTTCTTCAGTTTAAAAAGCCCCTTTTAAATTTAAGAAAAACTTTTACTATATGTTAAAATATAATGCTGCAGCTTTAAATTTTGAATATTTGTAAAAATTTTACAGGTGCTCAAGTTACAGGTGTTTAAAAATAGCAAAATTTCAATATTTGTGCCTTATAGATCGTAATTAGGGGAAATGGCAAAAAAATTTTGTTAACTGACTCTTACTAATTTCTGAGGATCTAACTTCTTCCATAATTTCAAAACCCTTGAAGCTAGGAGATATGTGTGACCAAAACTTTTACAAAAATTAAGTTTTACATAATTTTTAAATTTTAGTACCGTATGGCAATCCTTAACACTTGCTCTATAAAAATTTATAAATTAAAGTAAAAGTTTTTGTTAACATACGGACGGACGGACGGACGGAAGCCCAGATAGAAGCTATATAGGCACATTTTTACAAAATTTTTTGAAAATGTGCTAAAAAGGAGCAAAGGATATAATGTGCATATATAGATCTCACTAAACACATGTTGCTGACTTTTCGAGTAAATTTGATGAATACACTATCAAGTTTAAAAACTCCTTAATATTAGGGGATTTTAATATAAATTTGTTAGAAAAAGATATCAGGAACGTAAGAAACTACAACAACATTCTTTTTAATAATAGATACAGTATTTATAACAAATTGCCGTTATAATCTGCTACCCGGGTTGGTATAACCACAAACTCTATAATAGATCCCTTCATAACTGACATAGTAAAAAATCAGTACGATTTATATATTCTAAATAGTTCTCTATCAGACCATCAGTTAATTTTTACTACCATGGATCAAAAAATTATAACAGAAACTCCCTCTCATTTTAAAACAATATTACAACATTGTAACGTGAAAAGAGATAAAATTTGGGATTATCTAAAGTATTATAAATATTCTGGAAAAAGCGGATCTCCTGATTAAGAATCAAACTTAAAAATCTCTTCTAACATTGTATATACAAACACACATATAAATATTCTGGAAAAAGCGGTAATCCTGATTTAGAATTCAACTCTAAAATCCCTCCTGATTCAGGTTCTTGTGTGTATATATGTTTTTAAATATTCTGGAAAAAGCGAATAATTCTGATTTTGTAGCTAACTCTAAGGTCCTTTTTAATTATATTTTTACATACATATTTAAATAAAAAAAATTTTAAAACTATGAGGTTGTCACCTCCAAAATCCCTCCAAATAAATTACTAAAACCTAACTCAATGTTGTATCAACCTATAAAGTACATTCTTACATTTTAAAATAAATATTTCAACTGGAAAACAAAAAGCCAAAATAAATTTATGAGAAATAAAGTATGAAAATGTATTTTTTGATAAAATTGTTGTGTCATTTTTGCATTTATGTTCTCTGGTGGGGCTATTTGTCAACATATGCCATACTTATTATATATCGTTGGAAAGAGTTTTAAGAGAACTTTCTAATGGTATAATAATAATACAGGGTGTTTTTGAAAATTTCACAGTTATAGTAGTTTTTTTAAAAGTTTGATTTTTTTTTCTTTTTTTTTTTAAATTTTCATTTTAAATTGCAATATCTCAAAAATGGTAGCACCGATCCAGATGAAACAAGATGTTTATGAAAGACAATATTATGCCCTACAATATTGTAAGTCGTTGGTTCCAGTTTATTGTCTTACAGGAAAAATATAACATTTTAATAAAAATGCTACAAAATCTTAGGAACATTTTGTAATGCATTTTTCGACCACTAGATGGCGCCATCGCCACTAATGGTATATATATTTGGAAACTTTGAGATATTTAGTACCGTTATGTGATGACGTCATCTTGATAGCTCACAACCCCTTTCCGGAAGTTTTGCGGTAATTTTTTCTAAACATTTTAGTACGATTTGAACTATGTTGTATGTATTCTGTATCCTAATTAAAAAGCTTATTCATAGAACATAATATGTACAACAAAATTTAACATACCTATCATAATTCATAAGTTTAGTACTTAGTATTATATTTTATTGAAGTGCCAGTAAGTTGACAGAATTCTAGATTTTTATAAAATCAGAATTTTAAGATTTATAACATATCTACAAAGATATTAAAAAAAATAACTAATCAATTATAAAATTGATAAATTTTTCCTCTCTTTATTCCATTTTAAATTTAGTAGCTCCATAGGCAAGTAGGCACTACATATCAATAATAAAATCTGAATTGTTTACTACAACTGTATGTATGTGGGAATCAATAATTATGCCTACCTTATCGATAACGTTATGATCATAACGTTAACACTAACAAGTTCAATGGCCCAATCAGCTGACGAGCACATTTTCTACAATTTGACACATATTCAACTTCCTTTTGTTTTTTTTTTCTCTCTTAAGCCGTGGACGTGGATAGATGCAGTTGAATCATCTAATAAAATTAAATCATACTTACTTTGTCTTTTTTTTAAATTAAATAACTAAACTTAAAATTAAACGTATTAAATAATACTTTGTCTTTTTTTTAATTAAATAACTAAAGTTAAATAAAATTCTTTAAACTCAAATAAATATTGTTATTTTTAATTTCGATTCCCACAAATTTGGGGGCTCAACCGGGATGTGAAAAGAATAAAATCCTAAAAAAAAAAAATAAATTCTCAATATTAAAGCTGAAATAATTTTTTTTCCTTAAAATAAATTAACGTGGACTAAAACAAAAAACTAAATTCTAAATATTAAATGTGAAATTCGTAATTGTTTTTTTTAATTTTATTAAAAACTAAAGATTTGATTAAATTGAATTAAAAATAAGTAAAAAACAAAAAAAAAAAAAAACATAAAAGAAATAAAAACCAAATCCAGGGTTGCGGTTTGCAATTTTTTTTACTAAAAGTAAATAATTAAATAAAACACGTGGACTAAAAAGATAAGCTGTAAAATAAAAAAAAATATAAGTGAATTAATTGTGGACTAACGCGGATAGTACATGGACTAACGTTAGTAGTACATAAGAATGTTAACTTCATTATTTAAAGTAAACCTTTACAAAATTTATAGTACTTTAAATAATTCGAATTATTAATAATAAATCAACGTAAAAAAAAAAATACAAAAAAAATTTTAACAAATGTGAACAGTGTGCTCAGGCTGCTAAATATACCAACTTAAGCATCAGTCAAAATAAAATTATAAATAGAAATTTTCGGATGGAACAAAATAACACCAAAAGAAATAAGAAACAACAGGTATAATATTTGAACTTAAATAAAAAAAATTAAAATTATAAAAAAAAAAAAACGTAATCGAAATATATTTAAATAAAAATAAAAGCAGATTTTAATTTAAAATAAAATCTTTATTTTGATTCTGGAGCACCTTTAACTGTAAAATAAAAAAAAAAAAGGTGTCTAGCCCCAGGTATAAAATTAAAAAAAAAAAATATTTTTAAATAAATTTATAATAAAATATAACCAAAAATAAATATAAATAAAATAAATGCAGTCTTTGTTTAAAATAAATTTTTTTTTATATCGATTTTTTAATATTTTGGACTTTAAACACACAAAAAAAATTTTAAGGTACATCAGGTAATAAATAAAATAAATTTTTTCTTTTGATAATTGAATATAAAATAAAATATACATAAACTTTAATTAAAATAAATGCAGCAATTAAAATAATTAAATATTGTTTAAAATAATATTTTTATATTGGTTCTTGGACATTTTGCACTTTAAACACAACAAAAAAAAATTTTAAGCTTTTATTTACTTGATTTTAAATTTAAATTTTACAAAACATATTTCTAATTTTAAAATATTATAACAAATTAATAAAATGAGTGGACGCAGACGACAAAGCAGGCAAAATAGCCAAGTAGCTGTTGAGTTCGACATGGAAACTTCTGGATTGTTGAGAAGGCCAAACAACAATAATGAAGAGCAATCCATGAGATTTAGTTTTGGAGACGTAGATAATATTTTGCGTAAATTTTCAGGCGATAGTACAATGAGTGTTAAAAAATGGATTACTGAATTCGAACAATATGCGACAACATTTAACTGGAATGACTTACAAAAATTAATTTTTTGTAAACGATCGTTAAGAGGAGCTGCAAAAGTTTTTATCGACTTCAACGCTAAGCCACTGAACTATCACGAATTAAAAAACGCTTTATTCCAAGAATTCCAACCTAAAATAACCAGTGCAGAAGTTCATAATAAACTGAGGGAAAGAAGAAAAAAAAATGATGAATCGTTACGAGAATACCTATATCGCATGATCGACATTGCGTCACAGGCAGATGTGGATGAAGCATCAATAATTGAGTATGTCATCGATGGAATCAAGGATTATGCAAGCAACAAAAGTATATTGTATGGTGCAAAAACCATAAATGAATTGAAAATAAAGCTCGAAATCTACGAAAAAATAAAAAATGAAAGCACTAAGCAGTCTGGAAAATTTAATGAAACACAAAGAAAATTTAGCAGAGATGTACCTAAAAGTATGGACAAAACCAATAAACGATTTTGTTACAACTGTGGATCTTCGGATCATGAATTCCACTCATGTCCGGAAAAAGGAAAAGGACCTAAATGTTTTGGATGCAACCAATATGGCCATAGAAAGATGAATTGTCCAGTACAAACTACAATAAACAAATCTTCAAACGTTATCGTTAAAAATAGCATGTATCTTTCATGCAAATTAAACAATTACGTTTTAGATGGATTGGTCGACACCGGCAGTGAAATAAGCGTTATAAAGCAAAACCATGTAGCAAACATAAAACCAAAATACCATTTTAAGGACTCTCGGTTATCAGTTTCAGGGATAGGATCGAACATCACAACCAGCGGTTCCTGCATCTTAAATATTAAAATTGGAAATAACACTTTTGAAAATGTTGAAGTACATATTGTCAATAGCAACTTTATGAAACCAGATTTAATTTTAGGAATGAACCTTTTGCAGTTAGCTACAGTGCAAATTGAAGACGGTAAAGTAAATATCACAAAAAAAATAGTTTCAGGCGAAAGTACGACCAGAAACGAAGAAAGCAACACTTGTTATTTGGCAGAAATTGATGTAGATAACGAAAGTAAAAACAACCTTCCTGATGTACATCATTTGGAAGAGAAATGCGTTAAGGAAGAAGTAATCAAGTTGATCAACAACTACACACCCAACAGTCCCATAGAATCTCCTGTCCAAATGAAAATCTGTACGACGGATGATATCCCGATCTACAGGCCACTGAGAAGATTTCCACAACAAGAACAAAAAATAATTGAAAATCAAATAAATGAATGGTTACAAAACAACATCGTCCGGGAAAGCAGTTCAGATTATGCCAGTCAAGTTGTCTTGGTGAGGAAGAAGGACGGTAGTCACAGATTATGCATCGACTATAGGAATATCAACAAGAAGATACACAAGGACAGGTACCCTCTTCCCAATATAGAAGACCAAGTGGATAAATTGCAAGGAGCGAATTTTTTTACAACTCTTGACCTTGAGAATGGATTTTTCCATGTTAAGGTAGAAGAAAGCAGTAGGAAATTTACATCATTTGTGACAAGTAACGGCCAATTTGAATTCCTTCGAGTACCTTTCGGTCTCTGCAATTCCCCCGCCGTTTTCCAAAAATATATTAATTATGTTTTTAGGAATTTAATAAATAAAGGCGCTGTGATAATTTATTTAGATGACATCGTAATTCCATCTGCAACTATTGATGAAGGACTGACCAGACTTAAAGAAGTGTTGAGCGTAGCAGCAGAAAATGGATTGAAGATCAAGTGGAAAAAATGCCAAATACTACAAGACGATATAGAGTATCTAGGATATCAAATTAAAAAAGG
This sequence comes from Dolichopus griseipennis, assembly GCA_963082915.1. Classification (NCBI taxonomy): domain Eukaryota; kingdom Metazoa; phylum Arthropoda; class Insecta; order Diptera; family Dolichopodidae; genus Dolichopus; species Dolichopus griseipennis. The sequence continues at coordinate 283,161,890 of OY720441.1, forward strand.
CCGGATTTCTCCGTCAAAATCAAAAACAAAAGCTATCAAAAACTTTCCCATCCCCACAACCGTAAAACAGTTACAATCGTTTTTAGGTTTAGCCAGTTATTTTAGAAAATTCATTCATAATTTCTCTGTTAAAACTAAACCTTTAAGCTACTTATTAAAAAAAGGAAATTGCTTCGAAATTAAAGAAAAGCAAATCGAAGGGATAAACGAAATAAAAGAAGTTCTTAGAAAAAAACCAGTACTCAAAATATTCGAATTTGGAGTTGATACAGAACTACACACTGACGCCTCGAAAGATGGGTATGGAGCAATTTTATTACAAAGGGACAAGGAGGACAATAAACTACATCCGGTGCATTTCTTCAGTAGAAAGACCACAGATGCCGAAAAACGTTATTGCAGCTACGAACTGGAAGTACTTGCAGTCATTGAAGCTGTGAAACGACTTAGAGTTTATCTACTAGGACAAAGATTCAAGCTTGTAACCGACTGTAAGGCGTTTGAGTGCACATTAAAGAAGAAAGATTTGGCCACAAGGGTCGCCAGATGGGCCTTGCTCTTGGAAGAGTTCGACTATAGTGTCGAGCACAGATCTGGAACCCAGATGAAGCATGTTGACGCGTTAAGCCGAAATCCAGTTAGCATGTGTGTTACGAGTAACAATAGCAATTTTCTAAAAAAGTTAAGGGAGGCGCAACAGAAAGATGATAGACTCAACGCAATAATCAACATATTACAAGATAAACCCTACAAGGACTATATCATACAAAACGGTATACTTTTTAAAAACATAAATAATAATTTGTTGTTTGTAGTTCCAGATTCTATGACCATGGAAATTATCAAAGAAGCACATGAAAAGGGGCATTTCCACGTGAAAAAAATGAAAGAGATCATAGAAAAAGAATACTTTATTCTAAATCTGCCTAAGAAAATTGAACATTATATCCGTGGCTGCGTAAAATGTATCCTAGCAGAGAGAAAAAGTGGAAAGTTGGAAGGCTACCTTCATCCCATTCCGAAAGGCGATCAACCTTTACAAATCTTCCACATAGACCACCTTGGTCCAATGCACAACACGAAGAAAAACTATAAATATATTTTTGCTGTAAAAGACGGATTCACAAAATATTGTTGGCTATTTCCTACTAAAACGGTAAATTCTGAAGAAGTTGTCCAAAAATTAGAAAGTATAGCAGAGACGTTTGGGTATCCTAAAAGGATCGTCACCGACCACGGAGGTGCATTCACTTCTAAAAGATTCCAAGAATATTGCGAGGAGCACGACATTAAACTCATTTTTACCACCGTTGGAGTACCTCGAGGAAATGGGCAAATAGAAAGATTACATTCTACCACTATAGCAGCTTTAACCAAATTATCTCATGATGATCACGAAAAATGGTATCGTTTTGTGAAACCATTACAAACAACACTTAATTCAACATTTCAACGCGCAATTCAGACAACACCGTTCCATCTACTAGTCGGAATGGAAATGAGAACCAAGCAAGATTTAAAGTTGGTGGAAATAATCGAAGAAGAATGGATAAAAGAATATGATAGCAACAGAGAAGCTATAAGAGAGGAAGCCAGAAAGGATATTATAAAAATTCAATCTGAAAACATAAAAAATTATAATAAATGGAGAAAAATTGCTAGAAAATATGAGGTTGGAGATAGAGTAGCAATAGAAAGGGTGCAATTCGGAACTGGACTTAAAATTCGCCCTAAATTTTTCGGTCCATACAAAATAATAGCGATCAAAGGATTTGACAGATATAAAGTTGAGAAAATAGGATGTCACGAAGGTCCGAATTTTACAGAATGTAGTGCAGACAAAATAAAGTCTTGGATCGAAAATGAAGAAGATTTTTTAGATTATGCAGAATACGAAGAAAATTTAGTTTCAGAAAACAGCGAAATTGAAGAACTGGACGAAACATCATCAGGGTCTGATGAGCAGTCAGGAAAGGCCGAATGTGGGAATCAATAATTATGCCTACCTTATCAATAACGTTATGATCATAACGTTAACACTAACAAGTTCAATGGCCCAATCAGCTGACGAGCACATTTTCTACAATTTGACACATATTCAACTTCCTTTTGTTTTTTTTTTCTCTCTTAAGCCGTGGACGTGGATAGATGCAGTTGAATCATCTAATAAAATTAAATCATACTTACTTTGTCTTTTTTTTAAATTAAATAACTAAACTTAAAATTAAACGTATTAAATAATACTTTGTCTTTTTATACCCGTGCATACATATATGAACATCGGGTATATTAAAATTACTCCTCCGTTTGTAAAGCATCGAAATATAAGAGCTAGATATAGTGTCAAGGGTACGTATCGAATCAGCATCGAAAAGTGAATCGATCTAGCTATGTGTGTCCGTCCGTCCGTCCGTCCGTCCGTCAGCACGATAACTCAAAAACTATAAGAGCTAGAGTTCTGAAACTTTCACAAGTTAATTTTTAGACAATTTGTAGGTTCCCTATTGTTTTTGGATAAAATCGGAGAAAGGCTTCGGGTAGCTGCCAAACAAATGTTTCGATATTTTATGAGTATTTTAAAAATTAATAACGAAATAGAAAGCAAATATAAAAACAAACAAATTGTTGTCTAATTATTAATCGATTCATGGTGTAGTGGTTAGGACATGTTACTTGTAGCAAGAATGTCTCGGTTCGAATTCAGGCCAAGGAAATTTTTTTTTTAAATTAATTTTTTTTTATCTATTTTTTTTTTAATAAAATATATGTATTTATTTTATGTTTGAAAAAATTTTATTTTATAGAAAATTTGACGAAGACTCATTTATATTAAAAATTATTAATTTTTTTTAATATTTCTATAAAAAAATTCAAATCTGTTATTTAAAACAAACAATTGATACCATAACAACTATGATTATTTAAAACTGTTATTTAAAACAAACAATTGATACTATAGCAACTACAATTATTTAAAAAAAAAATTAAGATAAATAAAAACTCGTTTTGTAGACATATTACTTATTGTTCTATGGTGTAGTGGTTAGGATATGGTACTAGTAGTAAAAACGTTTTGGTTCGATTTCTGGCTGGGGCAAAATGTTTTTTTTTTTTAAATTCATCTTAAAATTCTCATTTATAAATTATTTATTTTTTTTAATACATTTTTTAAAAAATTCAAAACAGTTATTCAAAACAAACAATTGATACCATCGCAACTATAATAATTTAAAAAAAAGATTGAGACGAACATAAAGTCGATGGCTTAGTGGTTAGGACGTCGACATTTTAATTGAAAAGGATGGGTTCGAATCTCGTTGAGAGCATATTTTTTTTTTAAATTCATCTTTTTTTTTAATTCATTTTTTTTTTATTAATTTTTTTTATAATTAAATATAAAAAAAACAAATATTTTGAATTTTCTGTCAAACAGTTCAATTGCAATATAAGAATTTCTTATATATTTAATACACGCACGGGTATCTAAAAGTTGACAAGGGCAACTATAATCTTCCTCGTTTTTAATTAAATAACTAAAGTTAAATAAAATTCTTTAAACTCAAATAAATATTGTTATTTTTAATTTCGATTCCCACATGTATGCAAAAAATGGTTCCGCATTATATAAAATTCGTGCGTAATGTCAAAGTAAAACTAAAAAAACTTTTTTATTATAAAAAAAATATATGTTTAAAATGTAGAATAAACTTTTCATTTAATAGGGCCTAAATTAACCTAAATTAAAACATACGACGTACAATTTTTATACGGCAGTACGTCAATATATCTATCTACATATCCATAAATCGATACGCGCGTATACACAAAAATATTTATTTGAATGTTTTAATTTAGTACAAAATTTTTTGTTTTAATTTCATATAATAGGTATATTTTGAATTTTTTTCAATATAAAATATTTTTTAAAACATAATCTTACAAATATAAGAAAACCCAAAAACGATATTTTTATAGGCGCCGTGAAATAAAGCCATACGAAATAAAGCCATATCGCCAATTTTTTCGCGTATGGCTTTAATTCGCATTCAATTGCGAAATAAAGCCATATGGCTTTATTTCGCATTTAAAAATGTAATTTTATTTGTGAAAATAGAAGCAATTTAATTTTCCAAACATTTTTATTTAAATAGTTAGGAAGGAGTTTTAGAGTTGGTTTCAAAAGCAGGGTTTTACGCTTTTTCCAGAATATTTATATATGTGTATATGTGGGATTCTCAATTAGGAGGGATTTTAGAGTTGGATTCAAAAGCAGGATTGCCGCTTTTTCCAGAATATTTATATATGTGTATATGTGGGATTGTTAGTTGGATTCAAAAGCAGGGCTTTACGCTTTTTCCAGAATATTTATATATGTGTATATGTGGGATTCTCAATTAGGAGGGATTTTGGAGTTGGATTCAAAAGCAGGATTGCCCCCTTTTCCAGAATATTTATTAATTAGGGTTGATTATTTTTTGTATGAAATAGCTATGCCGAATTCTCATACCATTCTTTTCATTATAGTGTTGGATTCAAAATGTATTTTCAATAATTGAGTTAGCGGGGGTTCGGGGGCGGCAGCCCCCGTAATGAAAATATAATATTATTTAACATGTTTTATTACAGTGTATTAAAAAAATTAGAAACTTATTAATTTTTTTAATGAATTAGGTATCCGAATTCTTATACCATTCTTTTCATTTTAGTGTTGGATTCAAAATCTAGCTTCAATAATTGAGTTAGAGGGGCTTCGGGGGCGGCAGCCCCCGTAATGAAAATATAATATTATTTAACATGTTTTATTACAGTGTATTAAAAAAATTAGAAACTTATTAATTTTTTTAATGAATTAGGTATCCGAATTCTTATACCATTCTTTTCATTTTAGTGTTGGATTCAAAATCTAGTTTCAATAATTGAGTTAGCGGGGGTTCGGGGGCGGCAGCCCCCGTAATGAAAATATAATATTATTTAACATGTTTTATTACAGTGTATTGTTTACTATTAAACTAGAATTTGTATTAATTTTACTATATGGCTTTATTTCGTAAAATTTTAGAAAATGATATGGCTTTATTTCGCATTCAAATGCGAAATAAAGCCATACGCAAAAATATTCTTGATATGGCTTTATTTCGCATTTGAATGCGAAATAAAGCCATAATGTCATTTTATGGCTTTATTTCGTATGGCTTTATTTCGCGCCACCATTTTTATACAATAGGTCAATTTGTAAATTTTAAAAATCCGAGTTACAGTGCATCGCGTTACGCGTATTGTGGTTGCTCTCATGTAAATTCACGTACCTATTTTTTTGTAAATTTTTTGACAGAAATTATATGCCAAACGCTTTTATTTAAGTTGAAGATTATTTTTTAGTTTTTTTTTGCGAACATAATATAGGTATTTTCAATTATTTTGAATGTGATTTTTAAAAAAAATAATATTATTTTATTTGTATATATAAAATATTTTATTTTGAAAACTTAATCATAGCGAAATAAGAAAAAAAATTACAATACTTTTATAGTTTTGTCAAATTTTAAAATTTAAGATTCCGAAGAACAGTACAGAACATATACCTACTTATTTCAAAATTTTTGACAGAAACTGCACGCCGTACGCGTTTATTCTGGTTGATCGGAAAGAACACATAATTTTTCTTAAGAAATTTTATTTCCTTTTTGTTTCAGCAAACATATTATAGGTATTTCAATTATTTTGAATATATATATATTGGATTTTTTAAAAAACTATTGGTATTTTTAAAAACAATATTATTTTAAAATATTTTATTTGTAGAACAATAACAACATAAGAAAAAACAATAACATTTTTATATGCTTTGTCAATGTTAAAATTTTAAAAATTTGAGGTACAGTAAGTTATTCTCATGTAATATCATGTACTTAACAACTAATTTAAAACTTCTTGTTAGCAATTATACACCATAAGCGTTGGATTTTGGTTATGTCCTAAGGACAAATCAAATAAAATTACAAATTAATTTTTTAAGAAAGATTTTTCGTTTTTAATTTTTTGCAAACATATTTTATAAAAACTTTTGTTATACATTTCTCAAACGTAATGGCAACTATAATAAAAAATTTAACAAAAGCAACAACAATATACGAAGTAGCAAAATAATATTTTTTAGCAAAACGAAATACGTACAGTAGAGCTCGCTTATAACGACCATGAAGACACAGAAAATATTCGCCGTAATAAACGAATGTCAATTTAAAAGAAATCTGTGAATTTTGAAAAATTAGTATAAAAATTGAACATTTTAGAATGTGCTAATTCTAGAATGGACACTTTGAACTCATTTACTAGAATTTTATTTGATGTGTCAGCCTCAAGCCTATGTATACTGCTTTTTCTTCTAATGATTTTTTTTTGTATTTTTGATTCGTTATTATAATTTTTTTTTATATTCAAAAATAAATATAAAAATACTAAATTAATCACCAAGCAACATTATTAGATCTAATAAGTTTAAATAAAAGAAATATGAATGTAATAAAGAACTTACATTTTTAGGTAAAATTTAATCTTTGGCAAAAAGTGTCACGTTTATTATAACTAAAATTGAACGGAGTTCGTTATAAATGAAAACTGCTGTATAAACCAAATGTATTACTTTCATTTCGAACAGAACTCATTTTTTTTCACCGGAATTTTAGAGAGAAAAACAAAAAAAACTAAAACAAAACAAAAATTTCAATCTCCTTGTTCATTGAACATTTGAACTATACAAAAAAAAGAAAGACATAAGTCGGCGCATATAATAGTTTGATTGAGCTGCGAGTTACAAGCGAAAATGAATTACATGTACAAGTAAGTCGGCGCATAATATTAGAGTCATAAGCCTCAACTTTTAATCGCGTGACCGTTAAATTAAAGACGGGTTTTTACCTTTCTTTTGGTTGTTGTTTCATTAAAATTGGTCTTGTAGTTTACCCTAAAGAGGGATGTTTATATTTGTATGGGAAAAAGTACATAAGCCGATTGAATATTATGATATATCAACTGAATTTGCAACAAGTATTGGTAGATTTTCTAAAACTATAATCGAACACTTTATAACCGATTTAATTAAATACAAATACGTATTTTTTTAAAGTATCAAATACATGCTTATCTGATCATAATAGTATATTTCTAAGTATAGATCTCAAGCCAATAATTAAAACAAATAACTTCAAGACAATTCTAGAATATGAAGGTATAAACAATGATAATGCTTGGTCTAGAATTAACTTAACAGAAAACTTTGCCGAAGTTGTCCAAGAATTAAATAGTCTTATACGAGTACTAAGAAACACGAAAACCATTTTATATAAAAAAAATAAAAAAAAATGAATGGATAACAAACGAAATCTTAAATGCTATAAAAATACGGGATTCATTTTATAAATATAAAAAAAAATATAATAATGATCCGCATGAAACCGACACTGCCGAAAAAAATGTTTCTTTATCAATGTAACTAAAGAAAATAATGTTTGCAAACAACCTATAGTCACAGTGTGCATAAACAACGTCGTACAAACAATGTTAACCTCTACAAACCAACAAGAAGTAGACTCCATAATCAATAATCTAAAATTAGCAGCAGCCACAGGTCATGATAACATTTCCGCCAAATTTGTTAAAAAATATAAAGAAAGGCTATGTCCAATCTTAATTCACTTGATAAACGTTTCTTTTTGTACATTTATCTTTCCCAATTCACTATAGACAGCAATTTTCACACCTATTTATAAGAATGGTGACTCAACTGACTTAACTAACTACCGTCCACTTTCCGTGCAAAGCTGTAGTAAAAAGTCGGTTAGATAAATTTATTGACAATAACCAAATTTTGAGTTGCAAACAGTTCGGTTTCGAAAACAAATCGAATCTACAGCTGCATGCTTAAGTTTAACAGATTTTATTTAAAAAAAAATGGATGGCGGTAGATTTATTGGTTGCCTTTTCTTGGACTTGCAAAAAGCGTTTGATTGCCAGGACCACAAAGTACTGTTAGTGAAACTTTCAAAGATAAACGTTAAACGAACAAAAGTACTTTGAATCTTACATAACGAAACGTAATCGGAAAATACGTATAAACAACATGTTTAGTGAATCGAAAGAAATTATAAAAGGTGTGCCTCAAGGTTCAATTCTTGAACCATTTTTTTTCAAACTGTACATAAACGATTTGGCAAACAAAAATTTTAAGGACACAATCCAACTATATGCGGACGATGCAGTAGTTAAATATGCAAGTAGTGACGAGAATGAATTAGAAATGATACTAAATCTGACCTGAACTCTATTGAACAATGGCTTACAAAACACAAGCTACTACTAAATGTCAAAAAAACCAAAATCCTGTTATTTGAAAACAGAAATTTCTCAGATTTTAATTTTTACGTAAAGAGAAGTATAATCGAAGTTGTTAAAAATTTGAATTATTTAGGACTATTATTGGATAGTAAAATGAAGTGGAATGCTCACATTGAGCAACTCATAAAACAAATACGCTATATGTTTTTATTATAAAACGATTCCAGATGTTTTTCTCCAAAGATGTACTAAAAAAAAATACTTCTCATTAGATCAAATAAGATTTATTTAAACCCCATATGGAACAAGGCTTCAATGACTCTATTAAATAAAATAGATATCATTCATAAAAAAGCAATTAAAACTATCCACAAGTACCCGCTACTTTATCCTTCCAGTAACTTGTATGATAATCAATACATCAGTTTTACAAATATACGCAAAATTTAAATGTGTGTGATAGCATTTAAGATTACGAATAATGAAATTAAACACAATTTTTTCAAATAATCGATATACATAACTGCAATACCAGAAACAAAACTAAACTTTGCCTATCACTTTTTAAAACAAAAAACCAACAGAATAACTGCTTATATAATTGTCTCAAACTATGCAACGAACTACAAGTACCTAACGAATTAAAGCTTATCGAAAAATTACATTCCTTCAGAAAAAAAAATTAAAGAGTATATCATTTCTCAATAAAAAAAAAATTACGAGTACTTAGTTAAAAATTCTCCATTTCATGTTCGGCAGTATTATAACGTGTTCGGTTTATGTTTTCTTCTTGGTAAATGGTTTGCATAAGAGTAGTTAATTTGAGTAAAATTGGATAAATAACATTAAATGTAAAAATTTGATAATTTTTAAGAAATCTACGTATTATGTTCTTGTAAATCGATATGAAATTATCATTATATTACAAGTTATTGCTTGAATTTTTTTATTTTTAAATATTTTTAAGTTGGTTTTTTGCACATATTTATTATTTAAACTTATTAGATCAGAAAGTGAAAACTATGATCGACTCAAAAAAGAATATTAACTTTTATATATAATGTGCAATAATAACACATATATTACATGTATTACATATTTGAAATTTTGTTCTATTGTTTTTCTTGTGTGAATCAACAAACATATGATTATTGTTATACTATTTAAGAACTTTAAATATTTATACGAAACGAGGAAGAGTGTAGTAGAGTAGACTGTGTCAACTCTGGGATACCCGTATGACCGTAACATCTACATTAAATCATCCGATTAATTACTTTTGCCAAAATTTCAAACATACAGCTTTATTAAGTGTAGTGGAATACTCATATAAAAGAAGGAGTTGTATGGCAGCTACTCGAACCCTCTGCAGTAGACCAACCAAATTTTCTTCTAACTTTGGCCATTACACTAAACTATTTTTGGCAAAATTTCAGACACCCAGCTTCATTAGGTGGAGAGTAATGCTCATATAAAATAAGAAGTTGTATGGCAGCTACTCGAACCCACTGCAGTTGACCAGCCAAAATTTGCAGCAACTTTGATCATAAAACTAAACTACTTTTGACAAAATTTCAGACAAGCAGCTGTAATAGGTACAGAGTAATACTCATACAAAAAAAGAAGCTGTATGGCAGCTACCCAAACCCTTGGACCAAAATGGCTGGATTTAAATAGCGATAACGGCTATTGCAAGAAAACGAATATGCGAAAATTTCAAGTTCCTAGCTCCTTTAGTTTTTGAGTTATCGTGTGGATGGACGGACGGGCGGACATACATAGCTAAATCGATTTATTTTTCGATTCTAATCCGATCCATACGCTTGAGTCTAAATCTACCCCTCCTATTTCTCTGCTTTACAAACGTAATGGCAAATTTATTATACACTCTGACGTAATAGTCATACGGGTATAAAAACCGAGCAAATGAAATAAGATCAGAAGAATTACGTAAACAAATTTCTCTCTATCATACTAAAGAATCTATGCAGTGGTATAAATGAAAGTTATGAAAATTCAAAAGATAAAATTTACTTCTCAATTTACTTTAACAATTAATAATTGCGAAAAATGCCAACAAATTAAATATGCTCGAAAACCTTTTAGACCTAAATTTATTTTGACAGAAACACCAATTGAAAAAAATTAAATCGTGCACTTGGATATATTTCAATTTAAAAAACAAGTTTTTGTAACAATAATTGATAAGCTAACAAAATGTGCTGCATTATATAAAATAATGGATCGAAATTGGAGAGCTAAAAAACTAATTATTATAGAACATTTTACAAAGTTTGGAAAACAAAGAAACTTGTAATGCATAATGAATTTAGAGCAGAGTAATTACTGCAAAGTGAAAATATCGAAGTACATCTGACAAAACCTAATAATCACACCGGAAACGCTGATATAGAGAGATTACACTCAACCTTTTGAAAAAATTTTTCTGGTTTTTGACTCGACTCAGCAACCATTCGCCATTGGGTTCAAACTAGTGGCATAATCAATAATAAATAATTATATATCTTTAATAAAAAATACTGTAATATAACAATATAAACAAATGCAAAATATAAACAAATAATTTAATTGAATAATATAACTCGCAGATATAGAATACCATATACTCAAATACAAAATATTACAATATAAACAAAAAATAGAATTGTAAATATTGAAAAACTAAGACGTTTCTACATGTTATAAGACCTAGTACTATTTCATGTTTAAATTATATGTGGAATTCAATAAGACCAATTCTAATAACACAAATATAATATAGCTCCCTGTTTCAACATGTACCTATGGTATAGACAGGCTTATTCGCCTAAAAATTGAACAGTTAGCGCATAAAAAAATAAAAAAAAAAAAAAAAAAAAACCTCTTAGAAAAAATACCATGAATTGAGGATAGTGAGCTTTCAGTAGAAATAAAGATACAAATGGTTACATCAAATTTTAACGATCGATATCATACTATAATCAAATGTACACCTAGAAAAGCTAAAAAAGATGTGAATGTTAAAATATTACAAGAAAATATAATTAAAATGAAAAATAAAATAATTAATAAACGAAGTAGTAATAGTGAAAATTATAAAGAAATTAGACACATTTAGGAGATATTGGAAATTATAAGAGACATAAGGATGAACCATACTATAGACATAAATCATTAAAGTTTGCAGGTACTCAGCATCTTGGTAATAGTACTTTCATCAATCATTGAACAACTCAAGGAATATTGCAAATCTACCCGATTCATGAAGAAGCTGGTTATATTCAAATTAAACTTAAACAAGTAAAGAAACAGTCAGTGCAACCGACTTAGAAATACCATACACCTATTTGGTTCAAATTTAATGAGATATTCATAAGTCATTTTAAAACCATAAAAGCTGTTAGCTAACAAAATTAACTTTATAATAATAAAATACTTTTTTAATTACTTTATCTATTCAAAAATATTACAAATTCTTACTAAATTATCTATTTAAAAATATTAAAAAACTAAAAAACTTGAAATAAAAGAAAATATATTTATTCCAATTTAATTACAAAATTGCAATTATTTTAAATTTTTAGTTCATGTACCTATTAGAAAAGCTTATAAACGCAAAATATGCAATAAATGTATTTCTAAAATACAATTACAAATATATAAGTTTTCATATAATTCATTTAAATATAAAAATAAATTTTACATAAAACCAGCAAGTACCTTTGAGCTGAAGTATCGTACACAATCTCTTAATTATATATCACCTATGGTAATAATTCAATAAAATATATGATATTATTATAGGACCCTGACCCTGCAATTGCACAGGTTTTTTTTCATATTTTATTCTTTTAGCATTAGATACCTAATACTGTGATTTTGAAGTACTTTGTAATACCGAGTTACTTTAGAAAATATTTTAATACTTCAGCAAATATGTATTTAAATAACGTTTTGGTTTTATATAAATATTGCTAAAAAAATAAGAATTCAGGTTTTTAAAAACTTTCAATTTGATTAGTGAGAAACTAAAAACTTATCTTTTTATTACTTTGAAAATTTTCTGAATATAATCCCTGCTTCCTATTACAATTTTAACAAAAATTAAAAAAAAAATCCAGTTCATATTATTTTTTTTTTATATTTTGTTGCTGTTCTATCAATACAATTGATGATCGAATTTAATTGTATGAAAATGAATATTAATGTGAAATAGCTAAGTCTCGCTAACATATTTGTGTATTAGTAGTTTGTTTGGTTATCGTTTTTAAAAAATTAAACATTGCAATTAAGATATTGTACTTTATTAAAAAAATTAAAAAAAAATTAATACATGTATATCAAATTTAAAATATTTCAATTTATGACTCATATTTTTGTAATATTTGAAATAAACAACCAACAAAAATGTCTTTTTTAAGTTTTATTTTTTTTTGCTTTTAACTTACTCCTATAATTTTATATTTTTTTTGTACATATTTTTTTTTTTGTTTTTATTTATGGTATTAGCATGAGCTTTGTGACCTTGGTTATTATAATAGTTTAAAATTAAAAAGTATTTTCTTTTCCTTTGAGATATACAATTAATCAACATTATAAAAAATTAAAATCTAATATCATAGAAAAATTATGTAATACAGTAAACAAAAGTATAGAACAGGTACTTTACTTGAATATTAAAACAAAACTTTAAAAAGTAAAAAACGGAACATTATTATCTTAAAAATTAATATAAAAAATTTGCAATTTTACACATTCATTTTCTACTGATGACTTTTCATTTTACACAATCTAAGTTATTTTCAATTGATGGCGTAACAAATATGGTTTAATTTTATTCTTAAACTCTCTTATGCTATTAATTAATTTAAACGTTTTAGGAAGTTCATTGTACACTTTGAGACAATTGTATAAACACTTGTTTTTCTTTATATTTGAGCGAAATAACGATAAATTGAAATTTGCTTTGTTGCGCGTATTGTGATTGTGAATATCGATCATTCTGTTGAGTATGAAGTTATGCTTGATCTCGTTATTAAAAATTTTGAAAGCCAAAATATATATAGAGTTCGCATTTGCATATATTTGAAAAACTAATATATTGTGTAGAGTATATCGAAGATGTAGGGTGTTGACTTGGAAATTTGTGAATAATTTTTATACTTTTTTTGTGCAAGATATCTAATTTATTTAAATATTGTTGAGGAGCTCTTCTCCATAGAGGATTCAAGTAGATAATATGCGATTTAATAAAAGAAGAATATATAGTATATAAGGCTTTGTCTGGTAGAAAGTTTCTTAACCTAAATAGAATAAAAATATAGGGAGCTAAATTTTTCATTAAGTGCTCAATATGATCACTCCAATTTACTTTACTGTCTAGTATTAGACCTAAGTAATTAAATTTTTTCACAACTTCTATATTTTCATTGTTCCGGTTAAATGTGGTCCCCATGTTTAAAATTTTTTTATAGAAGAATAAAATTTTCGTTTTTTTTAAATTTAGACAAAAACGGTGTTTTTTTAACCAGATTTGTATGGTATACAGATCGTTTTGAATGCAGTTCTTTAAATCATCTTCACTATCACAAGCATATTTTAGTACTGCAGGGCTCCTTTGATGTTTAAACGAATTAAGTCTAAAAATTTAAACAGATCAGGCCCCAAAATGGATCCCTGCCCCTTTAGTTATATTCTTTTTAGAGCTGTAACTATTATTTACGCAAACTACTTTTGATCTCTGTTTTCAAGATACGATTTGAATAAATTTAATTTTACCTCAGAAAAATCAAGTTTGGAGAGTTTTACTAGTAAAATTTTATGATCAATACAATCAAATGCTTTTTTAAGATCTAGAATAACATAACCCACATAATTTTTGTAATCTATATTTCTTGAGATGAAATCAGTTAAGGATAGACAAGCTACTGTTGTGTTGGATCTTTTATCGAAACCAAACTGTTCTTCACTTAAAATACCATTGTAGTTCATAAAGGTATTCAATCTATTCTTAATAACAATTTCAAAAATTTTTGTAAATGCTGTTAAGACCGAAATAGAACGGTAATTAAAACATTCAGTACTATTCCCACTTTATTGAATAGGACTTACGAAGGAGTTAAGAAGGAGTTGTATGGCAGCTACTCGAACCCTCTGCAGTAGCCCAACCAAATTTTCTTGTAACTTTGGCCATTACACTAAACTATTTTTGGCAAAATTTCAGACACCCAGCTTCATTAGGTGGAGAGTAATGCTCATACAAAAAAAAGAAGTTGTATGGCAGCTACCCAAACCCTTGGACCAAAATGGCTGGATTTAAATAGCGATAGCGCCTATTGCAAAAAAACGGATTTGCGAAAATTTCAAGTTCCTAGCTCCTTTAGTTTTTGAGTTATCGTGCGGATGGACGGACGGACGGACATACATAGCTAAATCGATTTATTTTTTGATTCTGATCCGATCCATACGCTTGAGTCTAAATCTACCCCTCCTATTTCTCTGCTTTACAAACGTAATGGCAAATTTATTATACACTCTGACGTAATAGTCATACGGGTATAAAAACCGAGCAAATGAAATAAGATCAGAAGAATTACGTAAACAAATTTCTCTCTATCATACTAAAGAATTTATGCAGTGGTATAAATGAAAGTTATGAAAATTCAAGAGATAAAATTTACTTCTCAATTTACTTTAACAATTAATAATTGCGAAAAATGCCAACAAATTAAATATGCTCGAAAACCTATTAGACCTAAATTTAATTTGACAGAAACACCAATTGAAAAAAATTAAATCGTGCACTTGGATATATTTCAATTTAAAAAACAAGTTTTTGTAACAATAATTGATAAGCTAACAAAATGTGCTGCAGTATATAAAATAATGGATCGAAATTGGAGAGCTAAAAAACTAATTATTATAGAACATTTTACAAAGTTTAGAAAACCAAAGAAACTCTTGTAATGCATAATGAATTTAGAGCAGAGTAATTACTGCAAAGTGAAAATATCGAAGTACATCTGACAAAACCTAATAATCACACCGGAAACGCTGATATAGAGAGATTACACTCAACCTTTTGAAAAAATTTTTCTGGTTTTCGACTCGACTCAGCAACCATTCGCCATTGGGTTCAAATTAGTGGCATAATCAATAATAAATAATTATATATCTTTAATAAAAAATTCTGTAATATAACAATATAAACAAATGCAAAATATAAACAAATAATTTAATTGAATAATATAACTCGCAGATATAGATATACAAATATACTCAAATACAAAATATTACAATATAAACAAAAAATAGAATTGTAAATATTGAAAAACTAAGACGTTTCTACATGTTATAAGACCTAGTACTATCTCATGTTTAAATTATATGTGGAATTCAATAAGACCAATTCTAATAACACGAATATAATATAACTCCCTGTTTCAACATGTACCTATGGTACAGACAGGCTTATTCGCCTAAAAGTTAAACAGTTAGCGCATAAAAAAAAAAAAAAAAAAAAAACCCTCTTAGAAAAATACCAGGAATTGAGGACAGTGAGCTTTCAGTAGAAATAAAGATACAAATGGTTACATCAAATTTTAACGATCGATATCATACTATAATCAAATGTACACCTAGAAAAGCTAAAAAAGATGTGAATGTTAAAATATTACAAGAAAATATAATTAAAATGAAAAATAAAATAATTAATAAACGAAGTAGTAATAGTGAAAATTATAAAGAAATTAGACACATTTAGGAGATATTGGAAATTATAAGAGACATAAGGATGAACCATACTATAGACATAAATCATTAAAGTTTGCAGGTACTCAGCATCTTGGTAATAGTACTTTCATCAATCATTGAACAACTCAAGGAATATTGCAAATCTACCCGATTCATGAAGAAGCTGGTTATATTCAAATTAAACTTAAACAAGTAAAGAAACAGTCAGTGCAACCGACTTAGAAATACCATACACCTATTTGGTTCAAATTTAATGAGATATTCATAAGTCATTTTAAAACCATAAAAGCTGTTAGCTAACCAAATTAACTTTATAATAATAAAATACTTTTTTAATTACTTTATCTATTCAAAAATATTACAAATTCTTACTAAATTATCTATTTAAAAATATTAAAAAACTAAAAAACTTGAAATAAAAGAAAATATATTTATTCCAATTTAATTACAAAATTGCAATTATTTTAAATTTTTAGTTCATGTACCTATTAGAAAAGCTTATAAACGCAAAATATGCAATAAATGTATTTCTAAAATGCAATTACAAATTTATAAGTTTTCATATAATTCATTTAAATATAAAAATAAATTTTACATAAAACCAGCACGTACCTTTGAGCTGAAGTATCGTACACAATCTCTTAATTATATATCACCTATGGTAATAATTCAATAAAATATATGATATTATTATAGGACCCTGACCCTGCAATTGCACAGGTTTTTTTTCATATTTTATTCTTTTAGCATTAGATACCTAATACTGCGATTTTGAAGTACTTTGTAATACCGAGTTACTTTAGAAAATATTTTAATACTTCAGCAAATATGTATTTAAATAACGTTTTGGTTTTATATAAATATTGCTAAAAAAATAAGAATTCAGGTTTTTAAAAACTTTCAATTTGATTAGTGAGAAACTAAAAACTTATCTTTTTATTACTTTGAAAATTTTCTGAATATAATCCCTACTTCCTATTACAATTTTAACAAAAATTAAAAAAAAAATCCAGTTCATATTATTTTTTTTTTATATTTTGTTGCTGTTCTATCAATACAATTGATGATCGAATTACATTGTATGAAAATGAATATTAATGTGAAATAGCTAAGTCTCGCTAACATATTTGTGTATTAGTAGTTTGTTTTGTTATCGTTTTTAAAAAATTAAACATTGCAATTAAGATATTGTACTTTATTAAAAAAATTAAAAAAAAATTAATACATGTATATCAAATTTAAAATATTTCAATTTATGACTCATATTTTTGTAATATTTGAAATAAACAACCAACAAAAATGTCTTTTTTAAGTTTTATTTTTTTTTGCTTTTAACTTATTCCTATAATTTTATATTTTTTTGTACATTTTTTTTTATTTTTTTTTATTTATGGTATTAGCCTGAGCTTTGTGACCTTAGTTATTATAATAGTTCAAAATTAAAAAGTATTTTCTTTTCCTTTGAGATATACAATTAATCAACATTATAAAAAATTAAAATCTAATATCATAGAAAAATTATGTAATACAGTAAACAAAAGTATAGAACAGGTACTTTACTTGAATATTAAAACAAAACTTTAAAAAGTAAAAAACGGAACATTATTATCTTAAAAATTAATATAAAAAATTTGCAATTTTACACATTCATTTTCTACTGATGACTTTTCATTTTACACAATCTAAGTTATTTTCAATTGATGGCGTAACAAATATGGTTTAATTTTATTCTTAAACTCTCTTATGCTATTAATTAATTTAAACGTTTTAGGAAGTTCATTGTACACTTTGAGACAATTGTATAAACAATTGTTATACCCGTATGACTATATAGTCAAAGGGTATAATAAATTTGCCATTACGTTTGTGACGCAGAGAAGGAGGGGGGGTAGATATAGACTCAAGTGTATGGATCGGATCAGAATCGAAAAAAAAATCGATTTAGCTATGTATGTCCGTCCGTCCGTCCGTCCGTCTGTCCGTCTGTCCGTCTGTCCGTCCGTCCGTCCGTCCGTCCGCACGATAACTCAAAAATTAAAGGAGCTAGGATCTTGAAATTTTCGCAAATTCGTTTTTTTGCAATAGCCGTCATCGCTATTTAAATCCAGCCATTTTGGTCCATGGGTTCGGGTGGCTGCCATACAACTTCTTTTTTTATATGAGTATTTCTCTGTACCTATTACAGCTACGTGTCTGAAATTTTGGCAAAAGTAGTTTAGTTTTATGGCCAAAGTTTCTGCAAAATTTGGTTGGTCTGTTGCAGTGAGTTCGAGTAGCTGCCATACAACTCCTTCTTTTATATGAGCATTACTCTATACCTATTAAAGCTGGGTGTCTGAAATTTTGCCAAAAATAGTTTAGTGTAATGGCCAAAGTTACTGCAAAATTTGGTTGCTCTACTGCAAAGGGTTCGAGTAGCTGCCATACAACTTCTTATTTTATATGAGCATTACTCTATACCTATTAAAGCTGGGTGTCTAAAATTTTGCCAAAAATAGTTTAGTTTAATGGCCAAAGTTACTGCAAAATTTGGTTGGTCTACTGCAAAGGGTTCGAGTAGCTGCCATACAACTCCTTCTTTTATATGAGCATTATATTTCACCTAATAAAGCTGGTATGTTTGAAATTTTGCCAAAAGTAATTAATGTTTGTAATAATAATGATATAATGTTTATATAACGGTCATACGGGTATCCCAGAGTTGACACAGTCTACTCTACTACACTCTTCCTCGTTTTTCTTTATATTTGAGCGAAATAACGATAAATTGAAATTTGCTTTGTTGCGCGTATTGTGATTGTGAATATCGATCATTCTGTTGAGTATGAAGTTATGCTTGATCTCGTTATTAAAAATTTTGAAAGCCAAAATATATAGTTCGCATTTGCATATATTCGAAAAACTAATATATTGTGTAGAGTATATCGAAGATGTAGGGTGTTGACTTGGAAAATTGTGAATAATTTTTATACTTTTTTTGTGCAAGATATCTAATTTATTTAAATATTGTTGAGGAGCTCTTCTCCATAGAGGATTCAAGCAGATAATATGCGATTTAATAAAAGAAGAATTAATAGTATATAAGGCTTTGTCTGGTAGAAAGTTTCTTAGCCTACGTAGAATAAAAATATAGGGAGCTAAATTTTTCATTAAGTGCTCAATATGATCACTCCAATTTACTTTACTGTCTTGTATTAGACCTAAGTAATTAAATTTTTTTACAACTTCTATATTTTCGTTGTTCCGGTTGAATGTGGTCCCCATGTTTAAAATTTTTTTATCGAA
This sequence comes from Dolichopus griseipennis, assembly GCA_963082915.1. Lineage (NCBI taxonomy): Eukaryota > Metazoa > Arthropoda > Insecta > Diptera > Dolichopodidae > Dolichopus > Dolichopus griseipennis. The sequence continues at coordinate 283,181,261 of OY720441.1, forward strand.
GAATAAAATTTTCGTTTTTTTTTTATTTAGACAAGGACGGTGTTTTTTTAACCAAATTTGTATTTGGAGTTCTTCAAATCATCTTCACTATCACAAGCATATTTTAGTACTGCAGGGCTCCTTTAATGTTTAAACGAATTAAGTCTAAAAATTTAAACAGATCAGGCCCCAAAATGGATCCCTGCCCCTTTAGTTATATTCTTTTTAGAGCTGTAACTATTATTTACGCGAACTACTTTTGATCTCTGTTTTCAAGATACGATTTGAATAAATTTAATTTTACCTCAGAAAAATCAAGTTTGGAGAGTTTTACTAGTAAAATTTTATGATCAATACAATCAAATGCTTTTTTAAGATCTAGAATAACATAACCCACATAATTTTTGTAATCTATATTTCTTGAGATGAAATCAGTTAAGGATAGACAAGCTACTGTTGTGTTGGATCTTTTATCGAAACCAAACTGTTCTTCACTTAAAATACCATTGTAGTTCATAAAGGTATTCAATCTATTCTTAATAACAATTTCAAAAATTTTTGTAAATGCTGTTAAGACCGAAATAGAACGGTAATTAAAACATTCAGTACTATTCCCACTTTATTGAATAGGACTTACGAAGGAGTTAAGAAGGAGTTGTATGGCAGCTACTCGAACCCTCTGCAGTAGCCCAACCAAATTTTCTTGTAACTTTGGCCATTACACTAAACTATTTTTGGCAAAATTTCAGACACCCAGCTTCATTAGGTGGAGAGTAATGCTCATACAAAAAAAAGAAGTTGTATGGCAGCTACCCAAACCCTTGGACCAAAATGGCTGGATTTAAATAGCCATAGCGCCTATTGCAAAAAAACGGATTTGCGAAAATTTCAAGTTCCTAGCTCCTTTAGTTTTTGAGTTATCGTGCGGATGGACGGACGGACGGACATACATAGCTAAATCGATTTATTTTTTGATTCTGATCCGATCCATACGCTTGAGTCTAAATCTACTCCTCCTATTTCTCTGCTTTACAAACGTAATGGCAAATTTATTATACACTCTGACGTAATAGTCATACGGGTATAAAAACCGAGCAAATGAAATAAGATCAGAAGAATTACGTAAACAAATTTCTCTCTATCATACTAAAGAATTTATGCAGTGGTATAAATGAAAGTTATGAAAATTCAAGAGATAAAATTTACTTCTCAATTTACTTTAACAATTAATAATTGCGAAAAATGCCAACAAATTAAATATGCTCGAAAACCTATTAGACCTAAATTTAATTTGACAGAAACACCAATTGAAAAAAATTAAATCGTGCACTTGGATATATTTCAATTTAAAAAACAAGTTTTTGTAACAATAATTGATAAGCTAACAAAATGTGCTGCAGTATATAAAATAATGGATCGAAATTGGAGAGCTAAAAAACTAATTATTATAGAACATTTTACAAAGTTTAGAAAACCAAAGAAACTCTTGTAATGCATAATGAATTTAGAGCAGAGTAATTACTGCAAAGTGAAAATATCGAAGTAAATCTGACAAAACCTAATAATCACACCGGAAACGCTGATATAGAGAGATTACACTCAACCTTTTGAAAAAATTTTTCTGGTTTTCGACTCGACTCAGCAACCATTCGCCATTGGGTTCAAATTAGTGGCATAATCAATAATAAATAATTATATATCTTTAATAAAAAATTCTGTAATATAACAATATAAACAAATGCAAAATTATAAAGAAATTAGACACATTTAGGAGATATTGGAAATTATAAGAGACATAAGGATGAACCATACTATAGACATAAATCATTAAAGTTTGCAGGTACTCAGCATCTTGGTAATAGTACTTTCATCAATCATTGAACAACTCAAGGAATATTGCAAATCTACCCGATTCATGAAGAAGCTGGTTATATTCAAATTAAACTTAAACAAGTAAAGAAACAGTCAGTGCAACCGACTTAGAAATACCATACACCTATTTGGTTCAAATTTAATGAGATATTCATAAGTCATTTTAAAACCATAAAAGCTGTTAGCTAACCAAATTAACTTTATAATAATAAAATACTTTTTTAATTACTTTATCTATTCAAAAATATTACAAATTCTTACTAAATTATCTATTTAAAAATATTAAAAAACTAAAAAACTTGAAATAAAAGAAAATATATTTATTCCAATTTAATTACAAAATTGCAATTATTTTAAATTTTTAGTTCATGTACCTATTAGAAAAGCTTATAAACGCAAAATATGCAATAAATGTATTTCTAAAATGCAATTACAAATTTATAAGTTTTCATATAATTCATTTAAATATAAAAATAAATTTTACATAAAACCAGCAAGTACCTTTGAGCTGAAGTATCGTACACAATCTCTTAATTATATATCACCTATGGTAATAATTCAATAAAATATATGATATTATTATAGGACCCTGACCCTGCAATTGCACAGGTTTTTTTTCATATTTTATTCTTTTAGCATTAGATACCTAATACTGCGATTTTGAAGTACTTTGTAATACCGAGTTACTTTAGAAAATATTTTAATACTTCAGCAAATATGTATTTAAATAACGTTTTGGTTTTATATAAATATTGCTAAAAAAATAAGAATTCAGGTTTTTAAAAACTTTCAATTTGATTAGTGAGAAACTAAAAACTTATCTTTTTATTACTTTGAAAATTTTCTGAATATAATCCCTACTTCCTATTACAATTTTAACAAAAATTAAAAAAAAAATCCAGTTCATATTATTTTTTTTTTATATTTTGTTGCTGTTCTATCAATACAATTGATGATCGAATTACATTGTATGAAAATGAATATTAATGTGAAATAGCTAAGTCTCGCTAACATATTTGTGTATTAGTAGTTTGTTTTGTTATCGTTTTTAAAAAATTAAACATTGCAATTAAGATATTGTACTTTATTAAAAAAATTAAAAAAAAATTAATACATGTATATCAAATTTAAAATATTTCAATTTATGACTCATATTTTTGTAATATTTGAAATAAACAACCAACAAAAATGTCTTTTTTAAGTTTTATTTTTTTTTGCTTTTAACTTATTCCTATAATTTTATATTTTTTTGTACATTTTTTTTTATTTTTTTTTATTTATGGTATTAGCCTGAGCTTTGTGACCTTAGTTATTATAATAGTTCAAAATTAAAAAGTATTTTCTTTTCCTTTGAGATATACAATTAATCAACATTATAAAAAATTAAAATCTAATATCATAGAAAAATTATGTAATACAGTAAACAAAAGTATAGAACAGGTACTTTACTTGAATATTAAAACAAAACTTTAAAAAGTAAAAAACGGAACATTATTATCTTAAAAATTAATATAAAAAATTTGCAATTTTACACATTCATTTTCTACTGATGACTTTTCATTTTACACAATCTAAGTTATTTTCAATTGATGGCGTAACAAATATGGTTTAATTTTATTCTTAAACTCTCTTATGCTATTAATTAATTTAAACGTTTTAGGAAGTTCATTGTACACTTTGAGACAATTGTATAAACAATTGTTTTTCTTTATATTTGAGCGAAATAACGATAAATTGAAATTTGCTTTGTTGCGCGTATTGTGATTGTGAATATCGATCATTCTGTTCAGTATGAAGTTATGCTTGATCTCGTTATTAAAAATTTTGAAAGCCAAAATATATAGTTCGCATTTGCATATATTTTTAAAACTAATATATTGTGTAGAGTATATCGAAGATGTAGGGTGTTGACTTGGAAATTTGTGAATAATTTTTATACTTTTTTTGTGCAAGATATCTAATTTATTTAAATATTGTTGAGGAGCTCTTCTCCATAGAGGATTCAAGCAGATAATATGCGATTTAATAAAAGAAGAATTAATAGTATATAAGGCTTTGTCTGGTAGAAAGTTTCTTAGCCTACGTAGAATAAAAATATAGGGAGCTAAATTTTTCATTAAGTGCTCAATATGATCACTCCAATTTACTTTACTGTCTTGTATTAGACCTAAGTAATTAAATTTTTTTACAACTTCTATATTTTCGTTGTTCCGGTTGAATGTGGTCCCCATGTTTAAAATTTTTTTATCGAAGAATAAAATTTTCGTTTTTTTTTTATTTAGACAAGGACGGTGTTTTTTTAACCAAATTTGTATTTGGAGTTCTTCAAATCATCTTCACTATCACAAGCATATTTTAGTACTGCAGGGCTCCTTTGATGTTTAAACGAATTAAGTCTAAAAATTTAAACAGATCAGGCCCCAAAATGGATCCCTGCCCCTTTAGTTATATTCTTTTTAGAGCTGTGACTATTATTTACGCGAACTACTTTTGATCTCTGTTTTCAAGATACGATTTGAATAAATTTAATTTTACCTCAGAAAAATCAAGTTTGGAGAGTTTTACTAGTAAAATTTTATGATCAATACAATCAAATGCTTTTTTAAGATATAGAATAACATAACCCACATAATTTTTGTAATCTATATTTCTTGAGATGAAATCAGTTAAGGATAGACAAGCTACTGTTGTGTTGGATCTTTTATCGAAACCAAACTTTCATCGAAACTTTATCGAAACTTCACTTAAAATACCATTGTAGTTCATAAAGGTATTCAATCTATTCTTAATAACAATTTCAAAAATTTTTGTAAATGCTGTTAAGACCGAAATAGAACGGTAATTAAAACATTCAGTACTATTCCCACTTTATTGAATAGGACTTACAATGGCACTTCTTAGATTAGACTGCAAAAACCTGTTTGAAGAGTTTTATTCATAAATTTTACAATAACAAGAATTAGTTTATCTGCGAAGCGTTTTACATATTTCGTAGAAATACCATCACATCCGGTCGCCGCTGTTAAGTTTAGTGAATTAATTGAAAAACGAACTTCTTCTTAATTGGTCGCGTTTAATTGAAAATTCGAATAAATTGATCTTTAAAAATTATTCATATAATTGAAATCAATATCATCATTTGATATTTCAATATCATTAGTAACATTAATGAAATAATTATTCATATGCTCCGAGATTTCATTTGGCGATTTTAAAGTTTTGTTATTAAGGCAAATAGCCTTTATTTGATTTTTTTTCTCATAATTTTGCCTTTCATTGAACATTATTTCCTTATACAAATTCCAAATCTTTTTATTATCGCAATTTTGTGCTATATTGTCAGAGCAGTATTTTTTTTAGCTTCAACTATTAACTTTTTTACGTTATCTCTATATTGTAAGTATAAATTGTTTTTATGATTATCATTTGGATATTTTTTTTTATACCTAAAGAATGAATTTCTTATTTTAATTTTTCTTAGAATTTGTTCAGTGATTCATTCATTTTTTTTGTTTATTTTTTTAACGGGTATTTGTTGTGTGTTGTTTTTAATAACTAAACTAAGATCGTAAACAACTTCTCCAAAGTCAGTATACAAATCAAGATCTAACCATATTCTATCATTTGCAATGTTATCAAAATTTAATATTGTTTTAAAATGGGGTGTTATACTTATTGTGGGTTTGTGAACTATACTAATAAAAAGCATTTGATGGTCAGAAAGACTTGTAGCTAATATATGGAAATAATATTTTTTTTTACTAAGTCTGTAATGACGTGGTCAATTACTGATTTGGACTGCGTGCCAATTCTGGTAGCATATTTTTCCGAAATATTGTTCAAAATTATAAAGCCATTGCTAAGCAACAAATTAATATAAATAAAAAATTTTTGAAAAATTCAAATTTATAAAATTAATCAAATACGTATGTTTTTTTTAATATTATATTTTTAATTTTTTAATCAATTTATATTTTTAATTTTATAAGAAATGCTTTATTTTCAAAAATTATCAGAAAATCTTGTAAACAACACTTTTTACATTAAAATGTATACTCTTATGGCCAATCTACAATGACGCTCTCATGTCGCTCTCATTCCTTTCGCATTACGTAGTCAACAAAGAAGAGTCCACAATGAAATATACATGACAGCGTTTTTTGACATTGTTTTATTTACAAATTTCATGAATAAAAAAATATTCAATAGATTAAAGTATATTGTATAGCTATTTGGAATAATGGTTTGCTATTATTTAATCTAAGAAAGAAAAAAAATTAATAAGTTTATTAATTTTTTATTCCGATATATTTTTTTTTATTTTTCAATAAAAAATATTTATCAAAGTTCAATTATTTGACATTTGAATACGTAAAGAAAGCAAAAAGTTAAAAGTTAAACAACTTTTTTAAAGACTGCGTAATGACTGCGACATGCCTGCGTCTATTGTAGACACTTTAATTTAATTCAGTACATTTAACTTAGTTTGACAGATAGCTACGTGTAGAGAGCGGAATGAGAGCGTTGATTGTAGATAGGCTATTAAACGTCAGTTGAAATACGCTACACAATACAATTTTTTCAATAGAAAATTTTATAGTGCGTTGCACTTTTCTTGTAGTGCTAGACGTTAATATTTTTTTCTGTATAACACAAAAGTACAATTTTATTTAAATTTACTCCTATTTGGTTCGATTTTAGTCTTACACAACCAAATCATATTAAAATTGATTTGTAATTTTATTAAACGTCAAAAATTTGGAACTGCTTTATTTGTGTTTCAAAACATTCAAACTCTCAAAGCAATTGTTGAATTAATTTCAGTTAAAAAATAAAAAAAAAATAAATGTTAATTCGCAACTGTCAAGTTTATGTATATAACTCAGTTCCAAAATTTGACAATTTATAAAATGACAAATGTTTTATACGATGATATGTTAGTACTGTGTAATTTAAAGAAAGGGATTTAATCGTTTATTAAAAAATATTTTGTTTGTAATTTATAAAATATTATACATATTATATGTTTTATGGGTTCGAGGAATTAAACAAAAATTTGGAATTTTACTTAGAATTTTACTATTATATAACCGGTCAGGTATTTAAATTAGGCTTCGCCACTGGTTGTTGTGGAAAAAAATAATAAATCATTAAGATTGTGTAAAGACTTTAAAGTGTCTATTAATAAATTTGTGTGTTCGGACCATTATCCACTTCCAAGAATTGACGATATACTCCTTGGGTTAACTGGTTGTAATTTTGTTTGTATTGTCGATTCAGAGGGAGCTTATTTATAATTAGAAATAGAACAAACTTGTCAATATGTATATGTAAATATATTGCAGTTGGCTGTACCAAAATGAATTATGTATAAATTCGAAAAAAACTAAAAACTAATTATATGATATTCAAAATGCAAAAAAAAAACGAGGAAGATTATAGTTGCCCTTGTCAACTTTTAGATACCCGTGCATACCCACTATGGTGTATAAAATAAACCGTAAAAAAAAAAAAAAATATAAAAAAAAAAAAAACCAAAAAAAAAACAAACACAAAAAAAATTTTAATTCATTGTCCCATAATTTTAGCTTGAAAAAAAAAAAAAGTTTTAATTTATTATCCCATAAGTTTTGCTTAAAAAAAAAAAAACCCAAAAAAAAACCAAAAAAAAAAAAAAAAATTGGCCCACCCTGAATGTCCGGTGGTCCGACTGATGTCCAACTTTGCCAAGTAACTTGTCCTATTACTTTACCTGCCCTATTTTAATTTTAACCTCGTAGCTTCATTAGATTGACAGTTATTGAATCGAAAACTTTGTATGGCAGCCCCCGAAAATGGGGCCGTAACATTTTGAAACTTCATATAAGTACACGATTCATTATATAACTAACCGTGTGTAATTTTCATCCTCGTAGTATAATTAGTTTTGAAGAAATTTATATTGGTGCAAATAACTTGTATGGCAGCCTCCCGAAAATGTGGCCCTAACATTTTGAAACTTCATATAAGTGCTCGATTCATTATATAACTAACCGTGTGTAATTTTCATCCTCGTAGTATAATTAGTTTTGAAGAAATTCATATTGGTGCAAAGAAGTTGTATGGCAGCCCCCGAAATTGGGGCCCTAACATTTTGAAACTTCATATAAGTGCTCGATTCATTATATAACTAACCGTGTGTAATTTTAATCCGCGTAGTATAATTAGTTTTGAAGAAATTCATATTGATGCAAAAAAGTTGTATGGCAGCTCCCTGAAGCCTTGGTCCGATTTTAACCAAAAACAATAGGGAACCTAGAAATTGTCTTAAAATGACTTTGTGTGAATTTCAAGACTCTAGCCCTTTTAGTTTTTGAGTTATCGTGCTGACACACGGACGGACGGACAGACACACATAGCTAGATCGACTAATTTTTCGATTCTGAGCCGATACGTATCCTTGATACTATATCTAGCTCGTCTAGATCGATGCGTTACAAACGGAGGAGCAATTTTAATATACCCGATGTCATATATGTATGCACGGGTATAACGAATCATAAAATTCCGCTTAAGGTTAAGGATACTATAATAGAACAAGTTAATAATATCAAGTACTTGGGAATGATAATTGATGAAAATTTAAGATGGGATAAACACATAAAGAACATTAAAAAAAAAATTATTCCTATAACAATGACTCTCAGAACAAGTGAAGAAAAAAAACCAAGGGTTTTTAAAAAGCACATTTTTAAAATTATATACGGTTTCTTACTGAGTATTTTATCATTTATTATTATAAAAATATATATAAATATAAATGATAATATTATGATTTAGTTATTTCCTTAGTTTAATAATTATATGACTGAAAGTGAAATACTTAGAATATAACCCCAATGCACTCATGAAAACCTGTTAAGAAGTGCGAAATATAATGTTGTATAATATCGTTAACATTGAAACGTTTAATTTTGAAAAAACTTACACTGGTAAATAAGTTACTGTTTTATAAAAACATGAAAGTTTTAACTTTTAAGACCTAGTAGCCCTTCAATAGGGAAGGCTCCCAAATTGCTTAGCAAACTTATGATGAATTTGCCCACCCTCCTCTTGTCCACACCCTTCCATTTGTTTAGATTCTAGGAAATTATTTGTGAACTCCACCAAAATTTGGAATTTTACCCAAAATTTTATTATCTAACCAAAAATGTTTAAAACTAAGAGACAAAACCTTTAACATATGTTAAAATATAATGTAGGACCTTTAAATTTTGGATATTTGTAAAAATAAATTTGAACAGGTATTCAAGTTACAGGTGTTAAAAAATAGCAAAATTTTAATTTTCGAGCTTTTATAGCTCTTAAACAGAAGACGTGACTAAAAAATTTCAAGACCCTAGTTTGAACCGTTTAAAAGATATATGGGGCCAAAAATTTTGCAAAAATTGAGATTTGCTTAATTCTTAGTACAGTATGGCAACCCTAAACATTTGCCTCTTATTTGAAAATTTGAAAAGTTTATAAAACCAGCTATCTTTTGCCGTTTTCAGATTGAAAATAAATTTAACAAAACTCTTACTATAACAATTTAAATATAGGGCTTTTTTCAACTTTGGGGGCTGTAGCTCCGTAATGGGTGGGGCTACAGAAAAAAATTCTTCAACGAAATTACTTATTTTGTAATGTCTAATCGAGGTTAATACTTTATTTAAAACGGTGTAAAAGTTTTGTAAATAATAGGGACGGACGGACAGAGTCAAGCTATATAGGCACATTTTTACAAAAATTTTTCAAAATATGATAACAGAAATAGGAAAGAACCCTCGTGTATCAAATTTAAAGTTTCTATCTTCATGAATTTCGAAGATAAGCTTTTAATTTTTGGGATTTCCTAGAAGGCACCTGAACCACCACTACAATTAAGTCTAAATTTCAGGAACACATAGGAAATAGGAACTATCTTCTTTGGCTTCGAAATTACACTCGTCTGGCCTCAAATCGATCAAAAGCTTCTAGAATCCGAACTTGACCATAACCAATTCCCATGGTTTCTTTCATTACTTGTAATCTAGAGTTTAAATTTCATCAAAATAGCGGCATTATTTTTTGAGTTATGGTGTTTTTAAGATATATGTTTGTTAGCCCTTGAACTTTTCAAAGGTTCCAGAACCCCAAAAGATGGTACGATTTCGCTCATATGCAGTCCCCGTCATACTTTTAATACTGGTTAACTCTTGTACACAATTGGAGCGTTCTTTTAATTGTAAGTTACTATTTATATTAATTTCGATGAAAAGCTTTTAAACCTTGGGGGGTCTAAGAGACGTACTGAACCACCACTCCAAATGAACCGTCAATCCAAAATTAGAGGGACGCGCAAGAAATAGTAAAGAACACCCATGTGCCAAATTTGAAGCTTCTACATTTGTTTTAGCTTAATTGAAGATAAATATTTTTATCCTGGTAATAAGTTCAATCTTACTTATGTGTAAAACCAATTACTTTTGTTGATATTGTTTTAAAAAATTTTCACAATAATAAAGAAATTAAAGAATTGAAATACCATAAAACTGTATCATACGGTATTGGTATATCAGTTATAATAACTTTAGTCATTAGTTGTACCATTGTAATATTATGGTTAAAAAACAAAAAAACCAATATCAAAATTTTAAATAATAATGAAATTCCGGTGAATGTCAACTTCAACGGTGAAGGGGTTATGTATGTTCCAAAAATCCAGTATAGGGTTATGTATGTTCCAATGATCCAAAAATCAATATGACTACCACAGTTGGATCACTTTAAGTACAATCACCATTAATTGACATAATGACATCTTATTCAGCAAAACCATATTCTATTTTATATACTTTTAATTGAACTTGCCTGTGTCTATGGCTTTATTTTTCATTCTGTCAGTTAGTGATACATTTATATTAGAAATCTGACCATAAATTAATAAGAATTGTATGGTTCAGTTGTTAGCAAAGTGGCTTAGAGTGTAAGTAGATCTGAGTTCGATCCTCCTTCAAAGACAAAAATTTTTTTTGTTTTTTTTTTTTAATTCAACAGAAATAATAAAAAAAATTACAAATAAAATTAATTTATTTGTATAGTTTCTTTAAAAATTTGTAACTTTCAGAACTAAAATACTTCACTTTTATAATATAAAAGCATAGACCAAATAATTATATAGGCAATTCATATAAAAAATTTTTAGGGTTTTTTTTAAGTCAGTCCGTACCTTTTTGGTTCATTAATTTAAAATTTATACAAGTAGATACATCAATAAAAAAAAAAAAATTAGATTGAAATTAAAAAAAAAAATTCACTAAGAAGCGAATTTGAACCCGATCTCAACATTTTATATAATACGAAACATGCAAAAAGTAAAATACGTAACTTATTCATCTTCAAATTTTTAAAATGCAACAAAAATTTTTCAGTCATTTGGTCTTGTTTACTTTTCTGTATATGTATATTAGAATCGAAGCATAATCTGCGTAATATAAAATGTAACGGTTCATTACGAAATATGATTTTATTAATTTGTAATAATGTGCAATATACTCGTATGTATATATGTATAAATTATAGATAATAAGTAAGATAATAATCTTATATGAAAAAGCGAGTGCGTATTTTGTTTTTGGTGAAGGTATATAGAAATGTAAACAAAAACGAGGAAGATTATAGTTGCCCTTGTCAACTTTTAGATACCCGTGCGTACCATACTAACCGTTATTTATTTCCCTTATGCTATTATAAATATTACAAAAAATATATAAAAAAGTAAAATAGTTAAAAAAAATTTGACTTATTATATCATAATTTTTGCTTATTATACCATAAAAAAACTTAAAAACAAAAAAAAACAAGTGATGAAAAAAAACCAAGGGTTTTTAAAAAAGCTAACAGTAAATTTTTTATTTAAAAGTTGTTATAGCCCTTCAATGGGGAAGGTTGCCAAATTTCTCAAGAATCTACCTTCTTCCCCCACATCCTCTAATTTTTTTGGTTTTAGGAATTAAATTGTGAATTACACAAAAATTTTAAATTTTACTTAGAATTTTATTATCTAAGCAAAAATAGGTAAAACTGAGAGACACTTTCTTCAATTTAAGGAACCCCTTTTAAATGTTAGGAAACCCTTTAACATATGTTAAAATATAATGTTGGACCTTTAAATTTTGTATATTAATAAAAAAAAAATTGGGCAGGTATTCAAGTTACAGGTGCTTAAAAATAGCATAATTTCAATTTTCGGGCCCTTATAGCTCCTAAACTTCTCCCAAAATTTCAAGACTCTAGCTTGAACCGTTTAGAAGATATGTGGGGCCAAAAATTTTGCAAAAATTGAGTTTTATATAATGATAAATTTTAGTACCGTATGGCAACCCTATACATTTAAGCGACATAATTTTGTAAAGCCTATAAAAGCAGCTCCCTAATACCGTTTTTCGATTGAAAATAAACCTAACAGAACTTTTGTTATATCAATTTAAATATAGGGCTTTTTTGGAATTTTCAGGGGCTGTAACTTCGTCACCCTTCAAAATTAAGAAAAACCTTTGACACATGTTGAAATATAGTTATAGAGCTTTGAATTTTGTCTATCACTAAAAAAAAATTTGGACAGGTGTTTAAAAATTGAAAAATTTCAATTTTCGAGCCCTTATAGCTCCTAAATAGGGGGCTTGACAAAAAAATTTTGTTAACCGACTCCTACTAATTTCTGAGTATCTAACTTCTCCCAAAATTTTAAGACTCTAGCTTGAACCGTTCAGAAGATATGTGTGGCCAAAAATTTTGCGAAAATTGAGTTTTGCGTAATGTTAAATTTTTGTACCGTATGGCAACCCTAAATATTTGCCTTTTAAAAATTTATAAAGTTTATGAAACCAGCTATCATTGGCCGTTTTCAGATTGAAAATATATGTAACAGAACTCTTGTTATGACAATTTAAATATAGGGCTTTTTCCAACTTTGGGGGGCTATAGCCCCGTAACAGGTGGGGCTACAGAAAAAAATTCTTCTACGAAATTATTTTTTTTGCAAAAACTACCCATGGTTAAAATTTCTTTTCTCTATTTCAAACGGTGTAAAAGTTTTTGTAAACATACGGACGGACGGACGGACGGGCACATTTTTACAAAATTTTTTGAAAATGTCCTAAAAAACCATAAAAAAAAAAATAGCCCACCCTAAAAGTTGGTCCGAGTGATGTCCAACTTTGCCAACTAACTTGCCCTATTACTTTACCTGCCCACTTTTAATCGTAGCTTAATTAAATTATAATCTAATTAAGCTATGAGGTTAAATTCTCGTAGCTTAATTAGATTCACAGTTATCGAATTGACAACTTTGCATGGCAGCTGTCCGAAAACGGGCTGTAACATTTTTAAACTCCATATAAGTGCTCGATTCACTATATAACTAACAGTGTGTAATTTTCATCCTCGTAGTATAATCAGTTTCCAAGAAATTCATATTGGTACAAAAAAGTTGTATGGCAGCCCCCCGAAAATGAAGCCTTAACATTTTGAAACTTCATATAAGTTCTTGATTCATTATAAAACTAACCGTAAGTAATTTTCATCTTCCTAGTATAATTACTTTTGAAAAAAATTCATATTGGTTTAAATAAGTTGTGTGGCAGCTATCCGAAAACTTGGTCTGGTTTTAACCAAAAAGAATAGAGAACCTCAAAAATGTCCAAAAAATGTTTTGTATGAATTTCAAAACTCTAGCTCTAATTTTTCAAATCTTTCTCTTGCACAGAAAAAAAAATATTTGTTAAATCAGAGAAGTGCACTTCTTTAATTTCAAAGTGGTTGTTTCAAAGAAAACTTTATCAATTTCAAAAAATTAATTTTCGAATTTGCAAAACGCAATTCTTTGTTAACGCCAAAACAGATTCTTTGATTACCAGAATAAAATCAGAATAAAAGATTTGCATTGTTGATTCATTTTTATTAAGTAATTTCAGCTTTAGCATAAAATAAGGTAAAAAAATTAAGAAAATTTTCCCTTATACTTTCCTGTTGCAGGTTGTAAATAAAAGTGTCTTTTAATACTTTTTGTAAATTTTAATATTGTGGTACTGTCTTATAAAAAGAGGATCTATATTATAGCTACTTCTAAAAATAGGAAGAATTACTAAAAACCATGACTATTATGAAATTTTGAATAATAAATTTTGTGCACAAATGCATTACCTATATTTTCTAGAGTAAATATGGTAATTTATAGATAGCGAACTATCAAAGGGCTGATAGACCAAAAATTGTTTTTCACTAGCTAAATTTCAGATTAGTTGTTCAAGCTATAATGAGTGTGTGCATGTAGTATAATATTAAATGCAAATTTGTTGAACTTCTACATTTTAAAATATATTATTTTAAACAATTATATTTGAAAATTTGTAGAAAAACATGAATTTTTCATTATAATATAATTTTACATACTTAAATAAAAACAAATCAGCATTTTAGTAACATAAGTTGGACATATAAACTTTAAAATTAAAAATAGGTCAAAGTTTGTGAATTTATTATTGTCTTTGAGTTTCTATTAAATTTGCATGCTAGAAAAAAAAACGGTTTTTAAGATAAAACATTCTTTGATTTTTCGAAAACTTTTGTTCTTTCACGAATATTTTAAAGAATTCCAAAGAATTCATTGATTTTACTACTAATAATTATAATTCCACAACAAAACATTCTGTGTTTCTACAATTTTATTTGGTTTTGACAAATTCATTCGTCAATTTAAACAATTATTTCGTTGTGTTTTTACTTATAGCGGTTTGATTTTGAATTTATGTCTGGCGCCACATAGCAAAACGCATCGTATTGAGTTGACTAGTTTTCTTAGTTTAATTCATTTCATTGTAAAGTGCAGACATGATTTATATTGAGTTGTGTATTAAATTAAAATAAAAGTGACTAGTGATTTATAAAATTTGTTTATAAAAAAAAAATATTTTATAAAATTTGTTATAATAATAAAAAAAATTAGCATTAAGTAAATATATATATACCTACATAAAGTGTTTTTATAAATACAATAGACCAGTGAACAATATTTAACTTATTTAATCCAAAAACATTATTTAAACTTAAAATTTAAAAAAAAAAACTTAAAAACATTATTTAAACTTAAAATTTGTTATAATAAAAAAAAAAAGTATATACTTATATATACATAGTTTTTTTCTTAAATAATTACAATAAAAAATAAAATTTCTTTAAAAAAAAATTTATAATATTGTTAAGTAAAATTTTTAAATGGAGTTTGAAGATAACAATATAATTTTATACGACCAGTTGCCAAACGAACAACAATTATTAATAGATTGGGGTTGCGAGGAATTAATCCCTGAGTTTATATCAAAAAGTATTGAAAGTCAGTGATATATATGACACTCGATGATATAAACAATTTAGTACCAGTATCTAAATTGGGTCTAAGAATTAAGTTTAGACAACGCTTGTTAAAGTGGCGTGCAGAAAATGTAAGTATGCAATTTATTTTAATAAAAATCTTTTTAAATAAATTTTTTACAAACTCTATTTATCTTAAATTAAAAGGATATAAAACACCATTGGCAGATACGCTGTCTATGAACGAAAGCAGTATTCAAAACTGGTTAGCCGAACAGGGGTCATTTTCATCCCATGCAGAATCCTTGCCATTACGAACTCCAAGTGATGTTCAAACACCAACAATTACTAAAGAATTTACGATCGTAAGTATTACTATTTTACAGTTACACTTACGATTTTTTTAATTTAATATATCAAAAGAACTTACAGGAAATTTTGAATACCTCGTTGATAGGAAAAGGTATTTTAGATTTGCATAGTCAAAATAAATCACTGACGCAAACCAGTCGTAATAAATTAAACACATTAATTTGCAGCTTTTGGTTGGAAAATAAAATAGAACAGGTTGTTAACCAACATTATCGCGAGGCAGTTCAAGAAATTCTAAAATTATTTCCTAAAGAGTCTGAGGTAATTTTGGGTTTGAATTGACTATAATAAGAAATGGTTGATAAAGGTTGAAATTGACACTAATAAAAATAAATTAAATAATCTTTGAGAAAATTTTTTTCACGAAATAATTATTGTAATTTTTGATGTGTCAATATCAACTAATTAACAGTGCAATTTAAGCTTCTTTCTATTTAAAATGTTTATATTATTCCAGAATAATTATTTAAGTTCAGATCCAAAAATCAAGGGCAGACTACAACAGAGGTACTACAGCCTCAGTCGAAAATACAGAGAAAAAGGCATTATTGAAAGCCGCTATAAAATTAAAAAACAGAAAACTGATGTTGAAACGCGTTTGGAAGTAGATGACACTAACAATACGGATGAAAATGTTTTATCAAACTACATATGGCTAAAAAATAATAAACAGCCAGAATTTTTAGTAGTTGAAAAATGGAGAGCGACTCATAAGCTCCGTATGCACCATGTCAATGAAGATAAGAATATCATCGAAGAGTGGCCTATCTTAAGGCAACAAATCGGAGCAACATTGGTGAGTATTATTTAAAAACGTTTATTTTTTATTCTGACGTATTTTTTTATTGTGTGTTTAGATCGAACTGGATTTTGAATTCCTATATCCTTCCAAAAATGAATTGTTGTTTTCTAAATGGGCGAGTTTGAAATTAAAATTAAAAGATTTTTTTCAAAATAATATTAAAGACAACTCGTCAAAACAACTTAATGAAAAGCTTTTATCAGGCGAATTAAGTGAAGGTAAGATATTCAAATATTCAAATAACATAACACTAATATTTATTAATGTTTAGCAACTCTTACTTAACTTACTTACTTAACTTATATTTAACTTGTATTTGTAGATTCAGAAAATTATTTGTATTGTATTTTACTTGGAATAAGAAGAATTAATAAATAATAAGATTGAATTTTAAACTTAAATAATTTGATGTTTTTTTTATTTTTGAAAATAATTTCAGAGTTTTTTTTCCAGTATAGTTAAGACTTCAGCAAATCAATTTGTGATATATATTAAAAATTTCTTTGATTAAACATATTATTTTTGAAAAACAGCAAATTAAAGATACACATTTTAGAAAACATTCGGTTTTTCAACAAAAAGTTAATATTATTTGACCAAATTATTTCATTGAATTAACCAAACCCCTTGTTATACGATGCCTTTAATAATACCAATAATTTCTTTAATTTTCCAAATGTTTTTATTGTTGTTATGACAAAATAAATTCTTTGTTTTCACTATTTAAAGAAGTCAATTCAAACAATACATTTTAAAAAATATAGAAAAAAGTTGCTGATATTTAGAATTACAGATATTCTAAAACAAAGAATATAAATTTGATTAATTAAAGAATAACATTGTATGACCAGATTTCAAAGACAACATTAGTAAAAAATGAACAATGTTTTCTATGATATCAACATACTTTTTTTTTCTGTGTATAATTAATTTTTAATTCACGAATATATTAAACTTAAGCAAAATAAGCTTCATTTCATATGATCATATCACTGCTGGTTATCTTATCAGGCAATCGCGTAGAGAGAGAAATTCTCAATTTTTTTTTAAATAAGCACCAATTTTTTAAATTTTGTATGAAAAATTTTAATTTTTCACCGTCCTTCTATGTTTTGATATACTTCTCGTTAGAAAATTAAAAAATTTTTATAAAATAATAAATTTTGGAATTTTATCTAACAGCTGTAAAAGAAAAATATAGTGCAATGTATACTTTTCATTCATAAATTACGGTTTAAAAAAAACCCTTCATCAGAATAACTAACGTGGAACAACCTTCATTGACATGCTAAAGCATACTAAAATAAAAATAAATATCGTATATAAATTTTTTAATTTTCTGAATTAGTTTAGAACAATTTTTAATAAGGTAAGCGTGGCAATCATGGTGCAAATCATTTTTTAAAAAAAAATAATTTTGAAATAAAAAACATTTTTTCAACAAAAAACAAAGGCTTTCTTATTAAATGAAAAAATAAAAGAAAATACATTTCAATAAAAGGAAACAAAATGATTTTTTTTTAATTCATTAATAAAAGCATTTTCTTAAAAAAAATAATAATTCATATAAAACAACAAATAAATATTTCTAAAAATTAAAATTAAAGTAAGAAAACGTCTAATATAAACTAGTATAAAAATTAAAAACAAAATTATTTAAATTTTTGAATTTTAAAAGAGCTGCCCAATATTTTTTTTTCACACAGTTTATTATTTTCTATTCTACATATATTAGATAATACTATATTTGACAAAACTGAAAAATATGTACAAAAACTTCAATAGAAGACTTTCCACATGAACATGAGGAATCTAATGGGATATCAAAACTTATCGAATTAATGCTTTGGTAGGTAAGAGCGCAAATAATTCCTTTTTGATTTGTATCAGCAAGAAATTTAAATTTATCTAACAACATTAAATTATTTAAAATAGCATTCATATGAAATAATATGTTCTGTACCCATCTAGTGGAAACAACTAAACCACCTCGTTGAATGTAATTGAAATAATTACTTTCGGTATTTAAATTTCCTTTGTTTTCCACAATTAATAATTTACAAATATGATAATCTAATTTTTTTGATACAGAAAATACAGCGTAGCCCGATACATAAAAATGTGCATTTTGGTCAAAAATTTTACTGAAATTTTCTAAATATTTTAAATCTAAGACATGTAAATATTCGCTAATATTTGATTCTAATAAATTCGTTAAAGTGTCATAATTATTTCCACAATACATTTTATCAGAATAGCGTCTTACAATTTTTCTTATACGAAGTTTTTTTTCTGATTCAATAATGTTTTGATATGACACTAAATAACTACAACCACTTAATCTTCTATAGAGACCAAATCGTTTTTCTAAATTATCTGTTTGGATCTTACCAGGTAAAAAATATTGTATATCAAATTTAAGAAAACTAAGATTAATTAATTCAAGTATTGCGCTATTAGTTTGAAGTAATGCCTGGTATGTTGGAATTGTTAGAAAACCAGTAAAAATATTTAAGGTTTTCCATTTAAGTAGCCATTCATTGAATCTATGTAAAAATAAAACTTGTTCATCTGAAGCACTGCATATTGGATTTGTCCATTTATCTCTACTAGTAATACCTTTAAAAACTAATCTATTATTAATGATTTTACACCATTTAAAAATTATTTTTAAAAAATCTATTGTACCAGTTAAATTGTCATTATTTTCTGATTCTAATGCAGCTATTGTTGATTCATTGAAAATATTGGTAACTAGCTGAACTTTTTGCTTTTCTATGGTTGTGGGAAAAAGAGTTTTAAAATTTAATCGATGTGCCTTTTTTAATACTAGAACTGATTCTTTTTCATAAAGATCACGTAAATCCTTAAAACAAGCTAACTGAATTAGGCCTGTTTCAAAATTTGGATAATAAAATGTTTTTTCACTATCCAATTTATTAACCCAGTTATTTCTTATATTTTTTAGAAGATGAACAGAATCAAAAACCAGATAAATTTGAGAGTCGGGATAATCGGGATTTAAAAATTTGTGATCATTATTTGAAACAAGTGATGAAAAAAAACCAAGGGTTTTTAAAAAAGCACATTTTCAAAATTATATTGTATTACATACTGAGTTTAACTTTGGAATATTTACTTGGAAATAGGTACTGCATAATTATAAAATTTACTGCTAACAGTAAAGTTTTTATTTTAAATTTGTTATAGCCCTTCAATGGGGAAAGTTGCCAAGTTTCTCAAGGATTTAACTTCATCTAACTTCCCCCCCCCTCCGTCCCCTCCATTTTTTTAGGTTCTAGGAATTAAATTGTGAATTCCACAAAAATTTGGAATTTTACTTAGAATAATGCAAGCTAAGCAAAAATGGATAAAACTGAGAGGCACTTTCTTCAATTTAAGGAACCGCTTTTAAATTTAAGAAAAACCTTTAACATATGTTAAAATATAATGTTGGGCCTTTAAATTTTGAACATTAATAAAAAAAAAATTGGACAGGTATTCAAGTTGCACGTGCTTAAAAATACCAAAATTTCAATTTTCGAGCCCTTACAGCTCCTAAACAGGGGGCTTGACAAAAAACTTTTGTTAACCAACTCCTACTAATTTCTGAGTATCTAACTTCTCCCAAAATTTCAAGACCCTAGCTGGAACCGTTCAGAAGATATGTGTGGCCAAAAATTTTGGAAAAATTGAGTTTTGTGTAATGTTAAATTTTAGTATCGTATGGCAACCCTAAACATTTGCCTTTTAAATATTTATAAACTTCATGAAACCAGCTATTGTTTGCCGTTTTCAGATTGAAAATATATCTAACAGAACTCTTGTTATAACAATTTAAATGTAGGGCTTTTTCCAACTTTGGGGGCTGTAGTCCCGTAACAGGTGGGGCTACAGAAAAAAATACTTCTACGAAATTATTTTTTTTGCAAAAACTACCCATGGTTAAAATTTCTTTACTCTATTTCAAACGGTGTAAAAGTTTTTGTAAACATACGAACGGACGGACGGACAGACGGACGGACAGAGTGAAGCTATATAGGCACATTTTTACAAAATTTTTTGAAAATGTGCTAAAAAACTTAAACATATTTTGATTGGCTCTGTGATTGTTAGTTGTAATGGAAATGACTTGAAATCCTAAAATTTGTAATTTTGATATAATATTCTTCGTGAACTTGTGAATCTCCAAACCAACTAAATTACTTACTGGGATTAAACTGACTATTTCTTTCATTTTTCCAAATACAGAATTTATCATGAAAGCTAAAACAGTATTAGCTGGTGAATCAATGTTGTTATGTGAAAAACCAGTTATATTTTTGGATTTGTAATTTATTTGTTTTTTAATATATATTTCATCTATTTGCAAATTAACTTTTTTTTCTAGAGGCGATAATTTACTTATTACTTTATTTAAATAATTTAAATTAGAAGAATCATTTTCTGAATTAATGTTTTGAAATGCAGAAATTTTTTGCAAAGTGGCTTTGTGTGGAAGTATTAAAATGTTATTGTCTCTAATTATATCGTAAGCTGATGACGAATATGAATAAATAGTAAAAGAATTAACTATTGTGTTTATAATATAACGTTTTCTAACATTAGAAATTTGCACTAATTGGTCAGCTAAAATATCTAAATTATTTTTATATTCAAAATCTAAATTATTTTCGGTAATTATATCAACAGTTTTTTTCAAATAATTTAAACTTATATCTAAATATGACTTAATTAGTTTAACATTATAACAATTATTTTTTAAGGAACTAAATTTATCAATTATACTTTGAATTTCAGACCATGAAGTTATTCTTAGATTTTTTGGTAGAATATCAGGTAAATCTTTATAAGTTTGTTCTATTAAATTATGTTTTACACTGACTGTAAAATTTGTTTTAATAAAAATTATAGTTTTTATTTTTAAAACTGGAGATCGTCTTTGACTACTTGAAATAAAATAAAATCTTCATTTATCACTTTAATAGTAAAGTCTTTAAGTTTTAAAATTTTTGATGCGTTTGTTTTTAAATTATAAAAATTTCTTATTAAGTCGCTATCAATTGCCATTCGTAAATTATTTAATTTTGTTATGCATTTTCTTGAGGTTTCCCGTTTTGTTGTAAAATTTTCTTTATTTACAAAAATAGAAGGAATTGCACCTTTAACAAGACGAATCCTTTTTGCTGGTATTTTGTTTTCATTGCATTTGAATTTTTATACCCTACACCTATAGAATAGGTAAAGGGGTATATTAACTTTGGTATGGTGTTTGTAACCACCTAAAGGAAGCGAGCTAGATATGGAAAAGTATATATATTTGTGATCAGCGTGACCGCCTGAGTCGATATAGCCATGTCCGTCCGTCCGTCCGTAGGCACGATAACTCAAAAAATAATAGAGCTATCTTGATGAAATTTTAACTGTAGGTTACTAGGACTGAAAGTACGGCGGGGATTGCATATGGGCGAAATCGGCCCATGGGTTCGGATTCAGGACCTTTTAATCGGTTTCAGGGCTAACGAACAAATATAAAAAATCACGATAACTCAACAATTAATGATGCTATCTTCATCAAATTTGTGCTGTAGGTTACTAGTAATGAAACTACTTCGGGAATTGCGTAAGGTCGGGATTGGACCATGGGTTCGAAACCTAGAACTTTTTGATCGAATTTAGGCCAAACGAGCATAATTCCGAAACAAATGATGATAGAACCTCCAAATTTAGTATCAGGGTGTCCCTTCCTATTTCCTAAGTGTCCTGTGAATTTGTGTCCCATTGGAGTAGTGGGTCGAGGACCAGCCACACATTTCCGAACACCTTAAAGCATATCTTTAAAATTAATAAAAATAACAACTTGAAAAAATGTAGAAGCTTCCAATTTGCCACAAGGGTGTTCTTTACTATCTCTTGCATGTTCCCCTAATTTGGGATCAATTGAAATGGTGGTTCTGTCTGTACCCCTCCCAGACCTCCCAAGTTTTAAAGGCTTATAATCGAAATTACTAAAAATAGTTACTTAAAATTAGGATAGACCGTTCAAATTGTGTACAAGGGTTAACTAGTACTATAAGTACAGCGCGGACTATATAAGGGCGAAATCAGCCCAACGGTTCGGATTCCGGAACTTTTAAACGGTGTCAGGGCTAACGAACATATATAAAAAATCACGATAACTCAACAACTAATGAGGCGATCTTCATGAAATTTGTGCTGTAGGTTATTGGTAATGAAACTACGGCGGCGATTGCGTACGGTGAGGATTGGACAATGGGTTCGGAACTTGGAACTTTTTGATCGAATTTAGGCCAAACTAGCATAATTCCGAAACCAATGAAGATAGATCTTTCTTCTCCATTACTACAGCAATCTTTTACAATACAACAAAGTGGCATTTTATTTCTAATCCTACATAGAATAAAAATAACTATCAATAATTATTGCATACATATTAAACATACTTTAGTTAACTGCTAAACAAGAAAAAATTTATTTGAAAAAGATGTAAAGATATATAATGACTAAATTACAGTTTACCCTATTTTCTATAATAATAAAAATATATTTACGAAAAAAATGCGACACAACCTACTCGATATATTGTTTTTTACAAACTAATTTGAAATTATTTGAAAAAAAAAGACAGAACAAAACGATTCAATACGAAACAGTATCGATCGAAATTTTCGTCAAAATTCTTTCTACGCGACTGCCTGATATAACCAGCAGTGATCATATTCATAATTATTATATCTCTCAATATCAAAATACAAAGCATGCAAAATATTACATATATACATATTATATGAATACATATAAATTATTTATGAAGCCATTTACTTAAAAAAAATCTTTGTGTTCTTTTTTGCTTATCCTAAATTTTTTGTTTTAAACTATGCATCATTTAAATCATATGAAATCGTTATCTACAAAAAAAAAAAAAAAAACAAAATTTATATAATTTCATGTTAAATACAAGATGCATAGCAAAATTTCAAATTTTTATATGAAAATAATTGAGTTAAAAAAGTTAGTTGTTGGACAGCTACCCGAAGTTTTGGTTCGATTTTAACCAAAAACAATAGGGAACCTAGAAATTGATTGAAAAATATTTTGTGAAAATTTCCAAACTGTAGCTCTTTTAGTGTTTGAGTTATCGTGCTGACACACGGACGGACGAATGGACGGACAGACACACATAGCTAGATCGACTCATTTTTCGATTCTGAGCTGATACGTACCCTTGACACTATATCTAGCTCGTCTAGATCGATGCGTTACAAACGGAGGAGCAATTTTAATATACCCGATGTCATATATGTATGCACGGGTATAAATATTTAAGTGAATATTTTTTATTAATGACATTAATATTTCGGGGACCGGGGACACATTTTCGAAGACCTTAAAGCATATCTATAAAATTAATAAAGATAACAACTTAAAAAAATGTAGAAGCTTCAAATTTGGCACATGGCTGTTCTTTACTATTTCCTGCGTGTCCCTCTAATTTTGTACCTTTCTTAGACCCCCCAATGTTTAAAAGTTTATCATCGAAATTAATAAAACTAGTAACTTAAAATTAATATAGAACGTTCCAATTGTGTACAAGGGTTAACTAGTATTGAAAGTATGACGGGGACTGCATATGGGCGAAATCGTACCATGGTTTCGGGTTCTGCAACCTTTGAAAAGTTCAAGGGCTAACAAACATATATCTTAAAAACACCATAACTCAAAAAATAATGCCACTTTTTTGATGAAATTTAAACTTTAGGTTTCTAGTAATGAAAGTACCATTGGAATTGGTTCTGGTCGAATTTGGTCAATGAGTTCGGATTCAAGAAGCTTTTAGTCGATTTGAGGCCGAACGACTACAATTTCGAAGCCAAAGAATAGAAATCATATCATATGTGTTCCCGAAATTTAGACTTAATTGTAGTGGTTCAGCTTTCTTCAGAGGAACTTACTGCATTTATGTAAAATTTATTTTTATATTTAAATGAATTGTATGAAAAGATGTAAATTAGTAATTGTAATTTAGAAATAAATTTATTGCATATTTTGCGTATAAGCTTTTCTATTAGGTATATTAACTAGCCATTTAAAATAATTGCAATTTTGAAAAATTTGGGTTATTATATATATTATGCTTTGATCAGATTTTTATCAAAAAATTCAATAACTAGAATTTTTTCATTTTGTAATTGAAGTGGAATAAATATATTTTCATTTATAACAAGTTTTTTTGTTTTTTAATATTTTTAAATAAATAAATTAGTAAGAATTTGTAATATTTTTTAAGAAATAGTGTAATTAGAAAATGTTTTTAGTATTATAAAGTTAATTTGGTTAGCTATGTCTTACAATCAAATTAATAACAGCTTTTATGGTGTTAAAATGACGAAATGAAGCCATTACACCTACAAATAGGTGTAGGGTATTTCTAAGTCGGTTGCACCGACTTATTGTTTCTTTACTTGTTAACAATTCAAAAAAAGAACAACAAAAAAAAGTTTAAAAACAAAACAATAATAAACAAAACAAAAATTTCATAATTATTTGCACACGTGTTTATCGTTTCAATATTATTTACACTTAGCCTTAAAAAATTGAAAAAGTCGAAAATCTGTAAAAAAAAAAGTGTTAGTAGGTTCAATATTATACAGTCAGTGTATTTAAGAATTACCTAATATTTTGTATTGCCTCCCTTTCCAGCAATTACTTCTTGGAGGCGTTGCGGCATGGAGTCTACTAAATTTCTTAACTTTTGAGGGTCAATTTGATTCCAATCCTTCAAAGCATCAGCATGTACCTCTTCTTTGGATTTTCCCATTTTTTGAGGAATAATAGACTTCATTTTATGCCAAACATTTTCGATAATGTTCAGATCAGGACTCTGTGGAGGCGATTTTAACACATTTTGTTCAACACCAGATAAAAATTGCGTTATGCATCGTGCTGTGTGAATAGGCGCATTGTCATGTTGCAAAATGAAGTCTTGGTCAATCAATCTGGTACCCGCAATAAGTGCAACATCATTCAAAAGATGCAAATAATGAGCTGCGTTCATCTTTTCCGAGCATGCAATAAGGGGACCAAGGCCATTATAAGCAACACATCCCCACATAATGATTTTTCCTCCATTTGAATGTCGTGTAGGAATATCTTCAGCTCTTTTTTTCTTTTCACTTGGGTGGGAGTAATAAAAATGTTTGCCATAGGTTCCATCTAATGAAATAGCAGTTTCGTCCGTCCACAATATGCGCCTCCAAAATTCTTTAGGTTTATCTTTATGTTCTAAAGCAAATTCGAGCCGAAGTCTTTGATTTTTTGGAGAAATGTAAGGCTGTTTTCGAGACACATACGCTTTAATTTTCTTTTCTTTTAACCTTCTCCAAACTGTGGTTTTGCTAATTTCTTTCCTTTTATTACGATTAACATTTTTTTGAATGTTTCTCAAACTTTCGGTCGGATTTCTCTTTACATATCCAACAATATAATTATCTTCTTTCTCATTTGTTACCCTTTTCTTGCCTCTTCCAGGTACATTTAGAAGGCTTTTTTTATTATTTTGCTTGGAAAGTTGATAATAAACACTACGCTTGTGGCATTTATATTTTTTTGAAAGCTCAGAAGCCGAAATATCACTTTTATAATCAACAACGATTGCTAAACAGGTTTCCAAAGTTAATTCTTTACTTCGCGGCATTATTATTCGTTTAAATTACTTCACTGTAATAAAAATAAAACTCAACTGGCTATAAAATCTCTATTTCAATAAATTCTAAAAAATATGAATGCCGTTAGTTTCCAGAATTGCATTTTGTTTCTTTATTTTTGCTAAGTGTAAATAATATTGAAACGATAAACACGTGTGCAAATAATTATGAAATTTTTGTTTTGTTTATTATTGTTTTGTTTTTAAACTTTTTTTTGTTGTTCTTTTTTTGAATTGTTAAAAAAATAGTACAGAATTTATAAATAAAATTTGAGTTCAATTTGATAATAATTGTAGAAGATTTTTATTTAAGTTCATAAACATTCCAACAAATTTGTTGTGTGCAAACAATATTGAAACGATAAACAGGTGTGCAAATAATTATTAAATTTTTGTTTTGTTTATTATTGTTTTGTTTTTAAACTTTTTTTTGTTGTTATTTTTTTGAATTGTTAAAAAAATAGTACAGAATTTATAAATAAAATTTGAGTTCAATTTGATAATAATTGTAGAAGATATTTATTTAAGTTCATAAACATTCCAACAAAATTTGTTGTGTGCAAACAATATTGAAACGGACTGTATATGTACAATGTGCAAAAATTTATTTAGACTTAAAGATACCTAAAAAATATAAAATAATTTTGTTTAACAAACTAGATAGTTAGATAAAGATTATATCAAGTAAGTACTTATAATGCTTTTTAATGATATTTTTGTCTTCTGTTATAAAATTTAAATTAATTTAGATAAATTTACTAAAGGGGATAATTTAATAAATTATGATTAGTTAATAGATAAACCGACTATTAAGGAATTGGATCCAACTTGAAAATTGTCAAATTAAATATTGTATTTAATAATTTTATATATGTACCTAAATAATTGTCTAAAAAAATTGAATTAAAACTAAAAAGTATAAAATAAAATAAAATAAAAAAAAATATTTTTTTCAATATATACTTTTATTAAAGTAGTATTAGCTCCCTAAAATGTAGAAAATAAAAAATTTAAGGTAGATCTCGGGAATTAGTTACTGTGTTAATATAAAAATAAATTGCTGGTATAAGAAACAGTTCTTTTAAGGTTTGAAATCTTTTAAGCTTAAAATTTTTAAAATTTTCACTAACCAAAAACTGATGGCAGATCTTTTGCATTTAAAAGTGTTTTAATATAAAATATAAAAGTAAATTGCTGGATTAATTTTAAGAAAAAGAAGAACTATCTTTCATTTCAATAATTTACTTTATTATTTTATATTTAAACACTTTTAAATGCAAAAGATCTGCTAATAATTTTTGGTTAGCGAAAATTTTAAGCTTAAAAGTTTTCAAACATTAAAAAACCTTTTCGGCGAACGATAGGTGGTTTTAAAAACTTTATAAATTTTTAAAAACCAAAGGTTTAGGGTTTTCATACGTTACTAAAATTTACCATTATGCAAAACTCTATTTTTTGCAAAATTTTTGGCCATACATATCTTGTAAACGGTTTAAGCTCGGGTCTTGAAATTTTGGGAGAAGTTAGATCCACATAAATTAATAGAAGTAATTAACTGGATAATATAATGTTTATATTACGGTCATAAGGGTATCCCAGAGTAAACACAGTTTACTCTACTGCACTCTTCCTCGTTTTCATTTCGTTTATCATACCCGTATGACTATTAGTCAAAAGGGTATACTAAATTTGCCATTACGTTTGTGACGCAGATAAGAAGGGGGGGTAGATATAAAATCAAGTGTATGGATCGTCCGCGAGATAACTCAAAAAATAACAGGGCTAGGATTTTTAAATTTTCACAAAATCGTTTTTATGCAACAGCCGTCATCGCCATTTAAATTCAGCCATTTTGGTCCGCGGGTTCGAGTACCTGCCATACAACTTCTTTTTTTATATGAGCATTACTCTGTACTTATTAAAGCTGGGTGTCTGAAATTTTGCCAAAAGTAGTTTAGTTTAATGGCCAAAGTTTCTGCAAAATTTGGTTGGTTTACTACAGTGGGTTCGCGTAGCTGCTATACAACTCCTTCTTTTATATGAACGTTACACTACACCTAATGAAGCTAGGTGTCTGAAATTTTGCCAAAAATCGCTTAGTGAAATGGTCAAAGTTACTGCAAATTTCGGTTGGTCTACTGCAGAATGTTCGAGTAGCTGCCATACAACTTCTTCTTTTATATCCTAATAAAACTGCATGTTTGGAATTTTGCTAAAAGTAATTAACCAGATGATATAATGTTTATCTTACGTTCATATGGGCAACCCAGAGTTGACACAGTCTACTCTACTACGCTCTCCCGAAAATTTAGTACAAAAATAATCCATAAAAAATAATCAAAGCAGTCTTGAATTTTCGAATTTCGGTTCATAAATGAAAAGAAAACAATTGCTATTCTCGTTTATTCTAGTAGACTGTGTCAACTCTGCGATACCCGTTTGACCGTAATATAAACTTGTTGTTCGTTTAGTTTTGTATTTATGATGAGTGTAATTTTGTCTACAATAATTTTTTCGAACAACTTTGGAACAACAATAGCTGCACCACGGTAATTTTCGACGTATGATTTATCACCCTTTTTGTAGATAGTGGTAAGATAAGAGGATTCACCCTTTTTGTAGATAGTGGTAAGATAAGAGGATTTCCAGAAAAGAGAAAAAATAACTGAGGAAAGATTATTAAAAATAAAATGAAGCGGATAAGTGAGATAACTGACACAGTTGTATAAAAAAGTCGGTGGAATCAGGTCAGGTCCTATACCTTTTTTGGTATCAAGTTTAGTGATTGCTTTAAATATTTCAACTTCGGAAAGGTATAAATCCGAAATAATAGGATTTGAATTATTTATTAAGTTAGAGAAATCAAATTCAAATGGAGAATCGTGTGGACGATAAACTTTTTGAAAATAATTATCAAAGAAATTGCAGATAGTTTTAGGACAATTAGAAAACTTATTGTCTTGTGATATTAAGCTTGGATAACCGTAAGTTTTACGTTTTGTGTAAACGAAGTCAAGAGACTTTTTAGGGTTTGTAATTAATTTTTTGCGTACGTTAGTGAGATATCTATCATAAGCCAGGTTAGATTTTTGTTTATATTCAAAAGCAAGATCCTTGTACTTGTTTAATAAGTCATTTTTAGGCTCTTTTGAATTCAAAATTATTTTGTATGGTTTATTGCGTTGGTTACGCAATGTCTTAAGTTCACTGTTCAGCCAAGGTTCGGTTGTCTAGTCCTTTTTGCGAATTTTAGGAACAAAGGAGTTAATTATCTCAAATAGCTTTGAATAGAATTGAGAGACAATCAAGTCAATATCCTGTTCGGTTAACAGGTCGTCCCAACTGATGACTGATAAGAAAGTCATATACAAAAATATTATTGTTAGATTTGGTAAAAAATGGTATAGCTGTGGAAAATTCGAAGATGATTGCGTTATGATGAGTAGTGTTAGTCAAAAGATTATCTGCATTATCTGCGAGATTAACCACCACTTTATCATATGCATTTGAAAATGCAAGATCTAACCACTTGTCATTACTATTAGGATAAATAATAATTTGTTATAAATCATTACTAAAGAACTCACTAATGAGACCGAAGTCAATTTCATCTTGGAAGTTAATAGGTAATTATATATTATTAGAGTCATCGACAAAAAATGAAAGAGAAGCTCGATTAAAATCTCCGAAAATAAAGATTTAGTCATCCTCATGCATATCCGAAATAATTTTGTGATAGACCTTGTAAAATTCAGAATATGAAAAACTGTCTGACCACGGAGGAAAATAAACAATACCTAAGTATAAATTTTTCCTACCTAGGTTTAATTTAATAAATTAGTGATCAAAGGAATGATATGTACCAGTAATTATTGGTACACTAGATATGTTATTATTAACAGCAAGGAGTACACCACCCCCTCGCAAGCAATTTACAGAATGATAATCACGATCCTTTCTGTATATGGACCAATTGCCATCAAGAATTTCTTCGTTCTTAAACGAATCATTGATCCATGTTCTGTAATATCTAATATATTGAAATTACATGACTTAGCATCAACATAAAACTTTTTTAGCTTGCCTCTCATACCACTACAGTTATGATAAAATATACAGATGTTATTGATATTGTCAGTAGATTGAGAGATTTTTTTATATCTCGTAACATTAGATAATGAAATGAGATTAGAACTCGGTACGTGACTAGGATAATTATTACTCGTTTGGATGAAAAACTTGTTATAGTTCTCGCGAAATTGGTACAAGTGATTGTAATAATTACTATCACAATGACTACGAAAAGCTTTAAGGTCCTCATCGACATCTTTTGCAGTAAAGCCTATATTTTCATGAAATCTAAGGTAAAGACTATACAAATCTTTATAATTAGATGGCAGGCCCTCATTATTAATAAGAACTGATAAGTGAGTCCTAGTTTTGCCTTCTAAGATGCGATTATTTGAATCATTATGTAGATAAGCAAGGAAAAGTCTTACATTATAAAGATTAAAATTTTAACCCTGAATCTAGACAGTCCATATTTACAATCTTCAGTTAGTGATTGGTTTGTCATTCTAATAATTGGAGCTATGAGCGGATTACGAGCGAGCTTATTATTGTTATTCCTAATTAAACGAGGAAGATTATAGTTGCCCTTGTCAACTTTTAGATACCCGTGCATACCCACTATGGTGTATAAAATAACCGTAATTTACTTCCCTTACACATTTAACTCATTACTCCATAATTTCAAAACAAAAAACAAAATTTTCATTCATTGTCCCATAACTTTAGCTTAAAAAAAAAAAAAAAAAAAAAAACAAAAAAAAAAATGGCCCACCCTAAAATTCCGATGGTCCGAGTGATGTCCAACTTTGCCAACTAACTTGCCCTATTACTTTACCTGCCCAATTTTAATTTTAACCTTATAGCTTCATTAGATTCACAGTTATTGAATCGAAAACTTTGTATGGCAACATTTTGAAACATCATATAAGTGCTCGATTCATTACATAAATAACTGTGTGTAATTTTTATCGTCGTAGTATAATTAGTTTTGTAGAAATTCATATTGGTGCAAAGAAGTTGTATGGCAGCCCCCCGAAAATGGGGCCCTTACATTTTGAAACTTCATATAAGTGCTCGATTCATAATATTACTAACCGTGTGTAATTTTCAGCCTCGTAGTATAATTAGTTTTGAAGAAATTCATATTGGTGCAAAGAAGTTGTATGGCAGCCCCCCGAAAATGGGGCCCTAACAATTTGAAACTTCATATAAGTGCTCGATTCATTATATAATTAACCGTGTGTAATTTTCAGTCTCGTAGTATAATTAGTTTTGAAGAAATTCATACTGGTGCAAAAAAGTTGTATGGCAGCCCCCTGAAAATGGGGCCCTAACATTTTGAAACTTCATATAAGTGCACGATTCATTATATAACTAACCGTGTGTAATTTTCATCTGCGTAGTATAATTAGTTTTGAAGAAATTCATATTGGTGCAAAGAAGTTGTATGGCAGCCCCCCGAAAATGGGGCCCTAACATTTTGAAACTTCATATAAGTGCCGGAGTCATTATAAAGCTAACCGTGTGTAATTTTCATCCCCGTAGTATAATTAGTTTTGAAGAAATTCATATTGGTGCAAAAAAGTTTTATGGCAGCTCCTCGAAGCCTTGGTCCGATTTTAACCAAAAACAATAGGGAACCTACAAATTGTCTAAAAATTACTTTGTGAAAGTTTCAGAACTCTAGCTCTTATAGTTTTTGAGTTATCGTGCTGACGGAAGGACGGACGGACGGACGGACACACATAGCTAGATCGATTCACTTTTCGATGCTGATTCGATACGTACCCTTGACACTATATCTAGCTCTTATATTTCGATGCGTTACAAACGGAGGAGTAATTTTAATATACCCGATGTTCATATATGTATGCACGGGTATAAAAATGTTGATTGCTTATTATTATTGTTAATATTATCATTATTATTATTATTATTATTATTATTACTAGTATCATTATTATTATTAATATTATTATTAGTATCATTATGATTATAAATATTATTATTATTACTAGCAGATTTACCCGGTGTTACCCGGGAACGTGCAAATTGTAAAAAAGCAAGTTTCAGCCAATTTTTTGAAGTATTACTTTGGTTAAAAAGAAAGCCTCAAAAAAATATTTGTGGAGTTCCGTTAACCCATTGTACCTCAACAGTTTTTATAGGTTTTTTCGTTACTTTGCAATAAATTAGAAATGGTTTAACCGATTGACTTCAAATTTTGTATATGTGTTCCTCTTTCAAAATGGGGATCACTCTATTAACAGACTTGGAATTTGCTAACCCATACTGATCCGACGTTTGTTAAAAAAAAAAATTGTAAGTAAATTACGTTCAATTTTTGAAAGTAGGTAAAACTTCTTTGAATTAGGGGAATGTTTAAAATAAGTTTTTGAGTCGAGTCGAATTCTTTTAATCGATTGCGAAAGAAAAACTTTTGCTAAACAGTTTGAACGATTATCTCTAATTTTTCTGTACGTGGTGCTTCTTGATAATTTGGTGCTCCTTGACGATAGGGTTGAGGATGGTAGGTTTCCAGCGAATAATATTAACTGAATTAAAATTTTTTTTTTATTATTATTTAATTATAATGAAAAGTTTCAAGTGAAATTTGACAAATTTGTTAAAAGATTGCAAGAATAATTCTATAAAAAGCGTTTTAAAAAAATTTCTTTATTACATTTTCAAATGTACACTAATTTAGGCTTTAAAATCAACATCTGAAATTGGATACAAATCGGAAAAGCAAAATTTTTTGGAAG
Organism: Dolichopus griseipennis; assembly: GCA_963082915.1. Classification (NCBI taxonomy): domain Eukaryota; kingdom Metazoa; phylum Arthropoda; class Insecta; order Diptera; family Dolichopodidae; genus Dolichopus; species Dolichopus griseipennis. The sequence goes on from OY720441.1 coordinate 283,214,217, forward strand.
CCCGCCAGGCCGAAATGGGTTAATTCATTCCAACCAAATTTATACAACTAATTTCGGTTGCTATGAGGAACATTTGTGAAAAATTTCAAGTCAATCGGTCAAACCGTTTTAACTCGGCATCAAAAACATTGAAAAAGCTTCATTGCGCCCTCGTGCCCAAACGGGTTAACCGGGCTCAACGAAAATTTGTGCCATACTCTCTTTTCGACTGAAAAAAAAATTGGACACAAATCGGAAACACAAAATTTTTTGGAAGCCCGCCAGGCCGAAATGGGTTAATTTATTCCAACCAAATTTATAAAAATAATTCCGGTTGCTAATAGGAACTTTTGTGCAAAATTTCAAGTTAATCGGTCAAACCATTTTGACTTGACATCCAAAAAACGAAAAAGCTTAAAACGGCTCTGGAGCCGTTAAATTAAAACTCCATTGAGTGGCATTTCCCTGGTGCGCCAGGTAAAAGGTAGTTTACATAGTAAGTAGCCGGACCTGTTGACATATAAAAATGTGACATAGCCTATGTGACTCCCGGGCTCTCAGAATTATTCCTTTAAAATTTTGTGACAATCGGACCAGTGGTTTTCACGTGAATCCTGGACAAACAAACAAACAAACAAATTTTCTCTTTATACCCGTATGACTATATAGTCAAATTTGCCATTACGTTTGTGACGCAGAGAAGGAGGGGTGGTAGATATAGACTCAAGTGTATGGATCGGATCAGAGTCAAAAAATAAATGGATTTAGCTATGTATGTCCGTCCGTCCGCACGATAACTCAACAACTAAAGGAGCTACGATCTTGAAATTTTCGCAAATTAGTTTTTTTGCAATAGCCGTCATCGTTATTTAAATCCAGACATTTTGGTCCATGGGTTCGGGTAGCTGCCATACAACTCCTTTTTTTATATGAGTATTACTCTATACCTATTACAGCTGCGTGTCTGAAATTTTGCCAAAAGTAGTTCAGTTTTATGGCCAAAGTTTCTGCAAAATTTGGTTGGTCTAGTGCAGTGGGTTCGAGGTGCTGCCATACAACTCCTTATTTTTTATGAGCATTACTCTCCACCTAATGAAGCTGGTTGTCTAAAATTTTGCTAAAAATAGTTTAGTGTAATGGCCAAATTTTCTGCAAAATTAGTATGGTCTACTGTAGAGGGTTCGAGTAGCTGCCATACAACTCCTTCTTTTATATGAGTATTACACTACACTTAATAAAGCTGTATGTTTGAAATTTTGCAGAAAGTAATTAACCGGATGATATAATGTATATGTTACGTTCATACGGGTATCCCAGAGTTGACACAGTCTACTCTACTACACTCTTCCTCGTTTATATATTAGATTATAATTGTTACTATTATTATTATTATTATTTTTGAAATTGCTAATATTATTATTATCGTTGTTGTTATTGTTGATATTATTATTAGTATTGTCATTAATGTCATCACTATTAATTTTAACAATTGGATAACTAGATGACGGTACCAACGTGTCTCCCTGAACAAAATTAGAATAATTATTATTATTTACTTTCGGAAAATTGTTACTATTTGAACCCGCTTTCAACGTTACATCTTGAACAAAATTCCCATCTCTTTTTCTAACCCATGATTGTGTATCTGTGTTAGTTGTCTGAATGTTGAAATGAACTTTTTTTGGTTTAGCATTATATAAAGAGATAGCAAATGGATTAAGGAGAGTTTTGTTTGAATTAGTGTTTGACTTATTAAGTTTAGAGTCTTTAAAATGTTGAACTATGGTACCATTTTTATAGTGTTTATAAGTTATTATATCATCAACTTTAGAAATAGGTACCATAACCTTAAATGATTTATATTTCGGTTTATATTTTAAATTTTTTGGTGTAATGTTAATAATACTAATATTAATACATTTAAACTTATTTTTTAAAAAACTATTTATATTACTTACAGGTTGTATATGATGGAAATTTTGAAAAGTAGAGGGCAATGTTACTAGATGTGTCTTCAAGTTTTGGTTTTGAAATATTGGCGGAAATGTTGGTTCGTAAGGTAACAGGATTTGTTGAGTTGAGTAAATATGAAATACACCATTTAGCAAAACCTCCATGCATAGATGAACTGGTGAAATATGTTAGTCACCACTCAACTAATGTATTTATGTGGGATAATTTCAATAAATTTGTTATAAAATTTGATATTATTGTTAATAATATCGACATATAACAATATATGTTTTAATATATAATGAATTCATTTTTTAAAATTAACAAAAATTAAATATATAGTTTAAAATTTGCATTTGAAACCTCGAAATCCAAAATATTTCGATTTATTTCATTTCATCACATTAGTGTTATTGTTGTTGAATGATATTTATATTTATTAGTGTTGACAATTGAATGATATTTTAGTTTGAATAAATTTTTATATTAATATAATTTATCAACCTCGATTAACAATGTTTATGTTGGTTAGTATTACATGTAGGTACATTATTACAATCTATACAAATCTATATACCCTTATATCACATACAAATAGAGAAGAAAATTTGTTTGATTATTTGTATGCCCAGGATTCACGTGGTAACCATTGGTCTGAATGCAACCTAAAATTATAGAATAACTCTGGGAGGCCGGAGGATGACAACAGCTATATCAAGTTTTAATATGCCAACATGAATGACTTCAGAGCAGGTTTAAGCTTTTTCGTTTTTTTGATATCAAGTCTAAATGGAATTGAAATTTTGCACAACTGTTCCCCTCAGCTGATGGGATTTACTGTACAAATCTATAAATGTGTTACTCTATTCAAATCATTTGAAATATTGATAAAACAAGTGTTGACCTATCGTCTAAAACTTTACATAGGTAAATTTTCGATTTATCATCCCGTCTTGACGCGACACCTACAGATTTTTTTAAAATTTTTTGTTTTACTGCTTTAATGATTGATAAATTTAGTTGTTCATTAGTTTTCTTTTAGGTCAATGTAATGAGCTAGGCAGAAAAAAAATTATTTTCAATTTAGGATGACGAATTTACAGTTTTAAAACAAGTCTGAAACTAAATTTTATTCAAGCTTGGTTAACCAATTTCAGACGAGCGCTGACGTTAAAAATATTGTGCTAAACGTATTATTATAACAAAAACCTTTTTATACCCTTATGACTATAGGTCATAGGGCATAATAAATTTGCCATTATGTTTGTGAAGCAGAGAAGGAGGAGGGGTAAACATAGACTCAAGTGTATGGATCGGATCAGAATCGAAAAAAAATCGATTTAGCTATGTATGTTCCTACGTCCGCACGATAACTCAAAAACTAAAGGAGCTAGAATCTTGAAATTCTCGCAAATTGGTTTTTTCGTAATCGCTATTTAAATCCGGCCATTTCGGTTCATGGGTTCGAGTAGCTGGCATACAACTTCTTTTTTTATATGAGTATTATTCTATACCTAGTAAAGCTGGGTGTCTGAAATTTTGCCAAAAATAGTTTACTGTAATGGGCAAAGTTACTGCAAAATTGGGTTGGCCTACTGCATTAGGTTCGAGTAGCTGCCATAAACTCCTTCTTTTATATGAGCATTACACTACACCTAATAAAGCTGAATATTCGAAATTTCGCCAAAAGTAATTAACCGGATGATATAATGTTTATATTACGGTCATACGGCTATCCCAGAGTTGACACAGTCTACTCTACTACACTCTTTCTAGTTTTTATTTTAATTACTAATAAAACTTTGCATTAAAACTTTTAACGAAGTAACAAACAAATAAGGCTAATAAGCCTAATACCATAGGTACATGTTCGAACATGGGGTCATATTATATTCGTGTTATTAAAATTTATCTTAATGAATTCCACATACAGTTTAAACATGATATAGTACTAGGCCTTATTACATGTAGAAGCATCTTAGGTCAATAGATAAAATTCTATTTTTGTTTATATTGTAATATTTTGTATTAGAGTTATATGGTTTTCTTTATCTGTGAGCAGCTATTTGAACCCACTGCAGTAGACCAACCAAATTTTGCAATGACTTTGGCAATTACATTAAACTGTTTTTGGCAAAATTTCAGACACCCAACTTCATTGGGTGTAGTGTAATGCGCATATAAAAGAAGGAGTTGTATTGCAGCTCTTCGAACCGTCTGCAGTATAGAAAACCAAATTTCGCATAAACTTTTCCCATAAAACTAAACTACTTTTGATAAAATTTCAGACAGCCTGCTTCATTAAGTGTAGAGTAATGCTCATATAAAAGAAGAAGTTGAATGGCAGCTACTCGAACCCACTGCAGTAGACCAACCAAATTTTGCAGAAATTTTGGCCATAAAACTAAATTACTTTTGCAAAATTTCAGACACCCGGGTTTAATAAGTACAGAAAAATGCTCAAATAAAAAAGAAATGGTATGGCAGGTACTCAAACCTGGCAGGATTTCAATAGCGATGACGGCTATTGAACAAAAACGAATTTGTGAACATTTCAAAATACTAGCACTTTTATTTTTTGAATTATCTTGCGAACGTGCGAACGTACATAGCTCAATCGAGTTATTTTTTGATTCTGATCCGATCCATGCCTTTGAGTCTTTATCTACTCCTACCCCCGCCCTTCTTCTCTGCGTCACAAACGTAATGGCAAATTTAGTATACCCTTTTGACTTATAGTCATACGGATATCACTCTAAAAATTTTCTTAGAACTCCTATAGTTACAGATTTATTTTGTAATGAATATAAATTAGTTTGATAAACTGTACTGTAGTACCGCCCTGTGCTCGAAATTTGAATTTCGCAAACATTTCCAAAAAAAAATTATTTTTTGTATTTTATATTACACTAATATTGCATGAAAAATTTTTGTTTTTCATAAATACGTAATAAAAACGAGGAAGATTATAGTTGCCCTTGTTAACTTTTAGATACCCGTGCATACCCACTAACCGTTATTTATTTCCTCTATGCTATTATAAATATTACAAAAAAAATATAAGAAAGTAAAATAGTTAAAAAAAAATTTACCTTTATATCCCATAATTTTAGCTTAAAAAAAAATTAAATTTTTAATTCCATTATACTACCATAATTTTTGCTTAAAAACAAAAAAAAAAAAAAAAAACAAAAAAAAAAAAATAGCCCGCCCTAAAAGTTGGTCCGAGTAATGTCCAACTTTGCCAACTAACTTCCCCTATTACATTATCTGCCCAGTTTTAATTTTAACCTCGTAGCTTCATTAGATTCACAGTTATCGAATTGATTACTTTGTATGGCAGTTGCCCGAAAACGGGGCCGTAACATTTTGAAACTTCATATAAGTGCTCGATTCATTATATAACTAACAGTGTGTAATTTTCATCCTCGTAGTATAATCAGTTTTCAAGAAATTCATATTGGTGCAAAAAAGTTGTATGGCAGCCCCCCGAAAATGAAGTCGTAACATTTTGAAACTTCATATAAGTTCTTGATTCATTATAAAACTAACCGTGTGTAATTTTTATCTTCCTGGTATAATTATTTTTGAAGAAATTCATATTGATTTAAATAAGTTGTGTGGCAGCTCCCCGAAACCTTGATCTGGTCTTAACCAAAAAAAATAGGGAACCTAAAAAATGTCCCAAAAATGTTTTGTGTGAATTTCAAAACTCTTGCTCTAATTTTTCAATTCCATCTCTTATAATTAATTTTTAATTCACGAATATATTAAACTTAAGCCAAATCAACTTCATATGATCACATTCATATAATAATCATCATGATAGATAATACTCATCATATTCATATATGATTCATCATATATATTCATAGGTGGCGCGAAATAAAGCCATACGAAATAAAGCCATAAAATGACATTATGGCTTTATTTCGCATTCAAATGCGAAATAAAGCCATATCGCCAATTTTTTCGCATATCATTTTCTAAAATTTTACGAAATAAAGCCATATAGTAAAATTGATACAAATTCTAGTTTAATAGTAAACAAAGTAAAAAAAAAATAAAAATTAATAAGTTCCTAATTTTTTTAATACACTGTAATAAAACATGTTAAATAATATTATATTTTCATTACGGGGGCTGCCGCCCCCGAACCCCCGCTAACTCAATTATTGAAGCTAGATTTTGAATCCAACACTAAAATGAAAAGAATGGTATAAGAATTCGGATACCTAATTCATTCAAAAAATTAATAAGTTTCTAATTTTTTTAATACACTGTAATAAAACATGTTAAATAATATTATATTTTCATTACGGGGGCAGCCCCCCAACCCCCGCTAACTCAATTATTGAAGCTAGATTTTGAATCCAACACTAAAAGGAAAAGAATGGTATAAGAATTCGCATACCTAATTCATTAAAAAAATTAATAAGTTTATAATTTTTTTAATACACTGTAATAAAACATGTTAAATAATATTATATTTTCATTACGGGGGCTGCCGCCCCCGAACCCCCGCTAACTCAATTATTGAAGCTAGATTTTGAATCCAACACTAAAATGAAAAGAATGGTATAAGAATTCGGATACCTAATTCATTAAAAAAATTAATAAGTTTCTAATTTTTTTAATACACTGTAATAAAACATGATAAATAATATTATATTTTCATTACGGGGGCAGCCCCCCAACCCCCCCTAACTCAATTATTGAAGCTAGATTTTGAATCCAACACTAAAAGGAAAAGAATGGTATAAGAATTCGCATACCTAATTCATTAAAAAAATTAATAAGTTTCTAATTTTTTTAATACACTGTAATAAAACATGTTAAATAATATTATATTTTCATTACGGGGGCAGCCCCCCAACCCCCGCTAACTCAATTATTGAAGCTAGATTTTGAATCCAACACTAAAATGAAAAGAATGGTATAAGAATTCGGATACCTAATTCATTAAAAAAATTAATAAGTTTCTAATTTTTTTAATACACTGTAATAAAACATGTTAAATAATATTATATTTTCATTACGGGGGCAGCCCCCCAACCCCCGCTAACTCAATTATTGAAGCTAGATTTTGAATCCAACACTAAAAAGAAAAGAATGGTATAAGAATTCGCATACCTAATTCATTAAAAAAATTAATAAGTTTCTAATTTTTTTAATACACTGTAATAAAACATGTTAAATAATATTATATTTTCATTACGGGGGCTGCCGCCCCCGAACCCCCGCTAACTCAATTATTGAAACTAGATTTTGAATCCAACACTATAATGAAAAGAATGGTATGAGAATTCGGCATAGCTATTTCATACAAAAAATAATCAACCCTAATTAATAAATATAAATATTCTGGAAAAGGGGGCAATCCTGCTTTTGAATCCAACTCCAAAATCCCTCCTAATTGAGAATCCCACATATACACATATATATAAATATTCTGGAAAAAGCGTAAAGCCCTGCTTTTGAATCCAACTAACAATCCCACATATACACATATATAAATATTCTGGAAAAAGCGGCAATCCTGCTTTTGAATCCAACTCTAAAATCCCTCCTAATTGAGAATCCCACATATACACATATATAAATATTCTGGAAAAAGCGTAAAACCCTGCTTTTGAAACCAACTCTAAAACTCCTTCCGAACTATTTAAATAAAAAAGTTTGGAAAATTAAATTGCTTCTATTTTCACAAATAAAATTACATTTTTAAATGCGAAATAAAGCCATATGGCTTTATTTCGCAATTGAATGAGAATTAAAGCCATACGCGAAAAAATTGGCGATATGGCTTTATTTCGCATTTGAATGCGAAATAAAGCCATAATGTCATTTTATGGCTTTATTTCGTATGGCTTTATTTCACGGCGCCTATTCATAATTATCTATCAATATCAATAAGCCATTTACTTAAAAAAATCTTTGTCTTTTTTTTTTTAGCTTATCTTAAATAAACTACGCATCATTTAAATCATATGAAATTCTAACTCGAAATCTTTATCTACTTTTTGTAACAAAAACAAAAACAAAAAAACAAAAACAAACAAAATTCATATAATTTCATGTTAAATACTTCATGTTAAAATTTTTGTAAAAAAATAGGGAACCTAGAAATTGATTGAAAAATATTTTGTGAAAATTTCAAAACTGTAGCTCTTTTAGTTTTTGAGTTATCGTGCTGACACACAGACGGACGGACGGACGGACGGACAGACACACATAGCTAGATCGACTAATTTTTCGATTCTGAGCCGATACGTACCCTTGACACTATATCTAGCTCGTCTAGATCGATGCGTTACAAACGGAGGAGCAAATCTAATATACCCGATGTCATATATGTATGCACGGGTATAATGATCGCAACAATTTTGTCAAGAACTCGAACGATTGTTGCGCTTGAAATTCGGTTGAAAAAAAAATTTTAATGTATGGTTTTTTCAATTCCGAAAATTTATTAATTTATTTGATTTATCTACCAGAATTCCTAGTACAATTTTATCGATAATGCTACATTGTTCGTCATTAGCGAAATATATTAATTTCTTCAAATAACAGTTCTTCTGTATTTCAGAAAATCAATATTTTATAGGACTATTCCCTTACAAATATATAGTAAGTAGTTTCTGTTGAACCAATATATCTATTCCATTTAAAAAAGGATAAATCATACCTAATCAACACTTTCTACATTCTCATTCGGGTCCTGTTAACAGCTTCTTAACCATTTTCTAAGATTTAAATCCTTATATATAAGTTAATTAACACAACACAAAAGAAAAGTAAAAAGCAAATGAAACTTTAAAAGCATGGAGATTTTAAAAATTACTTGAAATGTAAAAATTGTAAGTATTAGCTTACTATAAAAGTGATTTTAGTATAAAAGTAATTTTAAGCTATTCCTAGCTTCGTTGTGCCTCCAGTCTTTTAAGGTCTATTAGCCAGCCGTTTATTAATACAATTTTAATTTAGTATAGTTTGCGAAAATAAATAAAAGCAAATATAGTTTTATTTATTAATTTAATTGAAAACTAATTTGTAATTTTTATATATCTTTATTTTGAATTAAATTACAAATGTATTAAAAGTAAAGGTTGGATATGAGAGAGATTGTTAATAATTTTTCTATGTTATAAGCCGGGGGACCATTACTAAGGTCTTCTATAAATTTTTTGTGCGTAAAACCCAGAAGCCATCAAATTAATAACTTATAAATATTTTTTATAATTTTTTAATGAAAAATTACAAAAAAACCGTTTACAACAAAAAAAAAAATATAAATTTAAGTTATTTTGAAACTTATTTACTATTTAATTTACTAAACTTACATTTACTAATTATCAACGAATAACCTTCACTATATTGATACCGATTACACAAATTCCTTTTTCTTTTTAAATAGTATTGATAAGAAACGTTGATTTTATATTTTACTATTTCACAGAAGACATGTTTAACTCCATTTTCGAAATAAGTTCATGTTTATAAAACCCGCTATTTATAAAATATTTTGTGGAAAGAATTAGGTGCTTCCGCCCTACCACATCACTATCATAACCTTTATAAACATATGTACAATACAACACTATTTGACCTATCATAATTCATAAAAAAAAAGTATCTAGTACCTAAATATTATGTTATTTTAAAGGTGCCAGAAGTGGCAATATTACAGTGAAGTTCAAAAAGTTAAGCTTTTCAATGTTTTTTTTAATTCGTCATTTTAAGATTTTACAACATATTCATACCTACGAAAATTCTTGAATAATACTAATTACGCATCTATTGCTACATACCTATTAATAGATACGTACTATATGCCTACGTGATTTTTACAATACGAATATATATTATATGATACTCAATATTTTACATTTTATACATCATGTCGGTATTAATTTTTGTTTTTAGCAAATTTTCAAAAAATTTTGTAAAAATGTGCCTATATAGTTTCACTCTGTCCGTCCGTCTGTCTGTCCGTCTGTCTGTCCGTCTGTCCGTATGTCTGTCCGTATGTTTACAAAAACTTTTACATCGTTTGAAATATAGAAAAGAAATTTTAACCACGAGTAGGTGTTACAAAAAAAATAATTTCGCAGAAGAATTTTTTTCTGTAGCCCCACCTGTTAGGGAGCTGCAGCCCCCCAAAGTTGGGAAAATCTCTATATTCAAATTGTTATAACAAGAGTTCTATTAGGTATATTTTCAATCTGAAAACGGCAAAAGATAGCTCGTTTTATAAACTATATAAATTTTTAAATAGTTTAAAAAATAAATGTTTAGGGTTGCCATACGGTACAAAAAATTAACCATTATGCAAAACTCAGTTTTGGCAAAATTTTTGGCCACACATATCTTCTAAACGGGCCAAGCTAGGGTTTTGAAAGAAGTTAGATCCTTAGAAATTAGTAGGAGTCGGTTAACAAAACTTTTTTGTCAAGCCCCATGTTCAGGAGCTATAAGGGATCGAAAATTGAAATTTTGCTATTTTTAAACACCTGTAACTTGAATACCTGTTAAAATATTTTTTCCTGAATATACAAAATTTAAAGGTCTAACATTATATTTTAACATACGTTAGAGGTTTTTCTTAAATTTAAAAGGGGTTCTTTAAATTGAAGAAAGTGTCTCTCAGTTTTAACCATTTTTGCCTAAATAGTAAAATTCTAAGAAAAATCCAAATTTTGGTGGAATTCACAATTTAATTCCTAGAACCTACAAAAGGTTTGGGGGAAGGGGAGTAGTGAGCATTATATTCTTAAGAAATTTGGCAACCTTCCCCATAGATGGGCTACTAGAACTTAAAAATTTACTGTTTTTGTAGGTAAGCAGTAACTTAGTCACCAACGTATATATTTCCTAAATTAAACGTTAATATTGAAGCTTCAACATTATATTCCGATAAAATACTTAGTATGAAACACTATATTATTTTGAAAATGTGCTTTTTTAAAAACCCTTGGTTTTTTTTCATCACTTGTTTTTTTTTTTATGATTGTGCTAATTTTGTTGCGTGGTTTTGTTTTTATAAGATTTTTTAGTATTTATTATTTATGCTATGCAAGCATTTTATTATATGTAAGAACAATACAATTTGACATCAGGATTTTGTTTTAATAGACTATTTATTTTTTAAATTTTACAAAGAGATAATGCGCTAAGTTCCGTATTTGGGCACACTGTATAAAATTTAAAATGCATTTGTTTTAAGTGTTAACTAAAATTTTTTGATATTAAGAGAATAATAAAAAAAAGCAAACTAAAAAATTTTTTAAATTTTGCAAAGCTAAAGAAATTTATAGAAAGTAGATGCATAAAATATAAAAGCTAGTCATGTTAATATGAAAAAATAAAGAAAAAACAAGTAAAGAAACAGTCAGTCGGTGCAACCGACTTAGAAATACCCTACACCTATTTGGTTAAAATTTAAGGACATATCCATAAGCAACACCATAAAAGCTGCTATTAATTTGATCGTAAGACATAGCTAACCAAATTAACTTTATAATACTAAAAACATTTTCTAATTACACTATTTCTTAAAAAATATTACAAATTCTTACTAATTTATCTATTTAAAAATATTAAAAAACAAACAAACTTGAAATAAATGAAAATATATTTATTCCAATTCAATTACAAAATGAAAAAATTCTAATTATTAAATTTTGTGATAAAAAGATAATCAAAGCATAATATATTTAATAATCCAAATTTTTCAAAATTGCAATTATTTTAAATGGTTAGTTTATATACCTAATAGAAAAGCTTACAAACGCAAAATATGCAATAAATGTATTTCTAAAATACAATTACAAATTTAGACCTTTTCATATAATTCATTTAAATATTCAAATAAATTTTACATAAATGCAGCAAGTACCTTTGAACATAGCTGAACCACTACAATTTAGTCTAGATTTCGGAGACTCATAGGACATAGGAAATATATTCTTTGGCTTTGAAATTAAACTGGACCAGAACCAATTCCAATGGCACTTTCATTAGTAGTAACCTAGAGTTTAAATTTCATCAAAATAGCGGCATTATTTTTTGAGTTATGGTGTTTTTAAGATATATGTTTGTTAGCCCTTGAACTTTTCAAGGGTTCCAGAACCCAAAATTATGGTACGATTTCGCCCATATGCAGCCCCCGTCATACTTTCAATACTAGTTGACTCTTGTACACAATTGGAACGTTATATCTTACTTTTAAGTTACTAGTTTTATTAATTTCGATGATAAGCTTTTACACATTGGGGGGGTCTAAGTGAGGTACTGAACCACCACTCCAATTGATCCAAAATTAGATGGACACGCAGGAAATAGTAAAGAACACCCATGTGCCAAATTTGAAGCTTCTACATTTGTTTCAAGTTACTATCTTTATTAATTTCGAAAATATGCTTTAAGGTCCTCGGAACTGAGTGGCTGGTCCCCGACCCACTACTCCAATGGGGCCCAAATTTCAAAGACACTTACGAAATAGGAAGGGACACCCTGATACCAAATTTCGAGGTTCTATCTTTATTGGTTTCGGAATTACGATAGTTTGGCCTAAATTCGGTCAAAAAGTTCTCAGTTCCGAACCCATTGTCCAATCCTCACCGTACGTAATCACCGCCGTAGTTTCATTACCAATAACCTACAGCACAAATTTCATGAAGATAGCCTCATTAGTTGTTGAGTTATCGTGATTTTTAATATATGTTCGTTATCCCTGACACCGACTAAAAGGTCCAGAATCCGAACCCATGGGCTGATTTCGCCCTTATACAGCCCGCGCTTTACTTATAGTACTAGTTAACCCTTGTACACAATTTGAACGGTCTATCTTAATTTTAAGTAACTATTTTTAGTAATTTCGATTATAAGCTTTTAAAACTTGGGAGGTCTGAGAGGGGTACTGAACCACCTATCCAATTGATCCCAAATTAACGGAACACGCAAGAGATAGTAAAGAACACCCTTGTGGCAAATTGGAAGTTTCTACATTTTTTCAAGTTGTTATGTTTATTAATTTTAAAGATATTCTTTAAGGTCTTCGGATATGTGTGGCTGGTCCCCGACCCACTACTCCAATGGGGCCCAAATTCCCAAGACACTTAGGAAATAGGAAGGGACTCCCTGATACAAAATTTGGAGGTTCTATCTTCATTGGTTTCGGAATTATGCTCGTTTGGCCTAAATTCGATCAAAAAGTTCTAGGTTCCGAACCCATGGTCCAATCCCGACCTTACGCAATCCCCGAAGTAGTTTTATTACTAGTAACCTACAGCATAAATTTGATGAAGATAGCGTCATTAGTTGTTGAGTTATCGTGATTTTTTATATATGCTCGTTAGCCCTGAAACCGATTAAAAGGTCCAGAATCCGAACCCATGGGCCGATTTCGCCCATTTGCAATCCCCGCCGTACTTTCAGTCCTAGTAACCTACAGTTAAAATTTCATCAAGATAGCTCCATTATTTTTTGAGTTATCGTGCCTACGGACGGACGGACGGACGGACGGACGGACATGGCTATATCGACTAAGGCGGTCACGCTGATCACAAATATATATACTTTTCCATATCTAGCTCGCTTCCTTTAGGTGGTTACAAACACCATACCAAAGTTAATATACCCCTTTACCTATTCTATAGGTGTAGGGTATAAAAAATGAAGTTAACTTTAGAAGGGCGCCAACTAGATACTGAGCATTATATTTACTCTATGGTATAACCTATCTACGATCTGAAAATCGTACAAAACAGTTCTGAAATATTTTGTTTACATATTTTTTTTAAGTTTAAATTTTTTAGTAATTAGTAAAAGACGTTTCTACGAAGGGTCATGAGGTTCGTGAGACAAGCAAGTGTTAAAATTTGTTTTTTTTTGTTTTGTAAGAAAGGTTTGTTTTGTAATACAAACAAATAGTTTTATTATAATTAAAATAAGTCAATGTTTAAAATGTTAAAAAAAATTTTTAATTATTAAGGAACAAACTATTTAAATATCTTGATTGGTTATTTATATTAAGAAAGTTAATATAAATAACATATTTTAATTGTCCGCACGATAACACAGAAACTAAAGGAGCTAGGATCTAGAAATTTTGGCACATTTGTTTCTTTTCCCAATAGCCGTCATTACTATTTAAATCCAGCCATTTTGGTCAAAGGGTTCGAGTAGCTGCCATACAACTTCTTTTTATACCCGTGCATACATATATGACATCGGGTATATTAAAATTGCTCCTCCGTTTGTAACGCATCGATCTAGACGAGCTAGATATAGCGTCAAGGGTACGTATCGCTTCAGAATCGAAAAATTAGTCGATCTAGCTATGTGTGTCTGTCAGACCGTCCGTCCGCGTGTCAGCACGATAACTCAAAAACTAAAAGGGCTAGAGTCTTGAAATTCACACAAAGTCATTTTTAGACAATTTCTAGGTTCCCTATTGTTTTTGGTTAAAATCGGACCAAGGCTTCGGGGAGCTGCCATACAACTTTTTTGCACCAATATGAATTTCCTCAAAACTAATTATACTACGATGATATAAATTACACAAATTTAGTTTTATAACGAATCAAGCACTTATATGAAGTTTCAAAATGTTAGGGCCCCATTTTCGGGGGGCTGCCATACAACTTCTTTGCACCAATATGAATTTCTTCAAAACTAATTATACTACGAGGATGAAAATTACACACGGTTAGTTATATAATGAGTCGAGCACTGATATGAAGTTTCAAAATGTTAGGGTCCCATTTTCGGGGGGCTGCCATACAACTTATTTGCACCAATATGAATTTCTTTAAAACTAATTATACTACGAGGATGAAAATTACACACGGTTAGTTATATAATGAATCGAGCACTTATATGAAGTTTCAAAATGTTAAGGACCCATTTTCGGGGCTGCCATTCAAAGTTTTCGATTCAATAACTGTGAATCTAATGAAGCTACGAGGCTAAAATTAAAATTGGACAGGTAAAGTGATAGGGCAAGTTACTCGGCAAAGTTGGACATCACTCCGACCACCCAATTTAGGGTGGGCCAATTTTTATTTTATTTTTGTTTAAGCAAAACTTATGGAATAATGTTTTTTTTTTTTTTTTTTTTTTTTTTGTGGTTGTTGTTTTTTTTTTCTTTTAAGCTGAAATTATGGGACAATGAATTAAAATTTTTTTTTTGTTTTGATTTTTTAATGGTTTTTTTTTTTTTTTTTTAAACCAAAATTATGGGATAATGAGTTAAATCTATAAAGGAAGTAAATTACGGTTTATTTTATATACGATTGTGGGTATGCACGGGTATCTAAAAGTTGACAAGGGCAACTATAATCTTCCTCGTTTTATATGAGCGTTACTCTGTACCTATTACAGCTGCATGTCAGAAATTACGCCAAAAGTAATTTAGATTTATTGCCAAAGTTTCTGAAGTAGTAAGACTGTAGTAATTTCGAGTATTTGCCATACAACTTCATAGTTTTCTAGTATATAAAGAAGAAAATTTGTTTGTCCAGGATTCACGTGAAAAGCACTGGTTCGATTGTCACGAAATTTTAAAGTACTAATTCTGAGAGCCCGATGGGTGACATAGGGCTCTCTCTATGTCACATTTGTATAAAATGTCAACAGGTTGCGGCTCCAGAGCTGTTTTAAGCTTTTTCGGTTTTTTTTATGTCGAGTCAAAACGGTTTGACCATCTTACATGAAATTATGCACAAATGTCCCTCTTAGCAACCGGAATTAGTTGTATAAATTTGGATGGAATGAATTAACCCATTTCGGCCTGGATTACTTCCAAAAATTTTGTGTTTCCGATTTGTGTCCAATTTTACAGGTTGATTTTGCAGTCTAAATGAGAGACTGCAAAAAGTTTTAGTTAAGTTCAATTAACCCATTTTTTATGACGACGCTATCAAGTTTTCTATAAATTTTATTTGCTTAAACGATTAAAAGAATTTTATTGAAAATTTTGTACCAGCATTTTAATTATAAAAACCCCGAAGGGGTTAATTTGCTTTTGATCTGTTTACGCGTTTTGAACAAGATTCAATGAAATTTTCATATTTTTGGTAATAACGCAAGTTAATCTTTATTCCAAAAGCTCACTTAATTAATAAGACTAATTTTTTTCCTCTCCTTAAATAGTCTCCAATAGCGCAAAAGCTAAATGAGATAATATTAAAAATAAAAAAAATAAAGCTAATAAAGTATCCGAATAAAAATATCTTTAAAATTAAATAACATAGCATTTTTCTTCTCTACATTGTTTTCGTAAGTCTTTGTTTTTTATGTACTTTGAAGTTGTTGTTTTTTAAAAATAGATTTCTGTGTAAAATTGAAGTTTTCTTCATATGAAATCCAAAAATCAGAAATTCAATTTCGTATATATTATGCTTAAATACATAGTATTTTAAAACAGTTTTTCAAAAAAGAAGCCTACTCTCTCATAAAATCATAAAAAAACGAGGAAGAGCGTAGTAGAACTTGCAGGTAAGTACAAAACAAAATATAAGTTGAAAAGCTGATTTTTAAGCCTTTTCTAAACCATCGACCATATTCAATTAAAACGTTGGCAATTCAAGAACTATTGACATAGTATAATGACTTAATAGCAAATTAATGTGCGCACGTTGCCCCGCCTTTCAATGGAGTTTTAATTTAAGTTGATGTTATTGAAAAAAGTTAACACAAAAATTATAAATGGTGTACATGTTAATTTTTGAATGTAATGAAAAGATTTATTTAAAACGCTTTTTTTAGAATTATTCTTGCAATTTTTCAACAAGTTTATCAAATTCCACTTGAAACTTTTCATAATTATTAAATAATAATAAAAATTAAAAATTTAATTTAGTTAGCATTATTTGGCGGAAGCCCACCATCTTCAACTCTATCGTCAAGGAGCACCAAATTGTCCAGAAGCACTTCTTAGAGAAAAATTAGAGATAATCGTTCAAACTGGTTTTCAAAGTTTTTGTTAATAAATTCCATGTCTGTCAATAGCGTGAAGTTCATTCTCAAAGAGAAAAACATATACAAAATTTGAAGTCAATAGGTTAAATTATTTCTAATTTATAGCACTGTAACGAAAAAAATATATAAAAAGCTGTTGGGCCACAATGGTTTAACGGAACCCCACAAATATTTTTTGAGGCTTTCTTTTTAATCAAAGTAGTACTTCGAAAAACTGACAAAAACTCGCTTTTTTACAATTTGCTCGATCCCGGGCAACACCGGGTAAATCTGCTAGTACATAATAAAGTTAAATGTTTGAAATATTGCCAAAAGTAATAAACCGGATAATATAATTTTTATATTACGGTCCTGCGGGTATCCCAGAGTTGACACAGTCTACTCACTACACTCTCCCTCGATTTTTCTCAAAATTCTAATAAAAAAAAAACAAAAACAAAATAAAAGTTATTTAAATTGATTTAATTTTCTTATTTGTTAAGTTTCTATTTACTTTTAAATATAAAACTATGCGATATAATAAAAAATAAATTGTAATTTAATGAAAAAATGAAAAGGAAATCTTCAAAGCAGCAAATGTTTTATATTTTATTTAAATTTACTTGAATTTAAATAAAAGGTACTTCAGAGTTAAAGATTTTGCAAATAGCAGTACTATGCTCAAAATTGAAAAAAAATAAATAAATAAAATAAATAAGAAAAATAGCAACATAATTTCTATGTAATTTTGAAAGAATAAATAACCAAAAGAAAATAATTAGTAAAATACAGTTCAGATGATTGTATGTCGTAGTTTGAAATATTTTTTGGGGTTTTACAGAGTATGGTTATCATTCCTACATTCTATTTAAAGTTTGATTATTGATGATCAGATCTTCCTAAAAAAAAAAAGATGATAGCAACATTTTCAGATGACACCACTGTTTCGATTTCAAGTTTTCTACCCCAAATATACTCCTTAATAGTACAGATAGCTTTAAATAAAATGCAGTTCTGGTTAAAAAAGCCAAGTACAAGTCGTTGACAAGTGCGAAATAAAATGTTGGAGCTTCAATGTTAATTTTGGAAAAACATACACTGCTGATAAGTTACTGTTTTATAAAAACGTAAAAGATTTAATTTTTAAGACCTAGTAGCCCTTCCCCCAATCCCCCTCTTCACCCCACCTTTCCATTTTTTTTGGTTCTAGGAAATCAATTGTGGACTCTACCTAAATTTGATATTTAACTAGAATTTTATTATCTAAGCAAAAATGGTTAAAACTAAGAGACAATTCCTTCAATTAAAAGAACCCGTTTTAAATTTAAGAAAAACCTTTAACATATGTTGAATAATGATGCCGCAGCTTTAAATTTTGTATATTTGTAAAAAAAATTTTTAACAGGTATTCAAGTTACAGGTGTTAAAAAATAGCAAACTTTAAATTTTCGAACCCTAGCTCCTAAGCGGGGGACGTGACAAAAAAATTTTTTTAACCGGCTTCTACTAATTTTTGAAGATCTAACTTCTCCCAAGACCCTAGCTTGAACTGTTTAGAAGATATGTGGGGCCAAAAATTTTGGAAAATTGAGTTTTTCATGATGGTAAACTTTAGTACCGTATGGCAACCCTATAAATTTAAATCGTATATTTTTGTGCAGTCTATAAAAGCAGCTCTCGTTTACCGTGTCTAGATTGAAAATACGTTTAACAGAACTCTTGTTATACTAATTTCAAAATTAGTATAACAAGAGCTTCGTCACAATTCAAAAAAAAAAACCTTTGACACATGTTGAAATATAATTAAAGTTAAGTTACCGTACGGACAGACAGAGTGAAGCTATATAGGCACATTTTTACAAAATTTTTTAAAACTGTGCTAAAAAATGTAATATTGTAAAAATGTATACTAAAGCCAATATAAATATACGGCAATGAACTCTCCGGAACGGCAAGTAATTTGAACATAAAAAGTTTTGGAATAGTGCCAAACTCTTATCCAAAACCCTGATTTCAATAATCAATGTACCCTGGTACGCTCGGTACTCAACTATTCAAAATGATTGTCCAATGTGTTCGGTTAAAGAGGAAATAGGTTTGTCCAGCAAAAAGAATTTCAACATAATGCAAATATATCGAAACATACAGGTAATTGGTTTTAAACACAAACCAAGGAAACAGGCTTGAGCGTTTTACTCCGACTAAACTTCCAACAATTTTTGGACAGCACGATATTTCATCGGATTGAGTAGGCAAATAATTAATACAAAGGGAAGAAATTACTCAAGATATACCTCTCATATCAACTAAATTGCAAATGATTTATTAGTATCTAAATGTTTTTGTGCAGTGTTTTAATACAACAAATCATACATTTCATGATACTTAAATTTTTATAAACGCATGATTGATCATATATGATATTTCATATATTTTATATACTCTTAAACTAGTTATATTGGATATTTTCGTAATAATTGTTCAATAATTTAATTTAACGATATATTCCTAAAAACTATTAATAAAGTTTAAAAATTTTCCTCGTCAAATAACAACTAAATAAGAAAAAAAAATGTTTGCAAGAAATGTAAAACAAAGCAAATCTTTTAAGAACGACTTAATCATTTCAATGCATATGCTATATTTATATAGAAGAAAGCTTAATTTTTTTTAAACCAAAGCGTATTCTGAATACGTTAAGAATATTAAAAAAAAAATTATATAGTATGGAATTAGGGCTAAAAGTTTTTTAATTTATTTTGTTTTTTTTAAAAGAAATATTATATTATTTTTTCTATTATTAATATATTAAACAATTGTCAAATGAATATTTAATTATATGTTGAAATTATTAAATTTATTGTTAAGACAGTAAGTGTTATATTTTAAATCAAATAGAATAAATATCTATTCACTTACCGCACATTGGCAAGTGTGTGACGACGATTTTTTAAATATCTACTATGATATTTTTGTAAATCTCCTATTGATCCTTGCTCAGCTTGCATTTTTGGCAGTAATAACCCACTAGTTTGCGGAATAGAGTTAACTACACATGTACTTAAACTATTAGAATTATTTGTTAAACTTCCGCTTCCACAGCCAGAATTTGCACTAGCAGAGAAACTACCACTGGATCCTAAAGTTTCACTAGACGCAACAGTTGGAACTGCAATTCTATTCCAATTTTTTGCTTGTAATCTACTTTTATGTTTATTTCGAGGTGAGGGGGAGCTTGTGTATTCTTCGGGTGTATTTTTGTTAAATGTAACACTTGGTTGTTGTACAAAATTGGTTTGACAGTGATTAGGCTCGTTTTCTTCTTCTTCTTCAATGTGGGGTAAAGGTGATGTTTGTGTCTGACAGATTCGGCTAATTGGTATTGTATTAATTGTAGTAATTGTAGTAGATGCAACAATTTGCATATTTACATCTTCAGGATTTGATATCTCTACTGATTCTATTGCTCCAATCGCTTCATTAACCTCAGTTAAAGACGAAGAAATTATTTCTTTTGACTCACTCATTACATTAATAAATTCACCCGGTGATGGTATAGGCGAATTTGTTGAACTTGTAGCGGGGGCCGAAGAGCCCCCGCGACAAGGTAAGCAACACCGAAACACTGTGCTTCCCAAATTTTGGTTAGACTTTTGCTTCTTATGAAAACTCTAATTAAATTTAAGAAAATCCAATGAAATTATGAGTTATGTGTATAATGGCAATTTTTATTGTTTTTGTTAGATTTTAGTGTTATTACTTGTTTGACGTTTCAATGATGATACACAAATATTACTAATCATTGTTGTACTTTTGGTTTTTAGAGTAGTTTAATATTTAGAATTCAAAGCGGATCTCCCTGTTAATTCTTATCTTTCTTACCAATTATCGTCTAAAATTAAATTGAAAAATTAAATTATTAAAAACTGCATAAATACTGAAAATAATTATGGAAATGGAAAATTTAATTAAACCTATTGTTTTACTTTATTATTAAAATGTAAAAGAAAACAAATAAAAAATATACTAAGGTATCTTAAAAAACAGGTTTCCCACTATGAAACAGATTTTTAAAAACCATGTTCCATAGTGGTTTGTGGAAAAATAAGTTAAAGTAAATTTATTAACACATTTTCTTTAAAATTTTATTGCACAAACAGTTATTATAAAAATCAAAAATTAGTTTCTTTCAAAAAATTTAATTTTGAATAATATTTGAAAAATTCATTGTCGCAGCTGTATATTTTATGTAATCTACTAATTGATTTATATCATTGAGATCTATGATATGCAATTTCGTAAGCCCGAATTTTTTATTTTGAGATAGCACCGAAACTATAAGCACGATTTTCATTAGTCATACCTCAATTTAAAAGTTAAGATAATGGAGGGTCGGGAAAATAATAATCGTGTTTGTAGGCGCGATAGTTTTGTAGAAATATCGATTTATAACTTTAGGATTACCATCATCCAAATTTTAAATTGAAGTAAAAAATATTTGAATTCACTCTGTGCGTCTGTCAGTGTGCTTACAAAATCTTTTACACCGTTTGAAATAGACTAAGGTAATTTTAGGTATTGCAAAACAAATAATTACGTAGAAGCATTTTTTCCGTTGCTCCACCCGTTACGGAGCTACAGCCACCTAAAGTTTGAAAAAGCTCTATATTCAAATTGTTATAACAAGAGTACTGTTACACGTATTTTCAATCTGAAAAGGGCAAAAGAAAGCTGGTTTTATAAAAATTATAAATTTTTAGAAGATAAATGTTCAGGGTTAGCGTACGGTTGCCATACAAAATTTAAAGCTGCAGCATTGTATTTCAACTTATCTTAAAGGCTTTTCTTAAATTTAAAAGGGGTTTCTTAAATTGAAGGAATTGTCTCTTATTTTTAACCATTTTTGCTTAGATAATAAAATTCTAGGTAAAATTCAAAATTTTGGTGGAGTTCACAATTGCTTTCCCAGAACTTAAAAAATGGAAGAATGGGGCAGGAGGGGAATGGGCAGATCCTCGAGAATCATCATAAGTTTGCTTAGCGAAAATTTGGAAACCTTCCCCATTGCAGGGAAGAGCTTAAAAATTAAAATTTTTATGTTTTTAAGTCTAATTGAAGTTCCAACAATATATTTCTCACTTGTTAACAGGTTTTCTATTGATTTCACTATTATTTGTAATTACTAAATTGATGAAATAATAAAATTATAATATTATCATTTATTTTTATATATATTTTTATAAAAATTAACGATAAGATACTCAGTAAGAAACCCTATACAATTTGGAAAATGTGCTTTTTAAAAACCGTTGGTTTTCTTCATCAATTGTCTATTTATATTATTGTTAATTGACATTACTTCTAAAATTGTTTGATATAAATATCAATTTAAAATTGAAATATGAATTAAGAAAAAATATGAATATTTCTAACAATTTAATATTTCTTTATACACAAAATTAACAAATAAATAAAAACTTTAAATATTATATATAAATTTAAATTATTAAATTATTAAAATTAAATTATTAATAGACAAATCTATGCTTAAAGAAAATTTAAAATAATATTGTTTAACATCAAAAACCCTTGCTCTTATAAAAACACCTTATTTAAATAGATTATTAATAGACAAATCTATGCTTAAAGAAAATTTAAAATAATATTGTTTAACATCAAA
The DNA here is from genome assembly GCA_963082915.1 of Dolichopus griseipennis. NCBI lineage: Eukaryota > Metazoa > Arthropoda > Insecta > Diptera > Dolichopodidae > Dolichopus > Dolichopus griseipennis. Next base: position 283,236,793 of record OY720441.1, read on the forward strand.
AACCCTTGCTCTTATAAAAACACCTTATTTAAATAGATAATAGATATTTCAAAAACGAGGAAGATTATAGTTGCCCTTGTCAACTTTTAGATACCCGTGCATACCCACTATGGTGTATAAAATAACCGTAATTTACTTCCCTTACACATTTAACTCATTACTCCATAATTTAGACGTAAACAAAAAAATTAACAAAAAAAAAAATAAATTAACAAAAAAAAAAAAAAAAAAATCACAAAACAAAAAACAAAATTTTCATTCATTGTCCCATAACTTTAGCTTAAAAAAAAAAAAAAAAAAAAAAAAAAAAAAAAAAAACATGGTCCACCCTAAAATTCCGATGGTCCGAGTGACGTCCAACTTTGCCAACTAACTTGCCCTATTACTTTACCTGCCCAATTTTAATTTTAACCTTATAGCTTCATTAGATTCACAGTTATTGAATCGAAAACTTTGTATGGCAACATTTTGAAACATCATATAAGTGCTCGATTCATTATATAATTAACCGTGTGTAATTTTCAGCCTCGTAGTATAATTAGTTTTGAAGAAATTCATACTGCTGCAAAAAAGTTGTATGGCAGCCCCTTGAAAATGGGGCCCTAACATTTTGAAACTTCATATAAGTGCACGATTCATTATATTCATATTGGTGCAAAGAAGTTGTATGGCAGCCCCCCGAAAATGGGGCCCTAACATTTTGAAACTTCATATAAGTGCCGGAGTCATTATAAAACTAACCGTGTGTAATTTTCATCCCCGTAGTATAATTAGTTTTGAAGAAATTCATATTGGTGCAAAAAAGTTGTATGGCAGCTCCCCGAAGCCTTGGTCCGATTTTAACCAAAAACAATAGGGAACCTACAAATTGTCTAAAAATTACTTTGTGAAAGTTTCAGAACTCTAGCTCTTATAGTTTTTGAGTTATCGTGCTGACGGACGGACGGACGGACACACATAGCTAGATCGATTCACTTTTCGATGCTGATTCGATACGTACCCTTGACACTATATCTAGCTCTTATATTTCGATGCGTTAAAAACGGAGGAGTAATTTTAATATACCCGATGTTCATATATGTATGCACGGGTATAAAAATTAAAAAGTTAAAGAATAAATAATGAAATGGTGTTCGACTTTAACACACCAAAACTACACCCTTTTTGAACCAAAATTTAGAAGGCAACCTGTGATAAAATGTACAGTTTGGTTACAGGGATGGAGACGTGGAGTATTTTGTGGAAGTTATTTCAGATGGGATAGTTAGAAGGAAGATGTTAATTTTCTTCTTAAATTTGGCTAAATCGTACATATATGCATTATCAACTTCGGGGAACACATTTGGTGGAATTTAGATCCACAAACGTTATGAGCGCATGGGGAACGAATATCCATTAGCCGTGTTACGCAGTGTGACTAGCTCAATTGTTTAGGGATGAGCATCTGCTGCTTTCTTTGTTTTCAGTTGGAAAATCTTGAATAGAGGCATAAGTTGTTTAACTTCTTTAGAACAGGTGTTAGTCCCTACAAGATATTTATAAAACAAGGTCAATCATCAACTGTACAACGATGGCTGAGTGGATTGATAGTTGGGGTAACCCTAGGATCATTTATAAGACGAATAGCTCCATTTTGCTCGAAATCTTTATAAGATATCAACGTGAATTATTTCGTTGATTTCCTTTGGTGCAGCTGTAATTCCAAATTTCTTTTTAATCAGGTTTCTATCGTATATTCCTGAAGTACAAAATTCAAAATTATTCACTACTCTATGTAATTAGGTTTTTAACATAAAATATCAAAACAAAAATATTTTATGTTTTGATATTTTATGCCAGCAATACCACATTCTCTTTTATGGAATAATGATATTTGTTTTAGAGATTCTTCTTCGTTTTCCATATCTTTGACAGGATAACTGCATTGAGCCAATTTTAATTTAATATTATTAAGACACATTTCGATTTTTAATTGAAATTCATTGTAAATATAGTTTTCCAGTTCTGAATATATTCCAGTTTTTTTAAAGTGAACATATCTTCGATTTATATGACTTACATTGTTAGGAATGTCGTTTCTTTCGATGTAAATTTTTTTCATATTGAAACTTATTTCTAGATAGTTTTCTTTTTGTTGAACTAAGATAATTTTGTTATTAAAAGAATCTACAACTGTTTCTAAAATTGGTATTTGTTATACCAAATTTTCCTCATGCGAGTAAATGGTTGCCAAAAATTCTTTACTATCAATGTGAACTGAATTTGTACTTGTAGAGTTATTTCAAATAGATTTATTTCGTTAGTATTTATATCAATCCTGCTGGAGAATTGATGCTGTTTTATTTTCTTTGCCCTTAGGTTAATCAGTTTTAGCATCATATTCTCCTAATTGGAATAACCATTTTTGCCATTTTGGGTTAAGCTTTGGGTATCTTTACTAATGATTTTAAGTTTAAGTCATTTTATAAGTCAGTATAATAATCAAATTCTCTACCGAATCTGAAATTTTTATTATATTTTTTAAATTTTTTTATAATTAAAACATAATTTTTTTCATGATCTTTTAGTGTTAGGGAAGTAAAGCTAATAGAATGTCCATAATGTGATAGAACAAAAAAAATTCCATTTATCTACCCGCATTTTTCCCTTGCTTTTAACTCAGTTTCTCAGTTTCATGCTTTTACTAAACAAAGCTAAAAAAACACATTTTCCTGCTTTTATTTGTATTTTTTCGTTTCTCAGTTTCTGCATCGCAAACTGATATAGCTCATTATTATTTCCGCAAACAGAAATTGCAGCTTCAACACTCTTAATAAACATGATTAAGTGTAATCTGGTGAACCATTAAAAGGTTCGAGAGGTCTGAACTGTGTTAGTGTATGCTCAGGAGATATTGTAAAACTTTGCTGTACATTGTTTTTTTGAATTGATTGTTGTTGTTGAAAATGTTTTTGCAATTGTTGAACTCTAGCTTTTTTTGAATTTGTTGTTGGAGTTGTTTATTAAGTGCTTGGCACTGTATTTGTTGTTCCTGTTGCTGTATATTCTGGTATTTTTCTTCATTCGTTTCTTGGCTTGCCATGATGTTTCTGTTTAATTTAAAAATTGAAATTCTGATAATGTGTTTCATAGAAAGTTCTTGTCTCTGTTTATAGTTTTATTTTTATACCCTACACCTATAGAATAGGTGAAGGGGTATATTAACTTTGCTATGGTGTTTGTAACCACCTAAAGGAAGCGAGCTAGATATGGAAAAGTATATATATTTGTGATCAGCGTGACCGCCTGAGTCGATATAGAAATGTCCGTCCGTCCGTCCGCAGGCACGATAACTGAGAGGGATACAGAGGCACGATAACTCAAAAAATAATGGAGCTATCTTGACGAAATTTTAACTGTAGGTTACTAGGACTGAAAGTACGGCTGGGATTGCATATGGGCGATATCGGCCCAAGGGTTCGGATTCAGGACCTTTTAATCGGTTTCAGGGCTAACGAACAAATATAAAAATCACGATAACTCAACAACTAATGACGCTATTTTCATCAAATTTGTGCTGTAGGTTACTAGTAATGAAACTACTTTGGGAATTGCGTAAGGTCGGGATTGGACCATGGGTTCGGAACCTAGAACTTTTTGATCGAATTTAGGCCAAACGAGCATAATTCCGAAACCAATGAAGATAGAATCTCCAAATTTAGTATCAGGGTGTCCATTCCTATTTCCTAAGTGTCTTGTGAATTTGGGTCCCACTGGAATAGTATGTCGAGGACCAGCCACACATTTCCGAAGACCTTAAAGCATATCTTTAAAATTAATAAAAATAACAACTTGAAAAAATGTAGAAGCTTCCAATTTGCCACAAGGGTGTTCTTTACTATCTCTTGCGTGTTCCCCTAATTTGGGATCAATTGGAGTGGTGGTTCTGTCTGTACCCCTCTCAGACCTCCCAAGCTTTAAAGGTTTATAATCGAAATTACTAAAAATAGTTACTTAAAATTAGGATAGACCGTTCAAATTGTGTACAAGGGTTAACTAGTACTATAAGTACAGCGCGGACTATATAAGGGCGAAATCAGCCCAACGGTTCGGATTCCGGAACTTTTAAACGGTGTTAGGGCTAACAAACATATATAAAAAATCACGATAACTCAACAACTAATGAGGCGATCTTCATGAAATTTGTGCTGTAGGTTATTGGTAATGAAACTATGTCGATGATTACGTACGGTGAGGATTGGTATGGTGTTTGTAAATGGGTTCGGAACTTAGAACTTTTTGATCGAATTTAGGCCAAACGAGCATAATTCCGAAACCAATGAAGATAAAACCTCCAAATTTGGTATCAGGGTGTCCCTTCCTATTTCGTAAGTGTCTTTGAAATTTAGGTATTCTTCGGGTGTATTTTTGTTAAATGTAACACATGGGTTCGGAACTTAGAACTTTTTGATCGAATTAAGGCCAAACGAGTATAATTCCGAAACCAATGAAGATAGAACCTCCAAATTTGGTATCAGGGTGTCCCTTCCTATTTCGTAAGTGTCTTTGAAATTTGGGTATTCTTCGGGTGATTTTTTGTTAAATGTAACACTTGGTTGTTGTACAAAATTGGTTTGACAGTGATTAAGTTCGTTTTCTTCTTCTTCTTCAATGTGGGGTAAAGGTGATGTTTGTGTCTGACAGATTCGGCTAATTGGTATTGTATTAATTGTAGTAATTGTAGTAGATGCAACAATTTGGATATTTACATCTTCAGGATTTGATATCTCTACTGATTCTATTGCTCCAATCGCTTCATTAACCTCAGTTAAAGACGAAGAAATTATTTCTTTTGACTCACTCATTACATTAATAAATTCACCCGGTGATGGTATAGGCGAATTTGTTGAACTTGTAGCGGGGGCCGAAGAGCCCCCGCGACAAGGTAAGCAACACCGAAACACTGTGCTTTCCAAATTTTGGTTAGACTTTTGCTTCTTATGAAAACTCTAATTAAATTTAAGAAAATCCAATGAAAATTATGAGTTATGTGTATAATGGCAATTTTCATTGTTTTTGTTAGATTTTAGTGTTATTACTTGTTTGACGTTTCAATGATGATACACAAATATTACTAATCATTGTTGTACTTTTGGTTTTTAGAGTAGTTTAATATTTAGAATTCAAAGCGGATCTCCCTGTTAATTCTTATCTTTCTTACCAATTATCGTCTAAAATTAAATTGAAAAATTAAATTATTAAAAACTGCATCAATACTGAAAATAATTATGGAAATGGCAAATTTAATTAAACCTATTGTTTTACTTTATTATTAAAATGTAAAAGAAAACAAATAAAAAATATACTAAGGTATCTTAAAAAATAGGTTTCCCACTGTGAAACAGATTTTTAAAAACCATGTTCCATAGTGGTTTGTGAAAAATAAGTTAAAGTAAATTTATTAACACATTTTCTTTAAAATTTTATTGCACAAACAGTTATTATAAAAATCAAAAATTAGTTTCTTTCAAAAAATTTAATTTTGAATAATATTTGAAAAATTCATTGTCGCAGCTGTATATTTTATGTAATCTACTAATTGATTTATATCATTGAGATCTATGATATGCAATTTCGTAAGCCCGAATTTTTTATTTTGAGATAGCACCGAAACTATAAGCACGATTTTCATTAGTCATACCTCAATTTAAAAGTTAAGATAATGGGGGGTCGGGAAAATAATAATCGTGTTTGTAGGCGCGATAGTTTTGTAGAAATATCGATTTATAACTTTAGGATTACCATCATCCAAATTTTAAATTGAAGTACAAAATATTTGAATTCACTCTGTGCGTCTGTCAGTGTGCTTACAAAATCTTTTACACCGTTTGAAATAGACTAAGGTAATTTTAGGTATTGCAAAACAAATAACTACGTAGAAGCATTTTTTCCTTTGCTCCAACGTTACGGAGCTACAGCCACCCAAAGTTTGAAAAAGCTCTATATTCAAATTGTTATAACAAGAGTACTGTTACACGTATTTTCAATCTGAAAAGGGCATAAGAAAGCTGGTTTTATAAAAATTATAAATTTTTAAAAGATAAATGTTCAGGGTTAGCGTTGCCATACAAAATTTAAAGCGGCAGCATTGTATTTCAACTTATCTTAAAGGCTTTTCTTAAATTTAAAAGGGGTTTCTTAAATTGAAGGAATTGTCTCTTATTTTTAACCATTTTTGCTTAGATAATAAAATTCTAGGTAAAATTCAAAATTTTGGTGGAGTTCACAATTGCTTTCCCAGAACTTAAAAAATGGAAGAATGGGGCAGGAGGGGGATGGGCAGATCCTCGAGAATCATCATAAGTTTGCTTAGCGAAAATTTGGAAACCTTCCCCACTGCAGGGAAGAGCTTCAAAATTAAAATTTTTATGTTTTTAAGTCTAATTGAAGTTCCAACAATATATTTCTCACTTGTTAACAGGTTTTCTATTGATTTCACTATTATTTGTAATTACTAAATTGATGAAATAATAAAATTATAATATTATCATTTATTTTTATATATATTTTTATAAAAATTAACGATAAGATACTCAGTAAGAAACCCTATACAATTTGGAAAATGTGCTTTTTAAAAAACGTTGGTTTTCTTCATCAATTGTCTATTTATATTATTGTTAATTGACATTACTTCTAAAATTGTATGATATAAATATCAATTTAAAATTAAAATATGAATTAAGAAAAAATATGAATATTTCTAACAATTTAATATTTCTTTATACACAAAATTAACAAATAAATAAAAACTTTAAATATTATATATAAATTTAAATTATTAAATTATTAAAATTAAATTATTAATAGACAAATCTATGCTTAAAGAAAATTTAAAATAATATTGTTTAACATCGAAAACCCTTGCTCTTATAAAAACAACTTATTTAAATAGATACATACACATATATATTTATATTAGTAAAATTTTTCAAAAAAAAATTAAAAAATTAAAGAATAAATAATGAAATGGTGTTCGACTTTAACACACCAAAACTACACCCTTTTTGAACCAAAATTTAGAAGGCAACCTGTGATAAAATGTACAGTTTGGTTACAGGGATTGAGACGTGGAGTATTTTGTGGAAGTTATTTCAGATGGGATAGTTAGAAGGAAGATGTTAATTTTCTTCTTAAATTTGGCTAAATCGTACATATATGCATTATCAACTTCGGGGAACACATTTGGTGGAATTTAGATCCACAAACGTTATGAGCGCATGGGAAACGAATATCCATTAGCCGTGTTACGCAGTGTGACTAGCTCAATTGTTTAGGGATGAGCATCTGCTGCTTTCTTTGTTTTCAGTTGGAAAATCTTGAATAGAGGCATAAGTTGTTTAACTTCTTTAGAACAGGTGTTAGTCCCTACAAGATATTTATAAAACAAGGTCAATCATCAACTGTACAACGATGGCTGAGTGGATTGATAGTTGGGGTAACCCTAGGATCATTTATAAGACGAATAGCTCCATTTTGCTCGAAATCTTTATAAGATATCAACGTGAATTATTTCGTTGATTTCCTTTGGTGCAGCTGTAATTCCAAATTTCTTTTTAATCAGGTTTCTATCGTATATTCCTGAAGTACAAAATTCAAAATTATTCACTACTCTATGTAATTAATTAGGTTTTTAACATAAAATATCAAAACAAAAATATTTTATGTTTTGATATTTTATGCCAGCAATACCACATTCTCTTTTATGGAATAATGATATTTGTTTTAGAGATTCTTCTTCGTTTTCCATATCTTTGACAGGATAACTGCATTGAGCAAATTTTTATTTTAATATTATTAAGACACATTTCGATTTTTAATTGAAATTCATTGTAAATATAGTTTTCCAGTTCTGAATATATTCCAGTTTTTTTAAAGTGAACATTTCTTCGATTTATATGACTTACATTGTTAGGAATGTCGTTTCTTTCGATGTAAATTTTTTTCATATTGAAACTTATTTCTAGATCGTTTTCTTTTTGTTGAACTAAGATAATTTTGTTATTAAAAGAATCTACAACTGTTTCTAAAATTGGTATTTGTTATACCAAATTTTCCTCATGCGAGTAAATGGTTGCCAAAAATTCTTTACTATCAATGTGAACTGAATTTGTACTTGTAGAGTTATTTCAAATAGATTTATTTCGTTAGTATTTATATCAATCCTACTGGGAGAATTGATGCTGTTTTATTTTCTTTGCCCTTAGGTTAATCAGTTCTGGCATCATATTCTCCTAATTGGAATAACCATTTTTGCCATTTTGGGTTAAGCTTTGGGTATCTTTACTAATGATTTTAAGTTTAAGTCATTTTATAAGTCAGTATAATAATCAAATTCTCTACCGAATCTGAAATTTTTATTATATTTTTTAAATTTTTTTATAATTAAAACATAATTTTTTTCATGATCTTTTAGTGTTAGGGAAGTAAAGCTAATAGAATGTCCATAATGTGATAGAACAAAAAAAATTCCATTTATCTACCCGCATTTTTCCCTTGCTTTTAACTCAGTTTCTCAGTTTCATGCTTTTACTAAACAAAGCTAAAAAAACACATTTTCCTGCTTTTATTTGTATTTTTTCGTTTCTCAGTTTCTGCATCGCAAACTGATATAGCTCATTATTATTTCCGCAAACAGAAATTGCAGCTTCAACACTCTTAATAAACATGATTAAGTGTAATCTGGTGAACCATTAAAAGGTTCGAGAGGTCTGAACTGTGTTAGTGTATGCTCAGGAGATATTGTAAAACTTTGCTGTACATTGTTTTTTTGAATTGATTGTTGTTGTTGAAAATGTTTTTGCAATTGTTGAACTCTAGCTTTTTTTGAATTTGTTGTTGGAGTTGTTTATGAAGTGCTTGGCACTGTATTTGTTGTTCCTGTTGCTGTATATTCTGGTATTTTTCTTCATTCGTTTCTTGGCTTGCCATGATGTTTCTGTTTAATTTAAAAATTGAAATTCTGATAATGTGTTTCATAGAAAGTTCTTGTCTCTGTTTATAATTTTATTTTTATACCCTACACCTATAGAATAGGTGAAGGGGTATATTAACTTTGGTATGGTGTTTGTAACCACCTAAAGGAAGCGAGCTAGATATGGAAAAGTATATATATTTGTGATCAGCGTGACCGCCTGAGTCGATATAGAAATGTCCGTCCGTCCGTCCGTAGGCACGATAACTCAAAAAAATAATGGAGCTATCTTGATGAAATTTTAACTGTAGGTTACTAGGACTGAAGGTACGGCTGGGATTGCATATGGGCGAAATCGGCCCATGGGTTCGGATTCAGGACCTTTTAATCGGTTTCAGGGCTAACGAACAAATATAAAAAATCACGATAACTCAACAACTAATGACGCTATTTTCATCAAATTTGTGCTGTAGGTTACCAGTAATAAAACTACTTCGGGAATTGCGTAAGGTCGGGATTGGACCATGGGTTCGAAACCTAGAACTTTTTGATCGAATTTAGGCCAAACGAGCATAATTCCGAAACCAATGAAGATAGAATCTCCAAATTTAGTATCAGGGTGTCCATTCCTATTTCCTAAGTGTCTTGTGAATTTGGGTCCCATTGGAGTAGTGGGTCGAGGACCAGCCACACATTTCCGAAGACCTTAAAGCATATTTTCGAAATTAATAAAGATAGTAACTTGAAACAAATGTAGAAGCTTCAAATTTTGCCCAGGGTGTTCTTTACTATTTCTTGCGTGCCCCCCTAATTGATCAATTGGATTGGTGGTTCAGAACCTCTCTTAGATCCCCCAATGTGTAAAAGCTTATCATCGAAATTAATAAAACTAGTAACTTAAAATTAAGATAGAACGTTCCAATTGTGTACAAGGGTTAACTAGTATTGAAAGTATGACGGGACTGCATATGGGCGAAATCGTACCATAATTTCGGGTTCTGGAACTCTTGAAAAGTTCAAGGACTAACAAACATATATCTTAAAAACACCATAACTCAAAAAATAATGCCGGTATTTTGATGAAATTTAACACTAGGTTACTAGTAATGAAAGTACCATGGGAATTGTTGTGGTCGAATTTAATTTCGAAGCCAAAGAATATATTTCCTATGTCCTATGTGTCTCCGAAATCTAGACTTAATTGTAGTGGTTCAGCTATGTTCAAAGGTACTTGCTGCAATTATGTAAAATGTATTTTTATGTTTAAATGAATTATATGAAAAGGTCTAAATTTGTAATTGTATTTTAGAAATACATTTATTGCATATTTTGCGTTTATAAGCCTAATAGAAAGGTATATAAACTAACCATTTAAAATAATTGCAATTTTTAAAAATTTGGATTATTAAATATATTATGCTTTGATTATCTTTTTATCACAAAATTTAATAATTAGAATTTTTAATAATTTTATAATTATTCTGTTGCTTTACTTGTTTTAATTATAAATATATATTTTTTTTTGCAAGGAATGTTATATTTAATTAATAAAATTAGATAGCAACATAATATTTTATATATTTATTTATTATACTGCTTAACACAAACAGTTTACAAAAAATCATACAAATAACAATTAAAATTATACAATTAAAATCAAATTACATATTTGACTAATTATAAATATGTTCAAACTAAAATTAAAATTAAAAGTTAAAAATTATAAACTTTACATTACTACAAGAAAAACAAAACAAAAATAATCCTAATAATAGCGATTGTATAATTTTTGTTTTTGGGAGTGTTTTGAAAGTGTAAAGTCAATATAATGTTTATGTTTATTACCTACAATAAGCATTCTATTAATAGGTTCGAATTTGCCATAGTTAGTCCTATGATTATTAGTTTTAAATAAATTGCAAGAGCGAAGACGTTGAAGATTTCTAATAATAATTTTACTAGAAATTAAATTAGATTTAACGTTACCCTAAAATTTTCTAATATAAAATCATTTTATTTTAAAAACAAATAAAGAAACAGTCAGTCGACAACCGACTTAGAAATACCCTACACCTATTTGAATCAATTTTAATGGGAAGTCCATAAGTCATTTAAATTGATCGTAAGACATAGTTAACCAAATTTACTTTATAATACTAAAAGCATTTTTTAACTATTTTATCAATTCAAAAATATTAACAACTAGCTGTTGGCCCGTCACAGAATGACGGAAGGTCAATTGAAAGAAGAACTTTTTCTAATTAAGAACTATTTCTAATTTCATTATATACATATACATATATTGCATATCAATACCATATTCTTAAATAAAATCGCAACTGTTACTTTTTGTATAACGCAGATTATACTTCAATTCTAGTAATAGATACACAAAAAAAAAAAAAAAATGACTCACATCATTTCTTGTTGTATCTTAAAAACTTGAAGGTTTATAAGTGACGTGGTCTACACTTTTTTAGAATTTGATAAAATTTTGGGGTCGTTAGTTTAAATCCCTTCTTGGTGAAATTTTTTTTTAATTTTAATTCATATTTTTTTTTTATTCAATTACGTATTTTTTAAAATTAAATTCGATAAATTTGTTTTTTAATAAAATATTTTAAATTTTTTTATAGGTTTATTTTGTTTCAATAATAATCTATTTCTCCATTGATTAATGTTTTGTATACATATTTTTAAAAAATAATGCTATACATAGTTTTCACAACCATTGTTTAGATTCAAATCAAAATATTTGTTTGTTGCTAACATTCTATAATGTACCTACTCAACATGCTAAAATTTACCTATTTATATGTACGTAAAATTGTATTAAATGTTGATTTTTGAATTGAGTTTTGTTTTATAATAAATTTTGAATTATAAACTTTATTTGGATTTTTTTTTAATATATCGAATCACGTTATATATTTGTTTGGCTTTTATGAAGTATTTTGTACACCCGAAGCCACTTTGCCAACCACTACACCATTTTATTTTTAACTTTTTTTAAATAGAAAAAATAATTAAAATGAATTATTAGGGAAATATGCAGGGTTGAGAGAAAAATGCAAGGAAGAGGGAAAGACGCAGGAATAAGTGAGAGATGAGGGAACTTTGAAATTACTTTGACTGCATTGCTTGTTTTATTTCCTTCCAAAACAAAGCAAATCAAGCAATGCAACAAAGCGTACATTGGTTATTTCAGATTTTCACTGAAAGTAATTGAGACTCACTATACAATGTTCCTGTGAAGCATAGTGTTCTTAATTAGCACATTTTTAAAGAATTTTGTAAAAATGTGCCTATATAGCTTCACTCTGTCCGTCCGTCTGTCCGTCTGTCCGTCTGTCCGTCTGTCCGTATGTTTACAAAAACTTTTACATCGTTTGAAATAGAGAAAAGAAGTTTTAACCACTAGTAGGTATTACAAAAAAAATAATTTCGTAGAAGAACTTTTTTCTGTAGCCCCACCTGTTACGGGGCTACAGCCCCCCAAAGTTGGAAAAACCCCTATATTTAATTTGTTATAACAAGAGTTCTGTTAAATATATTTTCAATGTGAAAACGGCAAACGATAGCTGGTTTCATAAGCTTTATAAATATTTAAAAGACAAATGTTTAGGGTTGCCATACGGTACTAAAATTTAACATTACACAAAACTCAATTTTTACAAAATGTTTGGTCACACATATCTTCTAAACGGTTTAAGCTAGGGTCTTGAAATTTTGGGAGAAGTTAGATAATCAGAAATTAGTAGGAGTCGGTTAACAAAATTTTTTTGTCAAGCCCCATGTTTAGGAGCTATAAGGGCTCGAAAATTGAAATTTTGCAATTTTTACACACCTGTAACTTGAATACCTGTTCAAATTTTTTTTTAGTGATATACAAAATTCAAAGCTCTATAATTATATTTAAACATGTGTCAAAGGTTTTTCTTAATTTTGAAGGGTGACGAAGCTACAGCCCCTGCAAATTCCAAAAAAGCCCTATATTTCAATTGATATAACAAGAGTTCTGTTAGGTTTATTTTCAATCGAAAAACGGTAGAAGAGAGCTGCTTTTATAGGCTTTACAAAGATATAACGCTTAAATGTATAGGGTTGCCATACGGTACTAAAATTTACCATTATATAAAATCCAATTTTTGCAAAATTATTGGTCCCATATATCTTCTAAACGGTAGTAGGAGTCGGTTAACAAAATTTTGTTGCCAAGCCCCCTGTTTAGGAGCTATAAGGGCTCGAAAATTGAAATTTTGCTATTTTTAAGCACCTGTAACTTGAATACCTGTCCAATTTTTTTTTTATTAATATACAAAATTTAAAGGCCCAACATTATATTTTAACATATGTTAAAGGTTTTTCTTAAATTTAAAAGGGGTTCCTTAAATTGAAGAAAGTGTCTCTCAGTTTTACCAATTTTTGCTTAGATTGTATAATTCTAAGTAAAATTTCAAATTTTTGTGGAATTCACAATTTAATTCATAGAACCTAAAAAAATGGAGGGGGTCGGAGGGGGGGGGAGTTAGATGAAGTTAGATCCTTGAGAAACTTGGAAACCTTCCCCATTAAAGGGCTATTCGTCAACAAATTTAAAATAAAAACTTTACTGTTAGCAGTAAATTTTATAATTAAGCAGTAACTATTTCCAAGTAAATATTTCCAAAGTTAAACTCAGTATGTAATACAATATAAATTTGAAAATGTGCTTTTTTAAAAACCCTTGGTTTTTTTTCATCACTTGTTTTTATTTACAAAATGCTTTACTATTTATAAAAAATTTCCAAAAAATGTTCTGTGAGTTTTAATAAAGTAAATGAACTAATTCATGAACATTTAAAATAATTTAATTTCAAAAAAAAATTTTAATTATTTTTGTTTTTGTTTTTTTTTTATTAAAAATAAATAAAATATTTTTTGGCCTGCTTATGATAATTTATGATATTTTATTTTCTAAAATAAAACACATCCAACAAAACATTAATATTTTATTTTTTTATAATTGAACACATCCAACAAAACACATTTAATTAAATGCGTTTGTTACATCTCATTCTAGACAAATATATCTATATATATAAAAATGAAAGTTTGTTTGTTTGTTTGTTTGTTTGTTTGTAGCGAATAGACTCCTAAACTACCCAGCCGATTTTCATGTAAATTTGTATATAGAGGTTTTTGGGTTCGGAAGGAAATCGTGGCCCAAAAATTTTGCTCTAACGGACCGCCAAGTTGGGGCTGTGGTGCAAGTATTTAAACTTCTTTGTTCTAAAATGAAAACGGTTTGACCGATTGACTTCAAATTTTGTATACGTGATGCTCTTTGAGAATTGAGTAGACACTATTAAGAATTTTGGAATTTGTTAACCCATGTCGGGCCGACGGGTGGTCAAATAAAATTTTGGGTCCAAATTTTGTCCGATTTTACGAAATTCAGCTTTGGCTTAAAAGAAAGCCCCAAAAAAAATTTTGTTGAGTTCCATTAACCCATTGCGGCCCAACAGCTTTTTATAGGTTTTTTCAATACTTTACTCTAAATTCGAAACTGTTTGACCAATTGACTTCAAATTTTGCATACGTGATGCTCCTTGAGAATTGAGTTGACACTATTAAAATTTTTGGAATTTGTTAACCCATGTCGGGCCGACGGGTGGTCAAAAAAAATTTTGGTCCAAATTTTGTCCGATTTTACGAAATTCTGCTTTGGCTTAAAAGAAAGCCCCAAAAAAAATTTTGGTAAGTTCCATTAACCCATTGCGGCCCAACTGCTTTTTATAGGTTTTTTCAATACTTTACTCTAAGTTCGAAACTGTTTGACCAATTGACTTCAAATTTTGTATACGTGATGCTCCTTAAGAATTGAGTTGACACTATTAACAGTTTTGGAATTTGTTAACCCATGTCGGGCCGACGGTTGGTCAAAAAAAAATTTTGGGTCCAAATTTTGTCCGACTTTACGAAATTCTGCTTTGGCTTTCAAGAAAGCCCCAAAATAAATTTTGTTAAGTTCCATTAACTCATTGCGGCCCAACAGCTTTTTATAAAGTTTTTGGTTATTTTACTCTAAATTAGAAACGATTTGACCGGTTGACTTCAAATTTTATATGTGTGAAGCAACTTGAAAATGGAGTTAAGCCTGTTAACAGTCGGTCCTACGGTTAGTCAAAAAAATTTTTTTGGAAGTAAATTACGTTAAATTTTGGAAAGTAGTTTGTACGGCTTTGAATTACAGAAAGTTTCAAAAATTACTAGAATAATCCTAGAAAAATCTTTTTAAAAAGATTGCTTTCATACATATTAAAATTTACATGTGTAAACCGTGTGTACTTTTTGTGTTAACTTTTTGCAGTATTATCAACTTCAATTTAACCATTAAGAGGCGCAGCAACGCGCACCGGGTATTAGCTAGTTAATAATAATTATTAATTTATCTATTTTAAAATATTAAACAACAAATTACAAAATTTCATTTTTAAACTTTTATATTTTTTACACAAATGTAGCAATTACATCTCTTCAGAATTTTTAGCTGCAGTGCATTTACTGTTGAATGATTTAATTCCCTTGATTTATTATTTCAATTTTAAATAATTTTAAAATTTATTCTCTTAATTTCCTTATTTTTTTCACCCATATCAAAGATAATGAATACAACTAGATGTGCACTCTCATATAAAAATTTTTTTAAAAAATAAAACCCTAATATGGGTCTAATATCATCATACATGCATACACGTTAAAAATTAAAAAAGCTTTTAAGAGAGTTAAAAATATAAATAAATCACGTGACTGTCGATTAACTATAGTAAAGATTTAAAGAAGATCATTTGAGAAAGAATTTTTTATTTTTATTTTTTTTGTAAGTATGTATATGAATGCGATATGCATACATGCTATTAAATATTATTGTTGAATGAAGTTTAATAGATTTTTTTTTTACTTCACAAAAATCTTTTTATGAATGCTGTTTTTGTAATTTTAGAAAGGAAAATGTGGAAATGTGAAAAAGAAAATCTGAAACAAAAAATATTTTGTTGAATTAAAAAATAATAGAAACGGTAACGATAAATGTTTACTTAACGTTTTTAAATTATACAGGTACTTACATAAAAATATATAAAATATTTTTTTCAGCTTTAATTTTTGTTATTACACTTAATTTAATAACTTATACGGTTTTGAAAAATTTTAATATTTAAAATGTTAGCAAATAATTCTAATATTTAAAATGTTATCTTCTTATGTTGTATACGGAAAAAGATATGATTTTATTTTTAAAAACATATACGAATAATGTTGAATAATGAATGAGTTATCTGAGAAACCGTTAAAATTAGACCTTTTCTTCCAGAACAATTTTTTGTTTGTTTCAACATTCCCAATCACTCAGCTCAAATTTAGAAACTTCGGTTCTCAATTATCTTCAATTATTGAAGATAATTGAGAGCCGAAGACTCAGTATACCCATCACGCATTAATTTTTAATTTCTTTTAATAAGTGCTAATTAATGACAAGCAATCAATGTATTTTAAAATTTTCTAATTTTCTGTTTTACCCATAGTAACACATTTTTCTATTCTTTATATCTCGAAAACGGTAGATAAGAAAAAATTATTTAGTACAGGATTGAAGAGCTCAAAATATAACATTATTTTCAAATATGCTTTTCCATGTATCCAAAATATCGGGTGTTTCAAAAGAAAATTGAGTTTAATATAAATTTGTTTTTTGTAAATCACCTCAAATCTTGCAACTGTTATTATTTTTTGTACTAATAATGTTCACATGCAATATATGAACATCATTAGTATAAAAAACTTAAAGCTCGTAGTTCGCTTTACAAAACATATACTACTTATTCCATTGCCAGTCAGTTATAGATTTCAAAAGTTATAGATTTTTTTATGAAATTTTTCTAAAAACCCCTTACTAAACACCCTAATAAAAAAATTTATCCTATTTTCCACACCACTAAAGAGGTTATCAGAACAAACACTTGTTATCAGAAAACCTAAATAACAATAAACATAAAAACTAGTAAAACTGAAATACTTAAAAAAGAACTGTATATAATTTGTACCTATTTCAAATTCTAATGCACTTCTTTAAGTATTTCAGTTTTACTGAAACACATTTACATTATTTCTAGGACATTTTCAAAAAATTTTGTTAAAATGTGCCTATATAGCTTCACTCTGTCCGTCCGTCTGTCCGTCCGTCCGTCCGTATCTTTACAAAAACTTTTACACCGTTTGAAATAGAGTAAAGAAATTTTAACCATGGGTAATTTTTGCAAAAAAAATAATTTCGTAGAAGAATTTTTTTCTGTAGGGGAGTTAGATGAAGTTAGATCCTTGAGAAACTTGGCAACCTTCCCCATTGAAGGACTATAAAAACTTTTAAAAAAAAAACTTTACTGTTAGCAGTAAATTTTATAAGTAAGAAGTAACTATTTCCAAGTAAATATTTCCAAAGTTAAACTCAGTATGTAATACAATATAAATTTGAAAATGTGCTTTTTTAAAAACCCTTGGTGTTTTTCATCACTTGTTTCTTTAATGCGTCTACACTCTCTATTTCTTTATATGTATTATTTTATTCATATGGAAGAAATTTTAAATTTACAAGAAATTTAATTTTTTCTTTATTAGATTTCTATTTTTTGAATTTAAAAGATCATATACTCATTCGATGGCTCCAAAAAATAACGACGTAAGTCAAGTTTGATATGACGATTAGAATATTTGTCTTAGGTATAAGTTAATTCATATATTTTTTTTTTACTTGTTAATTTTTATAATTAATATTCTTATAAATAATATTTTTTTGGTTTTAAGTATAGTTACAACGAAACAAAATTAAAACAAGGTAGAATGTAAACCAAAGGTTTATAAAGGCGTACATTTCCACAAGACAATATAAACATTTCAGAATACTGTGACTTGTACTAAAATTTGTAAATTTTCTAGGAGATCTCTCTTTCTTGAAAATTTCAAGACTCTAGCTATAAGCATTGCGGAGTTATGAAGGAAGCAAAATAATGCAATATTTTAATTTGTGTTCTTAATTTATTCAAAAAAATAACAAAGTTATAATAAAATATATTTCCAATATTTTTGAACTCATTTTTCTTAAAATATCATTTTAGATTTACATCGTTATAATTTTGAGCCATCGATATATTATAATTTCATAAATCGTATTTATTCATATTTCAAAATTTTTATCAAAAAAATAAAGTCAACAAAGCTTCTATTTTGTTTTTGATTTTTTTTTTTTTTCGTTCTCTAATTTAATAATGAATAGAGTACAAAGTTTTTAGCTTTTTTTTTTTATTTCTTTCTTTTTATTTTAAAGAGCTTGAATTTTAAGGTTTTTGTTTTATATGGACTGTGCAAATCTAGTTGTATTCATTATCTTTCCCTATATGCAGTCTCGCCATACTTTCAATACTAGTTAAGTTGTGCACAATTGAAACCTTCTTTCTTAATTTTAAGTTACAATTTTTATTACTTTCGATGATAAGCTTTTAAACCTTGGGGTCTAAGAGAGGTACTGAACCACAAACACCATATCAAACACCATATCAAAGTTAATATACCCTTTTCCTATTTCATATAAAACCATCTTTGAATTTTATATTTGTTTTTCTTATTCTCGGAATAAAAAGTTTTCGGATTCGTTCAATTCAATCTGTTGATTAATTTTCACTTCCGACTGCGACCGTATCAAAAGAGTATAGCAAATTTATCTTTAATTTTTTCACGCAGAGAAGGAGGAGGGATTGAAATAGATTCAAAGGTATCGATCGAATCAGAATCAAAAGTAAATCAATTTAGCCATGTCTGTTCCTCCGTCCGCATGATAACTCAAAAAATAAAGGAGCTAGGATTTTAAAATTTTCACAAATTTATTTTTATGCAAAAATCGTCTCCCTATTGAAATCCAGCCATTTTGCTCCACTGATTCGAGTAGTTGCTATATAAAAATAGCTTTATTCAGGGTAAAGATGGATATTAGCAAATTTTGGAAAAATAGTTTAGTTTTATGGTCTAAGTTTGTGTAAAATTTAGGTGGGATGGTGCAGTGGGTTCTAGTAGCTGCCATACAACTTCTTCTTTTATATGAGTATTGCTCTGTACCTTTTGCAGCTGAGTGTCTGAAATTTTTCCAAAAGAAGGTTAGTGCAATGGCACAAGCTACTGCAAAATTTGGGTGATCTACTGCAAAGGGGTTTGAGTAGCTGCCATACAATTCCTACTTTTGAATGAGCATTACTCTACATCTAATAAAGCTGTATAAACGTGTGTGAGATGTGTCTGTTCATCCAAAAGGCAAGTGTGCCTACAGACATGCATTTATGGGGTTATCAACTATATCTCATTAAACACTAATTATATAAAATATGTAAACATAAACAAAAATGCGAATGGATATATTTCCCCAAGGAGTCATAGTAATATGGTGAATTCTCCTTTGACTTCCAATCAATGTAAACTGCACATCGGATTTGGGGGTGCAGATAAGTTCATGTTTAAATACAAACAGGATAAGAGAATAGAATACAAGTTCAAGAAACCGGTCACGCGAAATACTGAAAACTTTTGGCTACAAGAACCGCAAATCGAAACATAGAACGTGAGAACACTATATGGTATAGGGCGATACGAACAAGCCGAGCGTGAGATGTTACGATTCAATATTAACATACTTAGCGTCAGTGAATCTAAATGGAGACGTTATGGTGAAATTATTTCAGACAGTAATTTAATTCACATGCTGTACTCAGAAGATGTAAAGCAGAAATAGGAATAAGGCGTGTTGGAGCAGGAATTATGCTAAATGCTGAAGCAAGACGCAGTCTCATCTCTTGGAAAACAATATCCCGCAAATTGATGACTCAGACCAGATTCAAATCCAGGGTCCCAAATATAACAATAATACAATGTTACGCTCCTACCGAAAAAGCGGAAGATGAAGAAAAGCAGAATTTTTACACTCTACTTGGGACAACATATGATAATGCTCCGAGAGTCGACATAAGGATTATATTGGGTGATCTAAACGCGAAAATCGGAACGGAAAACTCTGGTTTAGAAGAAGTCATGGGACGGCATGGCATTGGGGTAACAAAACGACAATGGTGAAAGGCTCGTGGATTTTTGCAATTCCCGCCAGCTAGACATTGGCGGTACATTGTTTGCACATAAGTCATGTCATAAGGTAACATGGGTTTCCCCAAATGGTCAAACTAAAAACCAAATAGACCATTTCACCCAAGTAACATTTGCCAAGAGTAATACTCTAGAAAATTTGAAAAAGATCTCATAAGGCTCTCATAACACACTTGGAAGCTCTCATAACATATTCTTATAACAAGAGTTAAATTAACTCTTAAAGTGTTCTTGTTATGAGATATCAACACTTCTAGTGTTAAAAATTCTTTTACTCTCATAGTAAAACTATTTTCATATATCTCCATTAAAAGTAAGAAAATTTCTATTCTCATAAAGTCTTTTTTGCCAAAATGAATAAATTTAATTGGAGAAAGTTTTCGTAAAAAAATGCAGAAAATATATAAAGAATTGAAAGCGCCCATACATGTGAACCAAAGAGAACTAGCTATTAAAAGATATACTATACATATGGTCAATCAGAGGTAGTTTCATTTGAGGAATCTACTTTAGAACCTAATAGTAGTAATATTACAAAGAACCACTCAGATGGAAATATCGAAGAATAATTTCCTTTTCATAATTCAACAGAGCCCGACAATGTTAGCATAAATTTTAAAAGTTAATTAAAAGTTAAAATAAAAATTAAAATATGTTAAAAGTCAAAATAAAAGTGTGAATTATTTAATTTTTTTTTTTTACATTTATTTTTTTTTACAGGGAGCTTAAATGTTATATGAGTAACTAAATAAAAAAAAATCAGAGATTAATACTCTTGTAACAAGATCAATATTCTCATAACAAGAGTAAAAAGACTGATTTATACTTGTAGGAAGAGCAATATTCTCTTAAAAGTAAAAAGACTGATTTATACTTGTAACAAGATCAATGTTCTCATAATAAGAGTAAAAACATTAATTTAGTTCATGAAATATGAATTAAATTTCAAATTAATCTCATAAGAAGATCAATACTCTTGTAACAAGATCAATAGTCTCACAAAGAGAAAAAAGGCTGATTAATACTTGTAACAAGATATATGTTCTCATTTGAGTAAAAAGACTGATTTGATTTTTTTTGTTTGTATGTAAAACACAAAGAAAGAGTTGTCTTCGACAACTCTAAACATCAACTTTACTGCAAAACATGAAATTATATGAATTTTGTTTTTTTGTTTTTTTTTTTTTGTAAGTAGATAACGATTTCGAGTTACGATTTCATATGATTTAAATGATGCGTAGTTTATTTAAGATAAGCTAAAATTACGATTTCATATGATTTAAATGATGCATAGTTTATTTAAGATAAGCAAAAAAGAACACAAAGATTTTTAAGTAAATAAATAAATAAAAAATTTAAGTAAAAAAATAATAAGTTATTCAAAAATTATGGGATAATAAGTTAAATTTTTTTTTAACTATTTTACTTTCTTATATTTTTTTTGTAATGTTTATAATAGCATAGGGGAAATAAATAAATATTGAACAGCTATATGTTATACTAATTTAATAAGTTTCATGTGATACAAACGTAGTATAAATTTTGGCATACCTGAAACTTGTTTGTTTAGATATAAAAAAAAAATTTGAATTTTCTGAGAAAAAAAAAATATTTTGACACTGAAAAAAATTATCAAACAATACGTTTTGTCGAAATACTTGGAAATTAGAACAAATAAAAATTCAACAATATTATTTTTTTAAATATATTTCATTGATGATACTTCATACATTTATAAAATAAGTATTTTTAATAAAAACGAGGAAGATTATAGTTGCCCTTGTCAACTTTTAGATACCCGTGCATACCCACTATGGTGTATAAAATAACCGTAATTTACTTCCCTTATACATTTAACTCATTACTCCATAATTTAGACGTAAAAAAAAAAAAAAAAAAAAAAATTAACAAAAAAAAAAAAAAAATTAACAAAAAAAAAAAAAAAAAATCACAAAACAAAAAACAAAATTTTCATTCATTGTCCCATAACTTTAGCTTAAAAAAAAAAAAAACAAAAAAAAAAAATGGCCCACCCTAAAATTCCGATGGTCCGAGTGATATCCAACTTTGCCAACTAACTTGCCCTATTACTTTACCTGCTCAATTTTAATTTTAACCTTATAGCTTCATTAGATTCACAGTTATTGAATCGAAAACTTTGTATGGCAGCCCCCCAAAATGGGGCCGAAACATTTTGAAACATCATATAAGTGCTCGATTCATTATATAAATAACTGTGTGTAATTTTTATCGTCGTAGTATAATTAGTTTTGTAGAAATTCATATTGGTGCAAAGAAGTTGTATGGCAGCCCCCCGAAAATGGGGCCCTAACATTTTGAAATTTCATATAAGTGCTCGATTCATTATATTACTAACCGTGTGTAATTTCCAGCCTCGTAGTATAATTAGTTTTGAAGAAATTCATATTGGGCAAAGAAGTTGTATGGCAGCCCCCCGAAAATGGGGCCCTAACAATTTGAAACTTCATATAAGTGCTCGATTCATTATATAATTAACCGTGTGTAATTTTCAGCCTCGTAGTATAATTAGTTTTGAAGAAATTCATATTGGTGCAAAGAAGTTGTATGGCAGCCCCCTGAAAATGGGGCCCTAACATTTTGAAACTTCATATAAGTGCACGATTCATTATATAACTAACCGTGTGTAATTTTCATCTGCGTAGTATAATTAGTTTTGAAGAAATTCATATTGGTGCAAAGAAGTTGTATGGCAGCCCCCCGAAAATGGGGCCCTAACATTTTGAAACTTCATATAAGTGCCGGAGTCATTATAAAACTAACCGTGTGTAATTTTCATCCCCATAGTATAATTAGTTTTGAAGAAATTCATATTGGTGCAAAAAAGTTGTATGGCAGCTCCTCGAAGCCTTGGTCCGATTTTAACCAAAAACAATAGGGAACCTACAAATTGTCTAAAAATTACTTTGTGAAAGTTTCAGAACTCTAGCTCTTATAGTTTTTGAGTTATCGTGCTGACGGACGGACGGACGGACGGACGGACGGACGGACGGACACACATAGCTAGATCGATTCACTTTTCGATGCTGATTCGATACGTACCCTTGACACTATATCTAGCTCTTATATTTCGATGCGTTACAAACGGAGGAGTAATTTTAATATACCCGATGTTCATATATGTATGCACGGGTATAATTATTTAAGGAGTTGAAATTTAGAGAAGTTTATTTAATTTCTTGCAAATATATAAATAAGTATAATATGTAGGCTATAAGACACTGTTAGGTAATGTCAGTAAAAAATATTTTTAATGATATTTTTATTTCAATTAACTTTTTAACAGATAATTAATTATATTATATAGATATGGTGTTATCTAAATTCTAAAGTGACATCCAGACTTTTGAATACATATAGCCGGTTAGAAGATGCAAAAACTCTGCGTGTTTTTAAATTTATTAGAATTTATACAAAAATCATAATAGACTACCTATACTATTTCTAAATTATACTTCTAAAGTTATTTAACGCTTAAAAACACCAAATATGTATATTACATTAGTTATTACTGTTTTTTTTTAATTTCGTTTAAAAATAGGATTACCTTTTAATTTTTATAGCATAGCATGAATTAAAAATAATTTTTAGATTCCTGAATTTTACTCAAAACTTAAAAACTTATTCATATTTTTGATGAAGATGGTAATAATAATTATCCAAAATACAAAATTATAAATTTTGTGAACCTGGTTAAATATATTTTATGCGAACTAATAAGTTTTTAAAATTATAATAATATTTATATTAAATATTAATAACCTTGCCAGCTATTGCTATTAATAATAATAACAATAATAATGTTACATATTTATAATATTATTAACTTTATTTAATTTGTTAATAATTTTTTTCAGTGAATTATTCTCATATGAAGAGTTTTACTCTTATAAGAAGATAAATTACTAATCTTATCAAATAGCGGCCATATTATTCAGACTTTCTTTATTGTTCTCAATCTTAACCCTTAGATTACTAAGTAATTTTTTTGAATTAAAAAATATGAAAAAATATTTCTTGTAAAAATTATTAAATTTTAATAATTTACAACATAAAATGATAGCTTCAATTCAATTTTAGAAATAATTTATTGTATTTTATATTCAGTTTTACAGAAATTTACTCGAATTTTCACATAAACATAGGTAGAAATAGAATAATAAGCCTTAAAAGGGTTAAAAAATTATTATTAAAATTTTTTAAATATGAATTATTTTTGGCGCGCGTTGTTTTTTTTCGAGGTAAAATGCCTACTTTTATTAATAAAATTTCAATGCCCGTAGTATTTTGGCTTATATTATTGACGAAATAGTTATTTTAGTTTCCTATAAATTATATGTTCATATTAAATCTAATATACTTCTTTATGATATTATACACATACATATAATTAAAAAGTTACTTTATTTAATCGCCACCAAAAATAATTCTAAAAATCAATACGGATACATTTATATTATAATATGTTGGTTTCTCTTTCTACCAATAAACTATACTCTTTTGAGTATTGTATGAATGTATTTTAATAGTCTCATAGTAGTGTTCTTATGAGCGTTTTATACTTATAGAACTCTTACAATGAGAGCTAAACTCTTGTTATGAGTGTTAATTAACTCTCATAACTGCGCTCTTTAACTCTTATAATGATCTCATAAGACTCTAGAAGAATTCTTCAAGAGTAAACTATGAGAGCAATACTCTCAGAATTAACTCTTAAAGAATTCTTCTAGAGTCTTATGAGATATATTTTGTTACTTGGGCATTGTCCAGCAGAAGTGGAGGAAATCTCTTTAAGACGTTCGAAATAAGAGGAGCAGTCACGTTGGAAGCGATCACTATTTAGTTGTTGCGCGAGTGTAGTTAAGAACAGCAGCTGTCCAAAGACGAAATCAAGTACCTGTCAGAAGAGCACTCTTCGATGTTGAAGTGTTACAAAATCCCGCAACACGTGGAAATTTTGTACAAAAATTCTGAGAAAGGGCATCAACATTGAATGAAGCAAATGAACGAGAGAACCGGACAGTTTCTATGGATGAAAAGTGGGATAAACAATCATTTATTGAAACTGGAAGAGAAACAATACCCCGATTATTACAGCAAAAAGCCCCATGGATCTCACGAATTTCGTGGGACAACATAGCCAAGCGTAAAGAGCTGAAAAACAAAATAAACTCTGAACAGGATCCACAGATATTGGGTGAGCTTCGCAGCGAGTATAGCAGAGCACATAAAATCGCGCAGAGAAGTGTAAGACGAGACAGAAGGAAATAAATAGAAAACCTTGCTACTGAAGCAGAGATAGCAGCAAGAAGAGGTGATGGCGAATCTTTATATAATGGCAAATATTATGCTCGAAAGGATCAAAAGCAGGATTGAAAATACATTGAAAAAACATCAAGCTGGCATTCGCAGTGGTCAGTCTTGTGTTGACCATATCATCACGCTACGAATAATACTCGAGCAAAAAAGAGAGTTCGGGTCGCCACTAAATCTTAGCCGCAACCGTAGGCGTAGATGATAGGTATGGCATTCAGTGGCGACTAGGAAAACATTTAGCCTACTTAGATTATGCTTTTGAGGTAGTTTTCATGGCACACACAAGAAGTGGTCTGAACGAAATGTGCCAAATATTGAATACATATGACAAACGAGCTGGTCTAAAAATAAATGCAGCTAAGACCAATAGCATATGTACAGAGCACTCAACACATCAGCAAATTCTACTAGAAAAAAGCCAAATTGAAGAAGTAAAGCAGTTCAATTATTTAGGAAGTATGGTGACATCAAATGGGGGAACAGAAGTTGATGTTGACAGCAGAATAAATAAAGCTAGAGCTGCTTTTGGAACTTTATCAAACATATGGCAGTCAAATAATATAGCCCTGCATTCAAACCTAAAAATATTTGAAACAAACGTCAAATCAACACTTCTATACGGCTGTGAAACATGGAAGGTAACCGCCAATTTCATCAAAAAGTTGCAGACGTATATAAACCGTTGTCTATGCCGCATCTTAAGAGTTCGTTGGCCGTAAATCATTACCAATACACACCTGTGACAAAAAACGAACCAAAAGATGGTTGAAGTCGAAATCCGAGAGAGAAAATCGAGATGGATCGGACATACATTGAGGAAGACAGAAGAAAACATTGCAAGGCAAGGTTTTGAGTGGAATCCACAAGGCAGGCGACGAGTGGGTAGACAAAGGAATACATGGAGAATTACTGTTTTGAAAGAGGCAGAAGCTCAACGCAAAACGTGGTTACAGTTAAAAGGAATTGCTAAGGATCGTGAAAGGTGGAAAGGATTTGTTGACGCCCTATGCCCCATCAGGGTTTCTAGGATCCAGTAAGTAAGTAAGTAATAAAGCTGGGTATCTGAAATTTTGTCAAAGTTAGGTTAGTGTAATGGTCAAAGTTTTCGCAAAATTTGGTTGGTCCATTCCAGTGGGTTCGAGTAGTTGCCATACAACTTCATATTTTACATGAGCATTTCTTTATACATAATAAAACTTAATGTTTGAAATTTTGACAAAAGTAATTAACCGGGTGTTCATACAGTTTACTCGATTTTGTTATTGAGTTTGTTAAAATAAACATATTTTTGGCTGTTGGTTTTTTTCGGATAATAAAAATAATATGCGTTGTCCACCACAGAACCATCCGCTACTACAGGAAAAACGGATTAAAAATTTTTTTTTATTTAAATACGTAATTCATCATTATTATTTCATCATTATCATTAAAGCTATTTTTTTAAGATAAAAAAAAATTATTTTGTTAGAAACACACAAAAATTTCTATAGTTAGTGTTCATTTATTTAAAATTTTAGTCATGCAAATAATATAACAAATTATGAATAAAAAACAAAGGATTTCGGATTTATATTTTCAAAATTATACAGTATTTTATACTAAGTTTAGGGTAAACAAGTAAATAAACAGTCAATTGGTGCAACTGACTTAGAAATACCCTACTATTTGGTTCAAATTTAATGAGAAGTCCATAAGTCATTTTAAAACCATAAAACCTTTTATTAGTTTGATGGTAAGACATAGCTAACCAAATTAACTTTACAATACTAAAAACATTTTCTAATTATTTTATGAATTCAAAAATATTTACTAATTTAACTTTTTAAAAATATTAAAAAACAAAAAAACTTGAAAAAAATGTTTTCATAAAATGCAATTACAAAATTATATTAATTTATTTAAAAGTTTTTATCCAATTTTATAAAATTTTACACACATGCAGCAATTACTTCTTTGCATGATTTTCTGCTTTAGTGCATTTTCTGTTGAATGATTTAGTACCCTTGATTAATTACTTCAATTTTAAATAATTTTTAAATTTATTCTCTTAATTTACTTATCTTTTAATGTTATATATAATTCAATTTTTAATATTTCAATTCTTTTAAATTGAAAAAATCTGGTTAGATTTAATTTATAGATTTAAAGGAATCCAATTTAGAATTACTTGAAATATGATGTGATCCAGATAGGTATGGAACAGATTAATTTCAGATTGAAATATTACGATTAAAGTTGTTTAATTCTCATCTTGTATATTTATGGCTAGGAATTTTAAGCAGTTGTGTTATAAATAAATTTTAATCATAATGCAAACTCAAAATTATTCGAAAGAAATATTAATTAGTAATAATATACATATAGATAAAAGGTTATATAATTTGATGATTTTTAAAGGTAACTAAAACCATTAATGACTTGATTAGCTTTTTATTACAAAATTTAATAATTAAAATTTTTCAAAATTGGAATTGGAATACATGGAGAAATTAAAGCTTGTATATTTATTTCAATTTATTATCTTTATAAATTTCGAATATATGCTTTAATGCCTTGGGAAAAGTGGGGGTGGTACGCAAACTACTATTCCAATTCATCTAAAATTACGGACACACACCAAATGGAAAAAACATTTGTGCCCCAAATTTTAAGCTTCTATCTTCTTTGGTTTCGAAATTATGCTCGTTTGGCCTCCATTCGATCAAAAGCTTCTAGAATCCAAATTCATTGTCCGATTTCGATCATAAAAAATCATCGCGGTACTTTCGTTACAGAGTTTAAAATCATCAAAATAGTGTCATAAGTTTTACAGTTATTGTGTTTCTTGGATTTCGTTAGTCCTTGAACTGATTACAGGTTCCAGAACCCGAACCCATGGTCCGATATCGCCTATACGCAGTCCCAGTCGTACTTTCAATACTAGTTAGCCCTTGTACACTATTGGAACGTTCCATCTTAATTTTAAGTTACTAATTTTATTAATTTTGATTATAAGCTTTAAATCCTTGGGAGGTCTAAGAGAGGTATCTGAACTACCACTCAAACTGATTATAAATTAGGAAGACATATACTAGACGTATAAATAAATAGGAAGAGGCACCGTGATACCAAATTTGTAGGTTCTATAATCTATCTCTTTGCTTTCGGAATTATGCTCGTTTGGCTTAAATTCGATCAAAAAGTTCTAGGATCCAAACCCATGGTCCGATCTGGATCGTACGAAATTACCACCGTAGCTTCATGACTAGTTACCTAATTTCATGAAGGTAGCGTTATTAGTTGTTGAGTGATCATGATTTTTTATGCATGGTCGTGAGCCCTTCGAACCATGAAAAGGTCCAGAATCCGAACACATGGGCCGATTTCGGCCATATGCAGTCCCTACCGTACTTTAAGTTCTAGAAACCTACAGTTAAAATTTCATCAAGATAGCTGCATTAGTTTTTGAGCTATCGTGTTTACGGACGAACAGCCATGGCTATATCGACTCAAGAGGTCACGTTGATCACCAATATATATACTTTTCCATATCTGGCTGGCTTCCTTTAGTTGGTTACAAACACCAAACCAAAGTTAATATACCTTTTTCCTATTTCATACTTTTGGCAAAATTTCAAACATACAGCTTTATTAGGTGTAGGGTAATGCTCATAGAAAAGAAAGGAGTTGTTTGGACCAACCAAATTTGGAAAAATTTAAGACGCCTAGCTTCATTATGTAGAGAGTAATGCTCATATAAAATAAGAAGTTGTATGGCAGCTACTGGAATCCACTGCAGTAGAACGTTCCAATTGAGTACAAGGGTTGTATGACAGTGACTGCATATGGGTGACATCGTTACATGGTTCCGGGTTCTGGAACCTTTGAAAATTCAAGGGCTAACAAACATATATCTTAAAAATACCATAACTCAAAAATTAATGAGGCTATTTTGATGAAATTTAAACTCTAGGTTACTTATTATGCTTTTATTAGCATTTTATCACAAAATTTAATAATTCAAATTATTTCAAGTTTTTTTTGTTTTTTAATATTTTTATACCGTACACCTATAGAATAGGTAAAGGGGTATATTAACTTTGGTATGGTGTTTGTAACCACCTAAAGGAAGCGAGCTAGATATGGAAAAGTATATATATTTGTGATCAGCGTGACCTCCTGAGTCGATATAGCCATGTCCGTCCGTCCGTCCGTCCGCAGGCACGATAACTCAAAAAATAATGGAGTTATCTTGATGAAATTTTAACTGGAGGTTACTAGGACTGAAAGTACGGCGGGGATTGCATATGGGCGAAATCGGTCCATTGGTTCGGATTCTGGACCTTTTTCTCGATCGAAGGGCTAACGATCATATATAAAAAATCACAATAACTCAACAACTAATGACGCTTTCTTCATCAAATTTGTGCTGTAGGGTACTGGTAATGAAACTACTTCGGGGATTGCGTAAGTTCGGAATTGGACCATGGATTCGGAACCTAGAACTTTTTGATCGAATTTAGGTCAAACGAGCATAATTCCGAAACCAAAGAAGATAGAACCTCCAAATTTTGTATCAGGGTGTCCCTTCCTTTTTCCTTAATGTGTTTGAAATTTGGACCAAAATAGAGTAGTGGGTCGGAGACCAGCCATACATTTCCGAAGATCTTAAAGTATATCTTTAAAATTAATAAAGATAACAACTTAAAAAAATGTAGAAGCTTCAAATTTGGCGCAAGGGTGTTCTTTACTATCCCTTGCGTGTCCCTCTAATTTGGGATCAATTGGAGTGGTGGCTCAGTATCCCTCTTAGATCCTCTTAAGTTTAAAAAGCTTATCGAAATTATTAAAAATAGTAACTTAAAATTAAGATAGAACGTTCAAATTGTGTACAAGGGTTAGCTAGTGCTTAAAAATAAGCGTGGGCTGCATAAGGGCGAAATCAGCCAAAGGGTTCGAATTCTGGACCTTTTAATCGGTTTCAGGGCTAACGAACACATATAAATAATCAATATAACTCAGCAACTAATGACGCTATCTTCATGAAATTTGTGCTGTAGGTTATTGGTAATGAAACTACGGCGGCGATTGCGTACGGTGAGGATTGGACAATGGGTTCGGAACTTAGAACTTTTTGATCGAATTTAGGCCAAACCAGCATAATTCCGAAACCAATGAAGATAGAACCTCCAAATTTGGTTTCAGGTTGTCGCTTTCGATTTCCTTAGTGTCCTTGAAATTTGAGCCCAATTGGAGTAGTGGGTGTGGACCAGCCACTCAGTTTCAAGGACCTTGAAGAATATCTTTAAAATTAATAAAGATGGTACCTTGAAACAAATGTAGAAGCTTCAAATTTCGCACATGGGTGTTCTTTGCTATTTGCTGCGTGTCCCTCTAATTTTGTACCTTTCTTAGACTCCCCAATGTGTAAAAGTTTATCATCGAAATTAATAAAACTAGTAACTTAAAATTAAGATAGAACGTTCCAATTGTGTACAAGGGATTCTAGTTATTAAATTTTGTGATAAAAAGCTAATCAAAGCATAATATATTTAATAATCCAAATTTTTCAAAATTGCAATTATTTTAAATGGTTATTATATACCTAATAGAAAAACTTATACGCAAAATATTAAGTCTCTGGCTTCAACCGTTCAGGAGATATGAGGGGCCAAAAATTTAGCAAAAACTTATATTCGCATAATGTTTAATTTTTGTATCATATGACAAAGTTTTTCTTAACATCATTTAGCCGTTTTTGAAAATCCAATAAAAGCAGCTGTCATACGTCGTTTTTAGATTGAAATATAGTGTTGGCGCTATGAATTTTATTTACCACTAAAAAAATTTTGGACAGGTATTTAAATTACAGGTGTTTAAAAATAGATAAATTTCAAATTTCGAGCCCGCATGAAAAACAAAATTTTGCTAACCAACTCCTAATTTGTGAGAAGCAAACTTCTCTAAAATTTCAAATCTCTAGTTTAAGCCATTCAGAAGATATGTGGGTTCAAAAATTCTGCGAAATTTGAGCAGGGCAATGTATTTTAATACATTTTTCTTTCAAAATCTTATTAAGCTTATAAAAGCAGCTATCTTCTATCCTTTTCAGATAAAAAATATACCTAATAGAACTCTTGTAGCTCTTTAAAAAAAGTTGTAGCACTTTATTTGTGTATCATCTTTATTCATTAAATTTTTTCGTGCTAATTTTATTTACAAAAAATCGTAAGAAATCAAAAAATTACCCTACAGTAGTGCCGTATGAGGTTGTTGGTTTTTTTTTTAAATCTTATCAATTCTAAATCTACATATAATATGTCATATATGCGGTTGGTAAAAACTGACTCAACTTTTGAAATACTATTAAGTGATTGTCAATAGGTTTGTGATATAAATTTTGTTAAAAATATAATATATTTGAATATTAAATATATAATTGAGCGTTTGAGTGAAATGTGAATGCAAGAAGTAAACAAGTGTTGAAAACAACCAATGGTTTTCAAAAAAGTACATTTTCAAAATTATATAAATTTTCATAATGAGTATTTTATCATTTATTTCTATAATTTAGTTATTTCATTAATTAATTTTGCATTATGAAATCAATACTTAGAAAAAAATCCCAATGCACTCAAGTAAACCTTTTAACAAGTGCGAAAATGTTGAATCTTTAATGGTAACGTTTAATTTTGGAAAAATATACACTGGTGAATAAGTTCCTGATTTATAATAACATTAAAGTTTTAATTTTTAAGTCCTAATAGCCTTTTAATGGGGAAGGCTCCTTAATAGGAATTTTATTTAATATTTTAAACATCGAATATTTTTTGTTATAACAGAACTAAATTTAGTTTTATATAATAAGCATTTTTTTTTATAACAAAATTTTTCTTTTCACGAACCTTTATAACTATACGAAGAAATATTTTTAAATTAAAAAATTTAAACTATGCAAAATACGTACATACAAAAGATTTCGGAATCGTTTTTTACGATTTTCAGAACGTAGATTTCAGATAGGTATAGGTACAACTGTAATAAAAATATTTATATTTCGTTACTGAAACGCTATACCAACCATATTAAATTTTAAAATGAAAAAAATAAATTAATAGGTATATTTCTTAGTATTATTAAAGAATTTTATTTATTTATTAAAGAAATTCCACCGTAAAGAATTTTATTAACAACTAGCTAATACCCGGTGCGCGTTGCTGCGCCTCTTAATGGTTAAATTGAAGTTGATAATACTGCAAAAAGTTAACACAAAAATTACACACGGTTTACACATTTAAATTTTAATATGTATGAAAGCAATCTTTTTAAAAAGATTTTTCTAGGATTATTCTAGTAATTTTTGAAACTTTCTGTAATTCAAAGCAGTACAAACTACTTTCCAAAATTTGACGTAATTTACTTCCAAAAAAATTTTTTTGACTAATCGTAGGACCGACTGTTAACAGGCTTAACTCCATTTTCAAGTTGCTTCACACATATAAAATTTGAGGTCAACCGGTCAAATCGTTTCTAATTTAGAGTAAAATAACCAAAAACTTTATAAAAAGCTGCTGGGCCGCAATGGGTTAATGGAAATTAACAAAATTTATTTTGGGGCTTTCTTAAAAGCCAAAGCAGAATTTCGTAAAGTCGGACAAAATTTGGGCCCAAAATTTTTTTTTTTGACCAACCGTCGGCCCGACATGGGTTAACAAATTCCAAAACTGTTAATAGTGTCAACTCAATTCTCATGGAGCATCACGTATAAACAATTTGAAGTCAATTGGTCAAACAGTTTCGAACTTAGAGTAAAGTATTGAAAAAGCCTATAAAAAGCTGTTGGGCCGCAATGGGTTAATGGAACTTACCAAAATTTTTTTTGGGGCTTTCTTTTAAGCCAAAGCAGAATTTCGTAAAATCGGACAAAATTTGGACCAACATTTTTTTTTTTGACCAACCGTCGGCCCAACATGGGTTAACAAATTCCAAAACTGTTAATAGTGTCAACTCAATTCTCAAGGAGCATCACGTATACAAAATTTGAAGTCAATTGGTCAAACAGTTTCGAACTTAGAGTAAAGTATTGAAAAAACCTATAAAAAGCTGTTGGGCCGCAATGGGTTAATGGAACTTACCAAAATTTTTTTTGGGGCTTTCTTTTTAGCCAAAGCAGAATTTCGTAAAATCGGACAAAATTTGGACCAAAATTTTTTTTGACCACCCGTCGGCCCGATATGGGTTAACAAATTCCAAAAATTTTAATAGTGTCAACTTAATTCTGAAGGAGCATCACGTATACAAAATTTGAAGTCAATTGGTCAAACAGTTTCGAATTTAGAGTAAAGTATTGAAAAAACCTATAAAAAGCTGTTGGGCCGCAATGGGTTAATGGAACTCAACAAAATTTTTTTTGGGGCTTTCTTTTAAGCCAAAGCAGAATTTCGTAAAATCGGACAAAATTTGGACCCAAAATTTTTTTTGACCAACCGTCGGCCCGACATGGGTTAACAAATTCCAAAACTGTTAATAGTGTCTACTCAATTCTCAAAGACCATCACGTATACAAAATTTGAAGTCAATCGGTCAAACCGTTTTCATTTTAGAACAAAGAAGTTTAAATAATTGCACCACAGCCCCAACTTGGCGGTCCGTTAGAGCAAAATTTTTGGGCCACGATTTCTTTCCGTACCCAAAAACCTCTATACACAAATTTTCATGAAAATCGGCTGGGCAGTTTAGGAGTCTATTCGCTACAAACAAACAAACAAACAAACAAACAAACTTTCATTTTTATATATATAGATTGTGGAATTTCTGTAGGTTTATGTAAAAGGAAAAAAAACTTTCATTTTTAGAATTGCTATTATTTTTTTTTATTTGATTTAGTTTCAGATAATTTTACAATACATATAAAATTATGTATAAGAAATTATTTAATTAAAACTACAATCTAATAAATAATATAATTACAATTAATTTTAGTTTAAAAATAATTATTTTGAATACTCTAATTTTACTTATTTCCAATTTTTAATTTCTAAAGTTTTTTTATATATTTTTTAAGTTTTCTATTAAATATTTCCAAAGTTTGACTTCTCCTAATGTTTAGTGGTAATGAATTAAAAATTTTAATAGCACTACATTTTAAACTTTTTTGTTTCTTTGCGGTTCTAGCTTTAGGTATTTCAATATTTTTTTTTATTTCTAGTATTATATTTATGTACATTTTCTCTATTTAATAAATTTAAATTTTATTTAATATTACTATTTATTACTTTATAAATATATTTATCTTTCTCAAAATAGATTAATTGGTTAATATCAATCAGTTTTTTTTATACAAATACTTAGTACTAGTTCTGTAATTATATTTGTAAAGAATTTTAAGCGCATTATTCATTAAAATACCAATTTGATTAAAATGGAAATTTGAGCACTGGCTCCAACTACATATATTACACCTTATTCTTGATAGTATATGATTATTATAGATAAGCTTGGCTGCATGGGAAATACCGCCACATTTTTATACCCGTATGACTATATAGTCAAAGAGTATAATAAATTTGCCATTACGTTTGTGACGCAGAGAAGGAGGGGGGGTAGATATAGACTCAAGTGTATGGATCGGATCAGAATCGAAAATAAAATCGATTTAGCTATGTATGTCCGTTCGTCCGTCCGTCCGCACGATAACTCAAAAACTAAAGGAGCTAGAATTTTGAAATTTTCGCAAATTCGTTTTTTTGCAATAGCCGTCATCGCTATTTAAATCCAGCCATTTTGGTCCATGGGTTCGGGTGGCTGCCTTACAACTTCTTTTTATATATGAGTATTTCTCTGTACCTATTATAGCTACGTGTCTGAAATTTGGCAAAAGTAGTTTAGTGTAAAGGCCAAAGTTACTGCAAAATTTGGTTGGTCTACTGCAGAGGGTTCGAGTAGCTATCATACAACTCCTTCTTTTATATGAGCATTACACTACACCTAATAAAGCTGGTATGTTTGAAATTTTGCCAAAAGTAATTAATGTTTATAATAATAATGATATAATGTTTATATAACGGTCATACGGGTATCCCAGAGTTGACACAGTCTACTCTACTACACTCTTCCTCGTTTTATAGCTAATATAATTGGCATAACTTTTTTCTTCACGTTTTTGATATGATTGTCCCATTTCAAGTTATTATCAATTATTATTCCCAGATATTTAACCTTATCTACTCTTTCAATAATTGTTTCCCTTATTTTAAGAGTAATATTTTCGCTATTTTTAGCACATTTTCAAAAAAATTTGTAAGAATGTGGCTATATAGCTTCACTCTGTCTGTCCGTCCGTATGCTTACAAAAACTTTTACACCATTTGAAATAGAGTAAAAAATTTTAACCATGGGTATTTATTGCAAAAAAAATAATTTCGTAGAAGAATATTTTTCTGTAGCCCCACCTGTTACGGGGGTACAGCCCACCAAAGTTGGAAAAAGCACTATATTTAAATTGTTATAACAAGAGTTGTGTAAGATATATTTTCAATCTGAAAACGGCAAACGATAGCTGGTTTTATAAGCTTAATAAAATTTTAAATGGCAAATGTTTAGGGTTGCCATACGGTACTAAAATTTTACATTATGCAAAACTCAATTCTTGCAAAATTTTTGGTCACACATATTTTCTGAACGGTTCAAGCTAGGGTCTTGAAATTTTGGGAGCAGTTAGATACTCAGAAAATAGTAGAAGTCGGTTAAAAAAAATTCTTTGGCAAGCCCCCTATTTAGGAGCTATAACGGTTCAAAAATTGAAATTTTGCTATTTTTAAACACCTGCAACTTGAATACCTATTTAAATATTTTTTCCTTAATATACAAAATTTAACATATGTTTAAAAGATTTTCTTAAATTTAAAAGAGGTTTTTTAAATTGAAGAAAGTGTTTATCAGTTTTAACCATTTTTGCTTAAATAGTAAAATTCTAAGTAAAATTCCAAATTTTGGTGGAATTCACAATTTAATTCCTAGAACCTATAAAAGTTTGGGGGAAGAGGATTATAGAGAAATTGGGCAACCTTCCTAATAGAGGGGCTACTAGGACTTACAAATTAAAAATTTACTGTTTTTATAAGTAAGCACTTAGTCACCGACGTACATATTTCCTAAATTAAACGTTAATACTGAAGCTTCAACATTATATTCCGATAAAATACTTAGTATGAAACACTATATTATTTTGAAAATGTGCTTTTTTAAAGACCCTTGGTTTTTTTTATCACTTGTTTTTTTATGTTTTAAATAACAAATAGTTGGTTTTTTTAGCGTTAATGCATAGTTCATTGTAATCTAGCCAAATACACATCGCATTTAGATCATTATTTAGTATATTTTCCAGTTCTTGTACTGTTAGCAATGATATTATTGTCATCTGCATAAACGTTTTAATTTGAAATAAAATTATTTTTCGGCATATTCATTATATATAAAAGGTACAACAGCGGTCCTAGCAGTGAGCCTTGTGGTACACCTGTTTTTTTAATAAGTTCATCGCTAAGCACTTCGTTCCCTTTAACACACTGAGTCCTATTTGTTAAGTAACTGCTTAATAAAAGATTACTAGTATCTTATATCCAATATATCTAAAAAACTAATCAGTCTACGATGATTTACCACATCAGAAGCTTTAGTAAGATCAATAAATACTGCATCGACGAAATATCCTTCATCAAGTGCGTCATAAATATATTCTAACGTAGCTGTTATTGCGGACTCTGTACCGCAGTGCTCTAGGAAACCATATTGATTTGGATCAAAACCAATCGTTTTTGAAATAAAATTTCTTATCCTTATATTAATTACTTTTTCATATACTTTGGATATTGCGTTCAGGATGGAAATTGGTCTATAGTTACCACATTCATCTTTAGATCCACTTTTATGAATTGGCACTATGTACGCATTTTTTAATGAATCAGGGAATACCCCTTCTTCAAGACATTTAATTATCAATGTTGCCAATGTTTTTTTGATAATATTAATTAATTCTTGTAATACCTTTACCATTATATTATCTAATGCTAGGGCTGCATTTCTGTTTAACTTCATAATAATTTGATAAATCTCTGTTTCAGTAACAGGTCTAAGAAATAATGTTTTATTATTTCTTATATGATCTATAGTTACTATATTATTATTTTTTAATCCTTTTATAATGGATTCTCCTACTTCATTAAAAAATTCATTTAACGTGTTTGCCGTTTCGTTTTCATCCTTTGTCCTTTCTCCACTTTTTTTTACAATGCTTTTTATATGTTCTGAAATATCCTTATTAGTATTACTTATAGAATTATTTAATACTTTCCATAATTTCCAAGAGTCACTTCCAGCATTTTCAATGCTTTTATTGATATGGTTTTTCTTAGCCTCTTTTATTTTTTTATCGACCTTTTTCTTACACAGAGTATATTTTATCTTTTTATCTCTGTTATTTGGATCTCTTTTATGGCTATCGTATAGTGATTTTTTAATTTTTAATTCTTTATAATATATCGACGGTGTTATTCCGTCGACATATATTATTCCTAGTTCTAACCGGCAATTAATTTGTACATAAAACTTTAGCTTCTTGTATTGTTTTTGTTAACGTGTCTATTTCTAAAACGCTATTGTTTTCTATTTTATTATTTGCAATTTGAGACATCTGGTTATAATCAATTTTACTTATAGTGTGCTCCGTCATTAGTATTTTCATAATACTTATTGCTTTTAGTTATACTATTGCCAATTGGTGGTCGGATAGACTGTTACTTTCTATTGTAAAATTAATATCACATTTTTCATTTGAATTTTTTAAAATGGGATCAATTAAGGCATTGGAATGAGCTGTGTTTCTTGTACTTTGTGTTTTGTTTATTATACTATAACCAGTTGTTGCTATCATGTCTTTATACTTAATTACGGTATTAGAATTATTAAATAAATTTAAATTAGTATCAGCAAAAAATATGTAATTTACTTTATTTTTTAATCTATTTTCTAAATATTCTATAAATATTTATATCCATTGGAGCCTTGTAAAATGTACCAAATCTTAATCTAGGTGCAGAATTCAGAATTTCAATTACACTAAAATTATATTTTTCAGTAAAATTAATATTATTTTTTATAAAGATGACAGTTCCACCACCTCTTTTCTCATCTTTACAATTGAAAACTGCCCTATAGTTTGGAATATTATAAGTAGTGATTTCATTACTGTATATCCATACTTCTATTAGAAACACAATACCAATTTCTTTGCATTCATTAATTAATGTTTCTAATCCATAAATTTTATTTCTTAAGCTGCATATATTTAGATACAAAATTTTAAGTTTACCCGTTTCTAAAGTATTTGTGGATTGGACTGCCATTACGGTCTACAAATAAATAATTTTGCGTGGAGTTCCAAATTGCTTGTAAATTGTCTCTGTATTTATTATATGTATGTTGCCTATATGCAGCTAGGTCTTTTTGTACTTCTTTGTTAGTGATTCCCCTACTTACATGGCATTTATAATATAATTCACGTAATTCCTGATAATTCGTTGGCAATCCTTTAATATCGATCAATACTTTGATATTTGTTTTCGTTATACCTTCATAACAAATATCTTCTTGATCGTGCAAAAAAGACAAAAATAATCTAACGTTATTTTGTATTCTGTGGTCTCATAATCGTAATAATACATATATACTATCACCATTTACAAGTTGTAGATTTTTGAAGACATAAATATAACAAGTGATGAAAAAAAACCAAGGGTTTTTAAAAAGCACATTTTCAAATTTATATTGTATTATATACTGAGTTTAACTTTGGAAATATTTACTTGGAAATAGTTACTGCTTACTTATAAAATTTACTGCTAACAGTAAAGTCTTTATTTTAAAGTTGTTATAGCTCTTCAATGGGGAAGGTTGCCAAGTTTCTCAAGGATCTTCATCTAACTCCCTCCCCCCTCCGTCCCTCTACATTTTTTTAAGTTTTAGGAATTAAATTGTGAATTCCACAAAAATTTGGGATTTTATTTAGAATTATACAATATAAGCAAAAATGGGTAAAACTGAGAGACACTTTCTTCAATTTAAGGAACTGCTTTCAAATTTAAGAAAAACCTTTAACATATGTTAAAATATAATGTTGGGCCTTTAAATTTTGTTTATTAATAAAAAAAAATTTAGACAGGTATTCAAGTTACAGGTGCTTAAAAATAGCAAAATTTCAATTTTCGAGCCCTTATAGCTCCTAAACAGGGGGCGTGACAAAAAACTTTTGTTAACCGACTCTTGCTAATATTTGAGGATCTAACTTCTCCCAAAATTTCAAGACCCTAGTTTGAGCGGTTCAGAAGATATGTGTGAGTTATTAAAAGTATTTGTAATTTCGCTAAGCTTTTCGATGAATTCCGACTTTTCGTTTCATGTGCTCTAAAAATACCTATTTTATTTATCCTTTCTTTAATCAACTTCACCACTAAGATATTGTAATGTATTTAATGTAATTTCACTTGAACAGCTAGAAAACTATCTACATCATGATTGACGTAAATAGCATCTCCACCATAGGAAACAGATAATACGAGTAGTAGTTTACATTTATAATACGATGAGTAGGTTACATTTATAACGGAAAATCAGTTATTTTAAGTAATACAATTTATTTCTTAAACTTTAGATGTTCCTATACATAATATTATAAATTGTTAATATATTGGGAATTTATATGAAAATTATTCACCTCGGTGAAGTATTGGATTTTTAGCTGATCATCAATGTTAATTATATGATTAAATGATTCCACCATTAAATATGTGGAATAAATGGTGAAGTTGAAATGCAATATATTTAGCTAAACCACAAACCCTTATATAAAAATAATTATTGTTATTAAAAATTAGCAGAATTAGTTTAAACGAGGAAGAGTGTAGTAGAGTAAACTCTGTCAACTCTGGGATACCCATATGACCGTAATATAAACATTATATCACCCGGTTAACTACTGTTGACCAAACTTAAAACATGCAGCTTTATTATGTATAAAGTAATGCTCATATGAAATATGAAGTTGTATGGGAACTACTTGAACCCAATGCAGTAGACCAACCAAATTTTCTAGAAACTTTGGCTATTACACTAAACTATTTTTGGCAAAATTTCAGACACCCAGCTTCAATAGGTATAGAGTAAGGCTTATATAAAAGAAAAGTTGTATGGCAGCTACTCGAACCAGTGGACCAAAATTGCTGAATTTCAATAATGATGACGGCTATTGCATAAAAACGTGAAATTTTAAAACCCTAGCTCTTTTATTTTTGAGTTATGGTGCGGACGGATAGTAGGACATACATTGCTAAATCGATTTATTTTTCGATTCTGATCCGATCCATACAATTGAGTCTACATCTACCCCCTTTCCTTCTCTGCGCCACAAACGTAATGGCAAATTTAGTATACCCTTTGGACTTATAGTCTTATACCCGTAATAATTGTATTTTGTAGTATTTTTAAGTTTAGGATAAGATTGTGATTAGTAAAGTGTTTACTTAAACTAGTTTCTATAGTAAATATTTCGTTAGTTTTGGTTAGTATTATGCTAATTATATACTTTTAAATGAACTTGCCTGTGTCTATGGCTTTATTTTTCATTCTGTCAGTTAGTGATACATTTATATTAGAAATCTGACCATAAATTTATAAGAATTGTATGGTTCAGTGATTAGCGAAGTGGCTTCGGGTGTAAATAGATCTGAGTTCGATCCTCGTTGAAAGGAAACATTTTTTTTCGTGTTTTTTTTAAATTCAACAGAAATAATAAAAAAAATTACAAATAAAATTAATTTATTTGGATAGTTTCAATTTTAAACAAATAGGTACTTAAATAAAAAAAACACTTTTAGTTATTAAAAAAAAATTTCACCATGAAGAGAATGTGAACCAGCGACCCCAACATTTTAAAAAAATACGAAAAATACAAAAAGTAAACTACCTAATTTATTCATATTAAAATTTTAAAAATGCAACAGTGCGTAAGACAAAATGTAATAGTGTGAAATGATTTTGTTTTAGTGTTTGCTATTCATATGCAAATACAAAATATGTTTGTTCTAGGTATACATATGTTTATTTATAGTAGTAAAGTATACATGTGCCTAATGTAAGTTTATTTGTGTTCGATAGATAATAAATATATTAATAATAATCTTACATGAATATGCATGTGCGTATTTTGTTTCAACAAAATATTTTAATGATTATATATTTTCATTAATGAAAATAATATATCAAATTAGATTACTACCATGTATTCTCATATTATTATCAGCATATGTATGTGTGTATGTAAAAAAATATTAAGAAACATAAAAAAAGAACTATTTACATATATATCGTTTTACTATTATAGAAATTATTATAAATAATTACTATCAAATAAAATTTGAGTATTTGTACCAAGTTTCTTTTAAAAACGAATAAATAGGTATGTATATGTATGTATATATTCAAAGTCATAAGTAAAAGTATTAATTAAACAATTTTGACTAATAATATTTGGATTGGAATGGTTTTTAGTTTTGAAAAGCTTTTTGATAGTTTCGGAACAATTTTGAAAACATATTACATAAGTATGTATGTACATACTGATAGGTATACATATCTAACAGGTAGGTACCTAAATAGTGTTATACTAAACGTGGAACATTATTTATATGTGCAAAAATGTATTCAGACTGAAAGATACCTATTAAATATTAAACAATTTTATTTAAACTAGTATCGCCCTGTGCTCGAAATTCGAGCTATTTTTGCTTTTAAGTTAACATACAAAATTCGTTATGTGTAAATTATATTAGACTTTACATAATAAAAGTTATGCCAACAGTGTTGTCAACAATTCTTGCGCTTGAAATTTGCTTAAAAAAAATTTATAATTTCTTTTAATTATTAAAACGTTGTCAATTACCGATTTTTGAGTTTTATTTCTATAGCTTAAGCCGCTTTAAAGAGAGGATAAATTGGTACAGTTAAATTAAATTAAAAT
Source organism: Dolichopus griseipennis (assembly GCA_963082915.1). NCBI lineage: Eukaryota > Metazoa > Arthropoda > Insecta > Diptera > Dolichopodidae > Dolichopus > Dolichopus griseipennis. Next base: position 283,279,326 of record OY720441.1, read on the forward strand.
TCTAAATACATATAAATATTATTCTAATAAATACATAATTCTAAACATATACATATATTTATTGAAGTCAAGAACCCAAAATTCGAGTTAATGCTGTCCTTCATATAGCAAAATGTACTTTTTTCTAAACATTTTAGTACGATATGAACAATGTTGTACGTATTCTGTATCCTAATTAAAAAACTCTATGAATACATAATATGTGCAACAAAATTTAACAAATCATAATTCATAAGTTTAGTATTTAGTATTATATTATATTGAAGCTGCCAGAAGTACAAAAAATAGTCAAGTTGACCGAAGTCTTTTTATAAATCTCAATCTTAAGATTTATAGCAAAAAAAAAAGTTTTTCAATAAATCACAGAATAAATTTTTTCTAGCTCTTTTTCAGTTTTAACTTTAATAGGTAAATTTTTACTACAAATGTATGCCTATTTAAAGTTCTGAAAACATGCGAAAAATGATTCTGAATTCCTTAGTTTGCTTTATACCTTTTTGTCTAGTTTATTTATTTAATATTTCCTAAGTTTTTTATTGACAAAAATATATTTCTATACATGGTCATGAGCCATGACTCATAAGTTTCTTAAAACAAATAAATATTATTGCTTTTATTCCTTTATGAGGAGTAAACTCTTTTCTACTCTCAACTATTGTCAGCTACTTCAGCCCTTGTAAAAGAGTATTTGACAGATGGCTTTAATTAAAATTCTCTTGAATAGGTTATGTTAAATCATATTTTTTATTTGATAACCAATAAGCACTTACCCCCTTCCATTTTAAAAAAATATTCTTTATATTTATATCAGCAATAAGCCTTAATTTTTTCACATTATTAATATTTAAATACTATTAAATATAATTAACTTCTCAAATGAGAGGTAGTTTTAAGATGTCAAATATATATATGACGATTAATCTAACAATTATGTGCTCCTGAAACAAAAATTAGCGTTCCATTTAGAAACTACGCCTATCTAATCTTCATGTACACTTTTTGATATATAAAATTGGTTCGTTTTGTCAAAGTAAAACTAAAAATAGTTTTTTTAATTATAAAAAAACATTATTCGATGTTGAAAGTGTGAAATAAACTTTTCAATTATTAGAATGAAATCAAAACATACGACGTACAATTTTTATACGGCAGTACGTCAATACGTCTGTCTACATATCCATTATCGGTAAATCGATACGCTCGTACAATTTTTAATTTATCAAAAATATTTATTTGAATGTTTTAATTTAGTACCTACAAAAAATATTTTTAATTTCATATTATAGGTATTTTGAATATAACATATTTTTTAATAAAAATTATTGTAAAAAAATATTATTTTTTAAAACATAATATTAGAAATATAAGAAAAACCAATAATAATATTTTTATACATTTTGTCAATATTTGTAAATTTTAAAAATCCGAGATACAGTACATCGCGTTACGCGTATTTTCGCTGCTCTAATGTAAATTTATGTACCTATTAATTTCTCAATTTTTTGACAGAAATTATACGCTGTACGCTTTTATTTAGGTTGGGACCTAAGGAACAAATAACTTTTTTTGAGAAAGATAATTTTTTTAGTTTTGTAAACATATTGCCCTACTGTAGGTATTTTCAATTTATTTGAATATTTGTATGTTTTAAACTAAATAATTAAAAAAAAAATGTTATTTTAAAATATTTTATTTTTAAAATTTAATCGCAGCAGCATAAGAAAAAACAATTACAATATGTATTTTTATAAACTTTGTCAATTTTTAAATTTTAAAATTTAAAATTTAAAACGTCGCGTATGCTTTCATGTAAATTTTTTTACATAACTAATTGTTTCAAAATTTTTTGACAGAAACTGAATGCCGTACATGCTGATTTTGGCTAATCAATAAGAAACAAATCATTTTTCTTAAGAAATATTATTTTTTTTTTTCAGTTTCTGCATATTTCAGAAGTCGGTTTTTAATTTTACAAAAAACTTAACAAAAAGCAACAACACGATTTACAAAAAAATTTTTTTTAGTATCTACTGTATTATAATAAATTGCAAACAAAAACAAAATACAGTACTTTTTGATTATAACGACCATGATGAGACGGAAAATACTCGTCGTAATAAACGAATATCGTTTTAAAAGAATGCTTGTGAATTGTGAAAAATTAGTATAAGACTTGGACATTGTAGAATGTGCTGATTTTAGAATGGGCACTTCGAACTCATTTGCTAAAATTTCCTTGAATGTTTTAATTTAGAACAAAAAATTTTATTAATTTCATATAATAGGTATATTTTGAATTTTTTTCAATATAAGATATTTTTTAAAACATAATCTTAGAAATATAAGAAAAACCAAAAACCATTTGTCAATTTGTAAATTTTAAAAATTCAATTACAGTACATCGCGTTACGCGTATTTTGGTTGCTCTCATGAAAATTCATGTACCTATTTATTTGTAAATTTTTTGACAGAAACTATACGTCAACTTTTATTTAAGTTTAAGATTATTTTTTCGTTTTTTTTTGCGAACATATTATAGGTATTTTCAGTTATTTTGAATGTATGTTTTTTAAAAAAAAAAATAACATCAGAAAAAACAATTACAATATTTTTATACGCTTTGTCAAATTTTAAAATTTTAAATTCCGAAGTACAGTACACAACATACCTACTTATTTCAAATTTTTTTGGCAGAAACTGCATGCCGTACGCGTTTATTCTGATTGATCTGTAAAGAACACATAATTTTTCTTTAGAAATGTTATTTTTTTGTTTCTGCAAACATACTATAGGTATTTCAATTATTTTGAGTATATGTAAAGTATTTTTTAAAAAAATATAGGTATTTGTAAAAACAATATTATTTTAAAATATTTTATTTTTAGAACAATAACAACATAAGAAAAAACAATAACTTTTTTAAATGCTTTGTCAATGTTTAAATTTTAAAAATTCGAGGTACAGTAAGTTATTCTCATGTAATATCATGTACTTAACTACTAATTTAAAACACCATAAGCGTTGATTTTGGTTAGGCCCAAAGGAACAAATCATTTAAATTGCAAATTATTTTTTTAAGATTTTTCGTTTTTAATTTTTTGCAAACTTATTTCAATTATTTTGAATATATGTTTTAAAAAAAATTATTTTAAAAAAATATTATTTTAAAATATTTTATTTTTAAAATTTAATCGTAGCAACATAAGAAAAAACAATTACAATATTTTTATACGCTTTGTCAATTTTTAAATTTTAAAACTCCGAGGTACAGTACGTCGCGTATGCTTTCATGTAAATTTATTTACATAACAACTTATTTCAAAATTTTTTGACAGAAACTGAACGCCGTACACGCTGAATTTGGTTGATCCATAAGTAACAAATCATTTTTCTTAAGAAATATTATTTATCAGAAGTCGGTTTCTTATTTTACAAAAAACTTAATAAAAACCAACAACAATATACGATTTAAAAAAAAAAAATTTTTAAGCAAACGAAAACAAAGTACAGTACTTTTCGGTTATAACGACCATGATGAGACGGAAAATATTCGTCGTAATAAACGAATGTCGTTTTAAAAGAATGCTGTGGAATTTGAAAAATTAGTATAAAACTTGAACATTGTAGAATGTGCTGATTCTAGAATGGACACTTCGAACTCATTTGCTAAAATTTTATTTGATGTGTCAGCCTCAAGCTTCAAGCTTTTTCTTCTAATGAAATTTTTTTTGTATTTTTGATGCGTTATTATGATTTTTTTTATATTCAAAAATAAATAAAAAAATACTAAATTAATCACCAAGCAACATAATTAAATATAATAATTTTAAATAAAAGAAATATCAATGTAATAAAAAACTTTCATTTTTAGGTAAAATTTAATTCTTTATCAAAAAGTGTAGTTTATTATAATTAAAGTTGAACCGAGTTCGTTATAAATGAAAACTACTGTATAAACCAAATGTATTGCTTTCATTTGGAATAGAACATTCAATATTCATTTTTTTTCGTTCACTTTTTAAGATAAAGAAAAAACAAAAACAAAAAAAAAACAATTTTAAAAAATATTAAATCTCCTTGTTCATTCAACATTTGAACTAAACAAAAAAAAAGAAAGACATAAGTCGGCGCATATGTATAATAGTTTGATTGAGCTGCGAGTCACAACCGAAAATGAATTACTTTTACCCAGAAAGTCGGCGCATAATATTAGAATCATAAGCCTTAACTTTTAACAGCGTGACCGTTAAATTCAAATTTACGTTAAATTCAACAAGGGTTTTCACCTGAAAAAACGCAATATTCTAAAAAAAAAATATCATTGTCCTATGAAAACAATAAAAACCTTTCTTTTGGTTGTTGTTTCATTAAAATTGGTCTTATAGTTTATCCGGAAAAAGGATGTTTATATTTGTATGGGAAAAAATAAGCCGATTAAATATTATGATTTAGGTTAACCACCTAGATAGAGATTTTATCAAATTCTTATAACGCTTTCATATCATCTTTCCAGCATCTCTGAATATTCGTAATATGTATACCAATTTGTGATACAGTTTAATAAAATTTAAATTAATTTAGTTAAATTTACAAGGAGGCATAATTTTAATAATTGGTTTTTAGTATTAATGAATTGGATCCAACTTGGAAATAGTTAAAATATTTAAGTGTAAAGAAATTAAAATAAAACTAAAAAGTATAAAATAAAATAAAAAAAAAAATATTTTTTTCAATATATAATTTTATTAAAGTAGTACTAACCCCCTAAAATGTAGAAAATAAAAAATTCAAGGTTGATCTTGGGAGTTTGTTACTGTTATATATAAAAGTAAATTGCTGGTGTAAGAAACAGTTCTTTTAATGTTTCTCTTGCTTGTTGTTTCATTAAAATTGATCATATAGTTTGTCTTAAAAAGGGATGTTTATATTTGTATGGGAAACAATAAACCGATTAAATGTATTTATTTGTTTTAAGAAACTTATGAGTCATGGCTCTTAACCACATATAGAAATATATTTTTGTCAATAAAAAACTTAGGAAAAATTAAATAAATAAACTAGACCAAAAGGTATAAAGTAAACTAAGGAATTCAGAATCATTTTTCAAATGCTTTTCAGAACTTTGGATAGGCATACATTTGTAGTAAAAATTTACATATGTAGCAATTAAATTTAAAAATGGAAAAAGGGTACGAAAAATTTATTCTTTGATTTATTGAAAAACTTCTTTTTTTATGCTATAAATCTTAATATTGAGATTTAACAAGTGATGAAAAAAACCAAGGGTTTTTAAAAAAGCACATTTTCAAAATAATATAGTGTTTCATACTAAGTATTTTATCGGAATATAATGTTGAAGCTTCAATATTAATGTTTAATTTAGGAAATATATAAGTCAGTGACTAAGTTACTGCTTACTTATAAAAACAGTAAGTTTTTAATTTTCAAGCCATATTAGCCCCTCTATATGGAATGTTGCTAAATTTCTCAAGGATATAATCCTCACTACTCCCCATCCCACAAACTTTTTTAGGTTCTAGGAATTAAATTGTGAATTCCACCAAAATTTGAAATATTACTTAGAATTTTACTATTTAAGCAAAAATGGTAAAAACTGAGAGACACTTTCTTCAATTTAAAGAACCCCTTTTAAATTTAAAAAAATCTTTTAACATACATATATTAAAATATAATGTTGGACCTTTAAATTTTGTATATTAAGGAAAAAATATTTAAACAGGTATTCAAGTTACAGGTGTTTAAAAATAGCAAAATTTCATTTTTCGAGCCCTTATAGCTCCCGAACATGGGGCTTGACAAAAAAATTTTGTTAACCGACTCCTACTAGTTTCTAAGGATCTAACTCCTCCCAAAATTTCAGAACCCTAGCTGGTATTGTTTAGAAGATATGCAGGGCCAAAAATTTTGCAAAAATTGAGTTTTGCATAATGGTAAATGTTGGTACCGTATGGCAACCCTATACTACTTAGCGATATATTTCTGTAAAGTTTATAAAAGCAGCTCTCTTTTACCGTTTTTCGATTGAAAATAAACCTAACAGAACTCTTGTTATATCAATTTAAATATAGGGCTTTTTTGGAAATTCCAGGGGCTGTAGCTCCGTCATCCTTCAAAATTAAAAAAAACCTTTGATACATGTTGAAACATAATTATAGAGCTTTGAATTTTGTATATTACTAAAAAAAAATTTAGACAGGCATTCAAGTTACAGGTGTTTAAAAATAGCAAAATTTCAATTTTCGGGACCTTATAGCTGCAAAACATGGGACGTGACAAAAAAATTTTGTTCACCGACTCCTACTAATTTCTAAGGATCTAACTCTTCCCAAAATTTCAAGACCCTAGCTTGAACCGTTCAGAAGATATGTCTGGCCAAAAATTTTGTAAAAATTGAGCTTTGCGTAATGTTAAATTTTTGTACCGTATGGCAACCCTAAACATTTGCCTTTTAAAAATTTATAAAGTTTATAAAACCAGCTATCGTTTGCCTTTTTCAGATTGAAAATACATTTAGCAGAACTCTTGATATAACAATTTAAATATAGGGCTTTTTCCAACTTTAGGGAGCTGCAGTTCCGTAACAGGTGGGGCTACGGAAAAAAATTCTTCCACGAAATTATTTTTTTTGTAATACCTACTCGTGGTTAAAATTTCTTTTCTCTATTTCAAACGATGTAAAAGTTTTTGTAAACATACGGACAGACAGACAGACAGACAGACGGACGGACGGACGGACAGAGTGAAACTATATAGGCACATTTTTACAAAATTTTTTGAAAATGTGCTAAAAAAAGACTTCGGTCAACCTGACTATTATTTTGTACTTCTGGCAGCTTCAATATAATAAAATTCTAAGTACTAAACTTATGAATTTTGATATGTTAAATTTTGTTGTACTTATAATGTATTCATATAGCTTTTTAATTAGGATACAGAGTACGTACAACATAGTTCAAATCGTACTAAAATGTTTAGAAAAAAGTACAGTTTGCTATATGAAGGACAGCATTAACTCGAATTGACTTGAAATTCTTGACTTCAATAAATATATGTATATGTTTAGAAATATGTAAGTATAGTTAAATTTTCAGAACATTATATATTATTAGAATAATATTTATATGTATTTAGAATTTAAATTTTATTCCTGTAGCTTAACGCGCTATAAAGAGAGTATATTTGAAGTATATAAAGAGAGTATAATTGAAAAAATTAGAATTTTTTTTTTAAGCAAATTTCAAACGCAAGAATTGTGAACAACATTGTTGCCACAAATTTTATTATGTGTAGGAAAAAAAAATAAGTTTCATGTAATATTAGTCTAATATAAATTACGGATTTTTTATGTAAATTTAAAAGCACAAAAAGCTCGAATTTCGAGCACAGGGCGATACTAGTTGTTCTTAATTAATTGATAACTAATATTTGTTAGATATCGTAAAATTTTAATGTTGTTCATTTTAGTTTGTTATTAGTATTAGTTGTTAGTTAGGAATTTATAAAAAAGGTCTAAAATGGGATGAAATTCATCCCAACAACAAAAAAACTGATTATGCTAATCTCTTAGAAAATAGCAACCTTTATCCTGAAGCTATGATCTCTACTCCGCAACTTTACTTTAGAGAATTTGGATGTATGAATTTGGCAGTAAATGGATGCAACCGACTTAGTAATACCTTACATCTGACAAATTCAATTGAGAGTTACACGAGCCTCTACTTTAACTCATCTCAGATTTCACGAACATTGATGAAACAGTACAGAACTTTCTTGAATCAAATTTGAATTTTTTAACTTTATTTAACCCCAAGATATGCTGGTTAAGTCTAAGGAGGCTTGTGGCAGCTTTCGGACCACTAGTTTTATTCTTTTCATATTTAAGAAACAAAAAAAAAACAAAAGACATTGGCACTAAATTTCAAGTTGCTATCTTTATTTTGAAGATTTGCTTATTCGGTCTTTGGAGGCGTGTAATCACCACAGAGCAGATCACCCGTATTTCAGTAGTATGTCTTATCATTCTCACTACAGTAGTACTATCAGTGCCATACGAGTACTATCAGTACCATACCAGTATTACTAATACCATACCAGTACTACTAGTACCATACCAGTACTACTAGTACCATATCAGTACTACTAGTACCATACCAGTACTACCTAAATTTCAGTACTACCAGTACCATACTAACAAAACCAGTATTATGCCGGTATCATAGTTATTTCGCAAACCAAGTTTTAACTGGGAATTAAATATAATATAAAGATCCTCGTGGGGATTGCGAAACCTATGCGTAAAGGGATAACTAATTCATCTGATTGACTATTTTTTAATATTTTGAGCGAATTAAGGGCTCTATTGAAAAGTAATAATATTGTAACTTTTGAATTAAAGGAGTGAATTTTATGCGAATTCAAGTTTTTATTAGACTATTAAAAAAGCATAATATTTTGATTGAATATTATTGCGTGAACCTACGAGTGTCGCTGCAAAAATAGTATAAATTGTCGAAAAAAAAGTATTAGGCAATAAAATTTTTGATAAGTTTTTAAAGAAAACTAATATTTAAGAATCAAAAATTTATTAACACTTAAACCATTTTTAGATTGCGAAACAGTGCGCAAGCAATATTTTGATTTATAAAAAATTTAAAAAAATTTTAAAATATAAAATAAAACTACTAGTTGTATATCAACTCTTACCTGAAGGCGTTTGAAAAACTTTCGCGAAATACATTTTCAAGAATAATATATTTCTTATTTTTTAGTAAATATGTATCCAAAAACACGGAAGCAGCCCTAAAATATATTTGGTTAAGAACCTTAGAATTATAGTGATTCCTTATTCTTGGTAAATCAGAAATTATTTTTTACTTATTTGCTACATAATTCTTAATTTTCTTTATCAACTTGTATTTCTATACAAAACATAGAATATACAAATAATTAATTAATCTATTATTATTAGTTATTATAAATAATTATCTTTTAATTATATTCAATATATGTTAATAAAGGTATTTATGTATGTAAATATATACATCTAAATACCGCATAGTCGGTATTATAAAACCTACTACATAAAAAATATTATTATAAAGTTCTCAATTTCTATATTTTTTATCATAATTTTTAAGGATTAAAAAAACATTTTTTGTAACACTTTTTTCATCATTTATATGAATAGTTTTAAAACTATTTCTTCCAACTTTCAAAAAAAAAATTTATATTAAAATTTCATAAAGTGTTTTGGCTTTATCTTTACTTATTTTTAATTAATAGTTATATAATATACAATATTTTATGTTTCATGTGTAAAGCATTAACAGTTTTATATACATTCTCATATTATTTATTTAAATATAATAATTACTCAAAGCTTATTTGCAACACTGAAAAAAACGTATCGAAAATTTCACAATTACATATTGGCGGAGAAAAATTACTTTGCTATACAATTTGAACATATAGTAATGAATTGTAATCTTCCATGCAATATTTATTATACACATAATTTTAAATGTATTATACTTTTTTAAATAAATTATTAGATATACATACATTATATTCTTAAAATAATTATTCTTAATTTTATTTACCAAATACAAAAAAAGAATAATTTTTTTATATTGACAACAGAGGAAATATTATATGTTTTAACTAAAAGTAAACAATTTTTTTTATTACTATAGAACATTGTACGAAATAAGAATTAATTTATTATTTTATATATTTCGTTTTAATTGTTTTTGTTTTTTCTTTTATTAAGTATATAAATTCCACATATATAACATATACCCAAAAAAATCACTTTGCTAAACTGAAAGAAGTAATTTTTTAATAAACAACATTTTAATTGTAAAAAAGGACTAGTTGAATTCTTACGTTTATTAAAAGCTTTGAAAAACTTAGCTTTTTTAATAAAATTGTAAACCTATTTTTTTTAGAAAGCTAATGCACGCCCAAAAATGTTGTGTACCTTTTCCGTTATTCGAGTACAAACATATAATTAAAATTGTGTCCAGAAATTCTCTAAGAAATGCCAACATATAAATTTGGTGGAATGGATTTAAAATTAGTTGGCAACACTTGATCTGTCAATATAAAAGTAGTATAGTGACTTATTTGAACAAAAGTATAGTGATAAAAAGAAAATGCTACGCAAAAATAAGAAATATTCAATAAATCGAAATATAACTAGATCCGAATGTCTGGCTTGCAGAATAGAAATTATTTCGAGTGATGAGGCAAATCTTAGTTTACAATGTGATACTTGTATTAAATGGATGCACTTACAATGTTCCAAAATAAAAAAAAAAATACTTAGGACATGTTCAATAGCTATAAAGGAGCAGCATTTCACTGTTATACATGTTCTCCGTGGATTTATTAATTACTAGTATCGCCCTAATATCGGAGGAGTACCAACCTCGTTAAAAAACCTAGGTTCAGCTGGCCCGGCTGATAGCACCTTGTGAGGGCTCCTGGCGAGGGTTACACGTGAAAAGCGGTCAACGGTTGATGCGGCGGAAGAGAATTCCTAAATATTCCAACGGCGTAGCAGGCGGAAGAACCAAATAAATACCGCAGCGTCTGTACTTCAAAGAAGCGGCTGCCAAAGGCGACTGTACTCCATGTTAGGAGCGGCCTTCCCTTTAGCGATGAGTCTGGTCATCCCGAAAGGAAAGTAGCACCTGCCAGACCCAACTTTTGGCTTATAACCAATCGATGGAACGCTACAAATCGAAAGATTGATGAATAAACATGGTTTTAAAAACGAAAGGAAACAAGTCTCCAAGAGGTAATCAGAGAAACACTGAGAACCCTCCCGCACAAGCGGCATGCACATCGGATTTGGAGGTGCAGAATTCATGTAATTTCAACAATATTTCATCTATAAATGAAACCAAAGCAAAAACACCTTTATTTAGTATGAAGTACAGTACAAAAATTAGTACTTGGAATGTGCGAACACTTTTTGAAACGGGGAAACTACATCAAGCAGCCCGAGAGTTAAATAAATTTAAATTGGATATTCTGGGTATGAGCGAATGCAGATGGAATGGCTCAGGCGAACACCAACTGGCCAGTGGAGAAATATTTTTGTATTCTGGTCGCGCAGAAAACGATATTCACCGAGATGGAGTTGGATTTCTACTTAACAAGAAGGCTTCCAAAGCACTAATTGAATGGAAACCTGTAAGTGAAAGAGTTATATACATCAAACTACAAGGTAGAGCTAGGAACATCGTTATGGTACAAGTATATGCTCCAACCGAAGTTTCCAGTAAAGAAGCTAAAGAGGATTTTTACCATCAACTCTCAACAACGTTGTCTGAAATCAAGAAGAAAAATATAGTTATTCTTATGGGTGATTTCAACGCCAAAGTAGGAGCAGACAATAAAGGGCTGGAAAATGTTATGGGTAAACACGGAATCGGATCTATGAATGAAAATGGAGAATATTTGATCGAAACATGTATGACGTCAGAACTCGTCATTGGTGGGACACTCTTTATTCATAAACCATGTCACAAGGCCACCTGGGTGTCCCCCGATAATAAAACTGAAAATCAAATAGATCATATATGTATCAATAAACTTTGGAGAAGTAGTCTATTAGATGTACGAGCTAAAAGAGGTGCAGACATTGGATCTGACCATCATCTTGTAGTAGCCAAAATTCGTATCAAAATAGCTGGAATTGTACAAAAAGCCAAAACTATACCAAAGAAGTTTGACTTAGGAAAATTAAAAGATCCAGCAGTGAATAGTGCTTTCACATCAGAATTAAACAAATGCTACGATGAAACTAATAACCCACAACAAATGACTATCGAAGAAAATTGGAATGCTTTTAAATCAATAATAATAACAACAAGTGAAAAAATCCTAGGTCATAGACCAAAAGAGAAAAAAGAATGGTTATCGGAAGTTACCTGGAAATTGATAGAAGAAAGAAAAAATGCAAAGCATATTAAAAACAACGCCAAAACACGGAAACAAAAAGAAAATGCTGTTAAAATCTATAGTAAATATAACACGGAAGTGAAAAAGTCCTGCAGAAGAGACAAGCGAAATTGGGTAAACGAACTAGCTAACCAAGCCGAAAAAGCAGCTGCAACAAATAATATTAAGCTACTATACGATACCAATCGTAAACTATCAGGAGCTAAATTAAGTAATAACCGTCCAATACTAAGTAAAAATGGAATTAGTATCACAAATCGAAAAGAACAGTTGCAAAGATGGCATGAACACTTCAGTGAGTGCTACAAATCTCACAGTCAACTGGCATTCTCTGAAAATAATAATGAAATATTAACAGCAGCACAAAGGGGATCCAATTTAAATACATACCCCCCCAATATTGAAGAAATAAAAACAGCAGTGAAAACGATGAAATCCAATAAATCACCAGGTTTTGATCAAATTACCGCAGAAATGTTAAAGGCAGACCCAAATCTAACAGCACGTATGCTACATCCAATTTTTCAAAAAATATGGCAAACAGAGTCGGTACCTAAAGACTGGCTTGAAGGAATTTTAATAAAATTACCTAAAAAAGGTAACCTGTCTATCTGTGATAACTATAGAGGGATAACGCTACTATCTATTCCATCGAAAGTTCTCTCAAAAATACTGTTGAACAGAATCAACACTAAACTAGATGAAACAATCCGAAAACAGCAATCTGGATTTCGCCCTAATAGATCATGCGTGGATCAAATCAATACACTTCGAATAATCATAGAACAGGTGAATGAATGGCAATCCACATTAAAACTAGTTTTCGTAGACTTCAAGTCTGCATTTGATACTATACATCAAGAATATATATGGGACTCGCTTAAAATTAGAGGAGTGCCAATGAAGTTGATACGGCTTATCCGAGCACAGTACGAAGGATTTAAATGCAGGATTCTACATCAAGGTCAACTATCTGAGCCGATAAATATTGATTGTGGAGTCAGACAGTGTTGCCTGCTGTCACCAATTCTATTTTTAATTGTGCTCGATGACATACTAAGTGCTGCCATTGACGATTTAAACAGAGGCATATTTTGGAATTTCGGGGAACATCTAGAAGATCTTGACTATGCGGACGATATATGCCTACTATCAACTAAAAATATCGATCTGCAGGAAAAATTGAACGATTTGGCACAAGAGTCTGAACTGCGCGGACTAAAAGTCAATGTAAAGAAAACAAAAGCAATGAAAGTAAACTCACCTAATGTAAACAATTTGATGTTATATGATGAAGAAATATCTAATGTTACCAACTTTTGTTACCTTGGTAGCGTAATAACGCCTGAGGGAGGAGCAAAAGCAGATATGACCGCTAGAATAAATAAAGCTAAACAAGTGTTTACACAACTTCGAAAAACCTGGAAGTCTGCAATCATCTCTAAGGAAACAAAAATTAAAATATTTAATTCAAACGTCAAATCTGTTCTGTTATACGGTTGCGAAACGTGGTTAGTAACGGAGGAACTTACCAGCAAAATTCAAAGCTTCGTTAACACATGTCTCCGCCGAATACTGAAAATATGGTGGCCAAACAGAATTAGGAACGAGGAATTACATGCCAGATGCAATCAAGTACCTATAGCAGAGGAGATTTTGACAAGAAAATGGAAATGGATTGGTCATACACTCAGAAAAGATCAGTCCGAAATCTGCAGGCAAGCGCTTGATTGGAACCCACAAGGTGCAAGAAAACGCGGGCGTCCGAAAAACTCGTGGAAAAGAACAATTCACGCCGAAATTACCAAATCAAGAAAAACATGGGGTGAAATAAAAATGATCGCACAGAACCGTACTGAATGGAAGGATTTTGTTAAGGCTCTTTGCTCCACTAGGAGCTATAGAAATTAGTTAGTATCGCCCTGTGCTCGAAATTCGAGTTATCTTTGCTTTTAAATTTACATAAAAAAATAGTTTTGTGTAATTTATATTAACGTAATAAAAATTATGGTACTACGAGAAATATTGTCAAAAATTCTTGCGCTTGAAACTTAAAAGAAAAATTTATAATTTTTCCAAATTATAAAAACGTTGTTAAGTATTTTTGAGTTTTATTCCTATAGCTTAAGCCGCTTTAAACAGAGTATAATGTGATACAGTTATTACACAAAAAAAAGCGATTTAAATCTATATATATAAAAGCGAAAGTTTGTTTATTTGTTTGTTTGTTGGTTTGTTTGTAGCGAATAGACTCCTAAACTGCCCAGCCGATTTTCATGAAAATTTGTATATAGGGGTTTTTGGGTACGGAAAAAATAATGGCCCAAAAATTTTGCTCTAACGGACCAAGTTGGGGCTGTGGTGCAAGTATTTAAACTTCTTTGTTCTAAAATGAAAACGGTTTGACCAATTGGCTTCAAATTTTGTATACGTGATGCTCCTTGAGAATTGAGTTGACACTATTAAAAGTTTTGGAATTTGTTAACCCATGTCGGGCCGACGGGTGGTCAAAAAAAATTTTGGGTCCAAATTTTTTTCCGATTTTACGAAATTCTGCTTTGGCTTTAAAGAAAGCCCCAAAAAAATTTTGTTGAGTTCCATTAACCCATTGCGGCCCAACAGCTTTTTATAGGTTTTTTCAATACTTTTAACTCTAAATTAAAAAGGGTTTGACCGATTTTCTTAAAATTTTGTATACGTGTTCCCCTGTGAGAATTGAGTTGACACTATTAACAAATTTGGAATTTATTAACCCATGTCGGCCCGACGGTTGGTCAAAATAATTTTGTAAGCTAATATTGTCAAAATTTGCAAAGTACTGCTTTGGCTAAAAAGAAAGCCTCAAAAAAATTTTGTTGAGTGATTTGAAAAGCAAATTACGTCTAATTTTGCGCAATACTGCTTTGCCCAAAAATAAAGTGTAGTTTCGTTAACCCAGTGGGGCACAGTGGCTTTTAATAGATTTTTGCGTTACTTAACTCTAAATTAGAAACGATTTAACCGGTTGACCTCAAATTTTATGTGTGTGAAGCAACTTGAAAATGGAGTTGAGTCTGTTAACAGTCGGTCCTACGATTTTTGGAACTAAATTATAATACGGAAAGTAGTTTGGGCTGCTTTGAATTACAGAAAGTTTCAAAAATTACTAGAATAATCCAAGAAAAATCGTTTTAAAAAGATTGCTTTCATACATTTTAAAATTTACATGTGTAAACCGTGTGTAATTTTTGTGTTAACTTTTTGCAGTAACATCAACTTCAATTAAACCTCCATTGAGAGGCGCAGCAACGCGCACCGGGTATTAGCTAGTTCTTAATATAAATATAGATCTAATATATTATGTTCTGAAAATTTGATTTTATTTCTGAACATATACATACAAATATTTACTGAGTTCATATAGAAAACTGTACTTTTTTTCTAAACATTTTAGTACGATTTGAACTATGTTGTATGTATTCTGTATTTTAATTAAAAAGCTCTATGAATACATAATATGTACAATAAAATTTAATAGATTATAGTTATAAGTTTAGTACTTAGTATTTTATTATATTGAAGCTGCCAGAAGTAATAGTGAAGTTGACAGAAGTCGAGATTTTTTTTTAAATATCTATTTTAAGATTTATAACATACCTACATAGATATAAAAAAAATTACTTCATAGTATAAAAGTTTTTCAATAAATCTAAGAATAAATTTGAATCATTTATAAATTTGTCCTCCCCTTATTTCATTTTAAAATTTAATAACTACATAGCTAAGTAGGAACTACATTTAAATAATAAAATCTGGAGTTTTTACTACAAATTTAACCCTATCTGACGTTCTGAATCACATGCGAAAAATGGTTCTGGATTCTTTAGTTTACTTTATCTTAAATTTTTTAGTGACAAAATATATTTCCATGTATGGTCATGAGTTATGACTAATAAGTTTCTTCAAACAAACAAATGTTATTATTTGCGTTCCTTTATGAGGAGTAAACTACTCTTTTCTACTCTCAACTCCTGCCTGTTACACCACACCAGATCTTGAAAAAGATAAGATGAGAGGAGAAGTTAATTATTTAATTTCCGGCTGATGGCTTTAACTAAAATTTTTCATAATAGATTTATTTTCACTTGAATAATTTATGTTAATCACATCCGTTATTTGATAATCAATAGCATTTTACCATTTTAAAAAATATTCTTTATATAAGTTAGTTTTTCTTGCTCATGCAAGCCAAAAAAAATAAAATATTCTTAAATTTTTTAATAAATGTTTTTATTTTACAAAAAAATGATTTTTTATTATTTATTTTACAGATTTAATTTACAGACAAAAATATGACTTTTCTTTATAGAAGCTAATTAAGAAGTGAATTTAATTAGTATTTTAATTTTTAATTTTGCCTGCACAAAGACGCCGCGTGGATATTTTTTTATTAAGAAATGCATCGTAAGCATTTAATATATTTTTTGTGTGAATGTCCGAAAGTTACGAAATTATAAAAAAAATTATTATTTTAAAATTATTGAAATTTGATATTTAAATTTTATATAAAAAAAACGTTAATTGAAATTTGATGAAAATAAATCGTTCCCGTGTGAACAATTTATTTAGGAAAAAAATTTAAAAACAATTTCGCAATATATGAAAGGTTAACGGTTGTTAACTCTTCCCCCCTTAAGACCAAATGTCCCTATTCGGCTTTCGATAATGGAACATCTCTTTACTATTGTTGGTTTTGTATGTTCTTCTGTTATTTTAATTGGTTTGATGTCACTGATTTTTTCTTCTTCTGAATTTGTAGTTGTTTCCTTGTTGTCATGCTCCTCGTTGTTGCTGTTGATTATAAATTTAATCCCTTTCTTTTGAGTGATAATTATTCCGATTGTTAGTAGAACAAGTATGATAATAACAGGGAATCCAATAGTAATGGTGCGCTCTATTATCCTTTCATCCTTCATAAATTCAATTTCCCTTGTATTGTTGATGTGTATCTCGTTTAAAAATTCCAATGATAAATGTTGATGTAATTCTCCTTCCACAAATTTCGGTTGCAGAATTGGTGGTAAGATCTTAGTTGTTGAAGTCTCTATTGATGAAAATGTTTGATTATTTATCACTATTGTTGCATTATGGAACCTTATTACATAACTTCCGTTGAGTGTTCTATTTTCTTGGTTGAATCCAATTATTCCGTTGAAGTCGTTTAATAGGAGCATGTCACTGGCTATTTCATCTATGTACGGGATATGATGACTGTTTATTAAATTGCATTTCGAATTTTTTCCTTCTATGAGTTTCTTTGTGCAAGTAGAATTTACAATTCAACGTTTTGTTTTTTACATATAAATATTTTATTTATTTTTTTACAATTTCCTTTTATTCCATACATTTCTTTTTCATTTATTAATACATTTTCAAAATCTAATTTTAACATTTTATTATTTTTTTTTACAGGTTTTAGCAAAAGGTTTTTATAAATATTTTTATCTGTTAGGGGTATCTCTACAAGATAGAATAAGCAAGTTTCGTTTTTTATAATTTTAATATTGGCGAGATCTAATGCTTCTTCCGAACTACTGTAAGGAAAGTTTTCATTATCTAGAACTTTAGTTAATGTTTCTATTTCTATTTCTATTTTGCACTTTATCAAGATATCCCAGCGCCGTAATGGGAGCACCAGCCCAAATATGTGCATTATACTCCATTTTCGGCCTGATATAAGTCAGAGGATGAGAAGTAAGTTTTGCAGCGATACAAGAAACCCAAACATTTAGCAGCGTCCTTAGCTACTCCAAAAATATGATGTGACCAAGTCAATTTTTGGTTTAGCTCAATCCCCAAAATGTTCAAGTCTTCCGAATGGTGCAAAGCCTCTCCTTGAAAAGTAAGGTTCGGAATAGTTGTAGCTATTTTCCGCGAGACTAGACAGCATTGGGTTTTTTTGGTGTTAAACTCAACTCTGTTGATTTCACCCCATTTTTGGATTTTAATTAAATCTTTGTTTAATTCACTTATAGTGAAATTTTTTGCTGTTGAATTAATCTGGTGATTAATGTTACAGCGGCTATGAAATTCATAGGAAGCAACAAGGGTACTGTCGTCTGCGAAGCTATGGATTGGATTGGAGGTTATTGATAGTAGGTCATTTATAAATATTAGGAAAAGACTGGGGGATAAAACAGATCCCTGAGGGACACCAGCATTTATTTTGAAATCTTTGGATGAATATCCATCGACAAGAACACGAATCGTACGATTCGAAAGGAAATCTCCAATCCATTTAACGAAAACCCTACCTAGACCTAAAGCCCTGCATTTTGCCAATAAAGCATCATGCCAAACTCGATCGAAAGCTTTAGAAATATCCAAAGCTACAACATCAGACTCACCAGAATGGTGAAGACTGATATTAAGCTTTTCGCACAGGTAGGTCATAAGATCACCAGTTGAACGACGGGCTCTGAACCCGTATTGTCGATCATGAAGCAAACCTTTACGATCTAGATATTTCAAAAGCTTATAATTTATAACTTTTTCCATTACTTTGGAGAGGACCGAAGTAATAGCAATAGGTCGGTAGTTAGAGGGATCGCTTTTATCGCCTTTTTCAGGAATTGGAAAAACATGTGCAACCTTCCATTGGGTAGGATGAATACCCGAAGTAAAGGAAAGATGGAAAAGGTTGCGCAGAGGTTTTGAAATGGAAGTATATGTGTTTTTGAGAACGGTAGTTGTAATACCGTCCGGACCGGCTGATTTTTTTGTATCAAGATTCTTCAAGATTTTCATCACTGCTCGCGTCCTAAAGTATATTCTACCAAAGGAGCAGCCAACTTCTGGAATAGATGGAGGTCTTTGAGTTGACTGAGGCAGTGATGAGTTAGAAGCGAACTGTTTGCCAAACAAATTCGCTTTTTCTTTTGAATCTGATACGATGTGGTTGTTTATATCAACAAGTGGAGGAAAAGAAGACCCGCTATTGTCCTCTTTTAGATTTTTTGCAAAAGTCCAAAAGGACTTGCTATTCTTTGGCATGTGTATGAGTTTTCGTTTCAACTTTTGGTTGAACAAGAATTTTTGTTTGTTGATAATTCTCTTGCATCTGTTCCGAACCACTATATAGTTGGTCCTGTGAGCCTCTAAACCACTGTCCCGGTACTTTTTGAAGGCCTCCTCTTTTTTTAGAATGGCTTCTTTACAAATGCGATTAAACCAAGTTTTGGGTTTCCGTTTGATAGATTTCATGGAGTGAGGTATAAATAATCTCATTCCAAGTAGAATAGTTTCACTAATCGCATTTGCAGCGAAGTCAACATTCCTACCTCGGAAGCACAGTGACCAATCAAAGGTTTTGTAAAAATTGTTCAGACCTTCCCAGTTAGCATGGTTATAATGCCATACCAATTTTTTGGGAAGGGACCTTTGATTGGACACCGAGCCTGCCCGGAAGCTTGTATTGACCAAACAGTGATCAGAGCCCCCCAGGGGGCAACCAACTGAAACCACATACTTTTCAGGGTGTGTGGTTAGAAACAGATCCAAGAGGTGACCTTCTTGATCAGCACGGTCTGGGATTCTAGTGGGATTTTTAACAAGTTGAGAAAGGTGGAATAGAGTAGAAAATAATTCAACTTGTTTCCCAATCGAGTTTTGACTCGGAGAAGAGGTACTGGAAAAGTGAAGCCAGTCTTTGTTATGAACATTAAAATCCCCCGCCAGAACAATTTCGGTATCAGGAAAACAATCGAGAATTTCATTGATCTGGTTTGAAAGGTTTTCAATTTCCATAACAGTTTCTTGTTCACTTGAATTGGGTGATCTGTATAGAAAACAGAAATGTATAACATGCTTTTCAACATGGATTTTGACCCAAACGTAATTGAAAGTTGGGCTTGAAGATTTATATTTGTCAAGAGTGTTAAAAGCAATGTCTTTTTTTATGTAGATGGCGATGCCTCTTTTGGGAACGAAGTGTGAAACGAGTAAGTAGCCGTTAATATCGAAGTTAACA
Organism: Dolichopus griseipennis; assembly: GCA_963082915.1. NCBI lineage: Eukaryota > Metazoa > Arthropoda > Insecta > Diptera > Dolichopodidae > Dolichopus > Dolichopus griseipennis. The sequence goes on from OY720441.1 coordinate 283,299,325, forward strand.
TTGTGACTACTAATTTGCGTTTCACATAGAGCAAGGATTGCCGGTTTAATTGAATTAAGATGACCTTCAACGGCATGGAAGTTCGTTTGCAAACCGCGAATATTACAAAAATTAAAGTTAAAGTTGATAATGTTGTTAGAAATTAGGAAGAAAAAAAAAAAGAAGAAAAAAAACAAAAAAAACAAAAATGCTTATTATGTACGATTTTATCAACCTATCGACAACACCTTTGAAAAAAAGAAAAAATTTACAAAAAAAAAATTTAAAACTTAAAAGTCTTATTTCGAGTGAGAAAATGGTTTATAACTACGTCCAACAGTTTTTAACTTGCACGATATAGAATCTATATAGGAACTATATGTTCCCTTATTGTAGTAGGTACAACCAAAAACTCAATCAAAATAAAACAAATACACAATTACATCTAATTAAAAATAAAGCATTTGTAATTGTGGTAATATAACTAATTAAATACAAAAACAAAATTAAAATTAAAAAATTATTGGACATATACCATCAGAATTTATTAATTAAGTTACGGTGTTTTTATGATGGTATATTGAGAGTGGAGAGAGTTATTAAAAACATTAACATCTATTCATGGGAAGGAGAGAGATGGATATATTGTTTTGTTTACCACTAGGAGAAAATTAAAAGAATGATTATTTCCAAAAAAAAAATTATTTTAATTTAAAGTAAACAAAACAATCCGGCGCGTGATATTTAAAAATTAATAAAATAAAAAAATTCTAAAATTAATTCAAGTTAAGTTTAGTTAAAAAAAAAAATAAAAAATAAAAAATAAAAGAGTGTAAAACAAGTAGTGTAAAAAAAAATTTAGTTATTTACGATAAAATTTTAGCATGCAGATAAAATTAAAAATGATACTTATCTAGATATGTCCGCCATTGAAAGTGCGGCAATGTGATCCAAAATAAAAAAAATTGAAGTAGAATTAGAAAAAGAAAGTAGAAAACACTACAAATTTTAAACACTTTAAATTTAAAGGAAAAAAATAAAAAAAAAAATTAATTTTATAACTTTATAATTTTAAATTAAATGAAAAAACAAAAAACAAAATTTAAGTTTATTGATAGATTTAAAATTAGTAAAATTCTTATTAAACCGAAATTAGTGTTGTTTCAACGAAGGTTGAAGATCGATTTGAGTTGCAAAGGAATCCTCTGTTAAATTCACAGAGATAAGTTTTTCCAAAATGAGGGATAAGTGTTGGTAAATTGCTTTATAATATTCGTGAACCGTCAGATTTCCTTGATTCATCGTTGTCATTTGATATTCCAGAGTTCATATATCTCTATCATCGGCATAATGCATGTCGAGGCATTTAATAATTCTTGTCCATTTACATGGCGTGTTGAATGATAAAAGGGCCGTATTAGCTTCCCCTACGATCTTATTTCTAATAGCGTTAATAATTCCAAAGTATTTCGGGGTACTTCTCAAATGATCATAAATTTTTAGTATTCGTTCGACTCCTTTTTTCCATGCGCCATACTCGTTCATCTCTCCTGAAAATGTTTGCAAACTCTTAACGACGTCCGGAACTCTATCCATTTCTATTAGGTTTACATCTTCTTCAAAATTCACCTCTTCGTCGTATTCTTCCTCACTGAATTCTTCTTCAAAACATTCGTGGAATCTTCTTGTCTCATGTTGCACCATTTCCCTAATGGTATCTCTTATTGTTTCACTGTTTTCATGGTGTTCTTCTACAATTGGAGTTACCTCTTCTTCCACCATTTAGGGTATCTCCGGGGTTGAAATAAAACGTGGTGATTTCCATGTGCCATTCGTCTACTTGGATTCGCCATTTTTTTTGAAAATTTCTTATTTATTTTTTATTTATTTAAGAATGAAACTATCATTATTTATTTTTTATTTATTTATGAGTGGAACTATAATATCGAAGACCTTATTTCCTGTGTAAAAAGTGGGGGCAATAGATTTGTATTTTTATTTATTTAAGAAGGAGGAATTTCTTTTATATATGATTTTTAAATTTAAATTTGGAAAAGGTTCTTAAAAAATTTTTATATATAAAAAAAACTTTTTATTTTTGTCTTGCTTGTTCTATCCAATTGTATCTTATTGTATCTTACCTTATCTTTTGAAATAAGAAAATTCTTTAATTATATTATCTAAAAAATTGTTAAAATCTTATTTATTTCTTACTTTCTATTTCTCTAAAAAAAAAAATTTTTCTATATTTTATTTTTTACCCCTTTCCTAAAATACCTTTTTAGCACATTTTCAAAGAATTTTGTAAAAATGTGCCTATATAGCTTCACTCTGTCCGTCCGTCTGTCCGTATGTTTACAAAAACTTTTACATCGTTTGAAATAGAGAAAAGAAGTTTTAACCACTAGTAGGTATTACAAAAAAAATAATTTCGTAGATGAATTTTTTTCTGCAGCCCCACCCGTTACGGAGCTGCAGCCCCACAAATTTGGAAAAAGCCCTATATTCAAATTGTTATAACAAGAGTTCTATTAGGTCTATTTTCAATTTGAAAACGGCAAACGATAGTTTCATAAGCTTTATAAATATTTGAAAGGCAAATGTTTAGGGTTGCCATACGGTACTAAAATTTAACATTACACAAAACTCAATTTTTACAAAATTTTTGCCCACACATATCTTCTAAACGGTTCAAGCTAGGGTCTTGAAATTTTGGGAGAAGGTAGATACTCAGAAATTAGTAGGAGTCGGTTAACAAAATTTTGTTGTCAAGTCCCCTGTTTAGGAGTTATAAGGGCTCGAAAATTTAAATTTTGCTATTTTTAAGCACTTGTAACTTGAATACCTCTCCAATTTTTTTTTATTAATATACAAAATTTAAAGGCCCAACATATGTTAAAGGTTTTTCTTAAATTTAAACGCGGTTCCGTAAGTTGAAGAAAGTGTCTCCCATTTGTATTTAATTCTAAGTGGGGGGGGAGTTAGATTTAGTTAGATCCTTGAGAAACTTGGACACCTTCCCCATTGAAGGGCTATAACAAATTTAAAATAAAAACTTTACTGTTAGCAGTAAATTTTATAATTAAGCAGTAACTATTTCCAAGTAAATATTTCCAAAGTAAAACTCAATATGTAATACAATATAAATTTGAAAATGTGCTTTTTTAAAAACCCTTGATTTTTTTTCATCACTTGTTTTTTATAATTTGGCTAAAATATAAAAATTTCTTTTCAAAAAAATTTCTTATTTATTTATTAATTTTTAATCAAATATAATTTTTAAATTTATTTATTGATTTTTGAAAAAGTCTTGATTGTAGTCGAGTTATTAATACAAGATTTCCTTTTGAAAATTGTATCTGTTAAATTGATTTACTTTAAAATTAATAAAATATTTAGTCAGCTAAAACAACATTTAATTTTCAAAATTTAATTTAAAATTCTTTTTAATTTATAAGTTTATTTTATAATATTTACTTAATGATATTAATTATATTTATTTTATGATTTAGCAAAAAGGTATTTAATCTAATTTTATTTTAATTTTAAATATTCGATTTAATTTTATTTTTATTAAAATTTTACTTAATATTAGTTATTAACCTTATTTATTTCATTTATAATAGAAAAATATCTAATGTTATTTTATTTTAAATATTAAATTTAATTTTATTTTTTAATAATATTTCACTTAATATTAATTAATTATTAACTTTATTTATTTCATTTATAGTTAGAAAATAATTTAATTTAATTTTATTTCAATTTCAAATATTCTAAAAAAAAATTTAATTTAATAAAATCTAATTTTCTTTTTATTGTATGGAATAAAAAAAATTGGTGGTTTTTTTTTTGTTATTTAAATTTTGTCAAAATAAAAATAAAAAAATTTTCTTTCAAAAAATGCGTATAATGTTTTCCTTTATCTTATGAAATAAAAAATTTTTTATACAATATCGTGCTTGAGGCAGCCTCACCTCAAGTGTCGACGAGAAGGCTTGATCACGATATTGTAATTTGTTAAGAATTTTTTTTTATAATATACTTTTTTTTTTTATTTATTTGTTAATTTATTTTTAATAGATAGTAGAAATTCTTTGTTTTTTCTACTAAGGGGCCACCCCCTTTATGCCGGATTTCCTCTCAGCTCGTGTTACAAATAGTGTTGTTTTCTTTAAAACCAATTTAATTAATCCAATTTTAATCACCCAAACAAAATGATTTTCTTTTATATTTTTTTTATTTTCTTGGTACCAAGTTTTTCGTTTTTATTTATTTTTTATATTTATTTTATTTTATTTTTTTATTTACTTTTAGTTTTTTATTTTAATTGAGTTTTTAATTTATTTGTTTTAATTCTTTAATTACTTATTTATTTATTTTTGTTTTTAGGCCTTTTTTTTTTTTTATTATTATTTTTTTTTATATTTTATTATTAAAATTTTCTGGTAATTTTGCGTTAGATTTTTTTAATTATGATTTTAAGTCCCACTGATTTAATTAACACTAAACGGGTCCCTGCTCGGGCGCCAGTTAGTTTTTCTTGCTCATGCAAGCCAAAAAAAATAAAATATTCTTAAATTTTTTAATAAATGTTTTTATTTTACAAAAAAATGATTTTTTATTATTTATTTTACAGATTTAATTTACAGACAAAAATATGACTTTTCTTTATAGAAGCTAATTAAGAAGTGAATTTAATTAGTATTTTAATTTTTCATTCTGCCTGCACAAAGACACCGCGTGGATATTTTTTTATTAAGAAATGCATCGTAAGCATTTAATATATTTTTTGTGTGAATGTCCGAAAGTTACGAAATTATAAAAAACATTATTATTTTAAAATTATTGAAATTTGATATTTAAATTTTATATAAAAAAAAACGTTAATTGAAATTTGATGAAAATAAATCGTTCCCGTGTGAACAATTTATTTAGGAAAAAAATTTAAAAACAATTTCGCAATATATGAAAGGTTAACGGTTGTTAACTTATATATCAGCAATAAACCTTCATTTTTTCACTGTATTTTTAAGATCTAAATATATTAAATATTATTAACTTCTCAAATGACAGATAGCTTTAAAATGTCAAACTACTCCAATCTACTCTTCATCTACACTTTTTTCTAAAAAGAACTCATACATTATATAAAATTTGTTCGTTATGGCAAAGTAAAACTAAAAATAGTTTTTTTTAAAAAAAAACATTATTCTGTGTTCAAAATGTAAAAAAAACTTTTCGATTATTAGGGCTTAATTCAAAACATCCAACGTACAAATTTGATGCGGCAGTTCGTCAATACTTCTACCTACACATCCGTAAATCGATACGCGCGTACATTTTTTAATTACAGGTATTTTGAATTGTTTTTAATATAAGATATTTTTTAGAAATATAAGAAAAACAAATAATAATATTTTTATACATTTTTTCAATTTGTAAATTTTAAAAATTCGAGGTATATCGCGTTACGCGTATTTTGGTTGCTGTCATGTAAATTCATGTACATATTTATTTCCAAATTTTTTGAGAGAAATTATACGCATTATATTAATTAAGAAAAAAGTTTTTTTTTTAAAAAAGATAATTTTTTTGGTTTTGCAAACATATTATAGGTATTTTCAATTATTTTGAATAAAATGTATGTTTTACAAAATTTTACTCAAAAGAAGATAATATTTTAAAATATTTTATTTTTAAAACGTTGTCTTAGCAACATAAAAAACAATTACAATATTTTTATTCGCTTTGTCAATTTTTGAATTTTAAAAGTCCGCGGTACAGTATGTCGCGTATGCTTTCATGTACATTTATTTATATAACTACATATTTCAAAATTTTTTTACAGAAATTATTAAATCGACGCGTACGGTGTGATTTTGGTTATTTTTAACGAATAAATCATTTAAATTACAAATTATTTTTTTTAGAAAGTTTATTTATTTTTTAATTTTATGCAAACAAATTTTATCATTTTTTTGTCTCTCAAACGAATAAGCAACTACAGAATATATTTCAAAAGTCGGTATTTTCATTTTACAAAAAACTTAACAAGAAGCAACAATAATTTACGATGTTACTATATTTTTAGCAAAACAAAAACAAAATACAGTAGCTTCCGCTTATAACGACCATGAAGAGACGGAAAATATTCGTCGTTTTAAAAGAATGCTGTGAATTTTGAAAAATTAGTATAAGACTTGAAATTCGAACTCATTTGCTAGAATTTTATATGATGTGTCAACCTCAAGCCTATTTATAATGCTTTTTCTTTCAATGAATTTTTATACCCGTGCATACATATATGAACATCGGGTATATTAAAATTACTCCTCCGTTTGTAACGCATCGAAATATAAGAGCTAGATATAGTGTCAAGGGTACGTATCGAATCAGCATCGAAAAGTGAATCGATCTAGCTATGTGTGTGTGTCCGTCCGTCCGTCCGTCAGCACGATAACTCAAAAACTATAAGAGCTAGAGTTCTGAAACTTTCACAAAGTAATTTTTAGACAATTTGTAGGTTCCCTATTGTTTTTGGTTAAAATCGGAGAAAGGCTTCGGGTAGCTGCCATACAAATTTTTCGATATTTTATGAGTATTTTCAAAATTAATAACGAAATAGAAACCAAATATAAAAACAAACTAATTGTTGCCTAATTATTAATCGATTCATGGTGTAGTGGTTAGGACATGTTACTTGTAGCAAAAATGTCTCGGTTCGAATTCAGGCTAAGGAAAATTTTTTTTTTTTTTAAATTCTTTTTTTTTTATCTATTTTTTTTTAATAAAATATATGTATTTATTTTATGTTTGAAAAAATTTTATTTTATAGAAAATTTGACAGAAAACTCTCATTTATATTAAAAATTATTAATTTTTTTTAATATTTCTATAAAAAAATTCAAAACTGTTATTTTAAACAAACAATTGATACCATAGCAACTACGATTATTTAAAACTGTTATTTAAAACAAACAATTGATACCATAGCAACCACAATTATTTAAAAAAAAATAATGAGATAAATAAAAACTTGTTTTGTCGACAAATTATTAATATTGTTCTATGGTATAGTGGATAGGACATGGGACTATTAGTCAAAACGTTTTGGTTTGATTCCTGGCTGGGACAAAATTTTTTTTTTTTTAAATTCATCTTAAATTCTCATTTATAAATTAATTATTTTTTTTAATACATTTTTAAAAAAATTCAAAACAGTTATTCAAAACAAACAATAGATACCATCGCAACTATAATAATTTAAAAAAAAAATTGAGATGAATATAAAGTCGATGGCTTAGTGGTTAGGACGTCGACATTTTAATTGAAAAGTGTTCGTTCGAATCTCGTTGAGAGCATATTTTTTTTTTAAATTCATCTTTTTTTTTAATTCATTTTTTTTTTATTAATGTTTTTTGTAATTAAATATAAAAAAACAAATATTTTGAATTTTCTGTCAAAAAGTTCAATTACAATATATGAATTTCTTATTTATTTAATACACGCACGGGTATCTAAAAGTTGACAAGGACAACTTAATCTTCCTCGTTTTTTTGTATTTTTGATGCGTTATTATCATTATTATAATTAAAATTGATAGGTACATAAGAGCATATTGTTTTTTTGATAGGTACATAGTAGCATATTTTTTTTTTACGTTGATATAATAAATACATAACAAAACAAATGCTAAAAACTTAAACCATTAGAATCGATTGATTACAATATACTATGTATGTACCTATATAAATATATAAATAGGCATACATAATTTTATATTTTGTATTTGGTTTTAATATCGAAAAATTTTTAATCAATTTCGTTTAAAAACATGTCGGTATAGCCAAATTATTAATATATCCGAAGTTGTAATAACGAAGTTCTAATTATATACCCAATTTTTTGTTTATTTCTTTTCTATCGTTGTAAATATCCAATTGTTACAACCGAGTTCGTTACAAATGAAAATCACTATACAAAAAACTTCCTTTTTTTTCACCAGAATTTTAATTCTAATTCACTTGGTAAGTATAAGAACAAAAGAAAAACAAAACAAAAATTTAGAAAGATTTTAATATCCTTGATCAGTGTGACATTCTTAGTCGATATAGCCTTATCCGCCCGTCCGTCCACATTCATGATACCTCAAAAACTAATGCATTTATCTTGATGAAATTTTAACTGAAGATTACTAGAACTTAAAGTATGGTGGGGATTGCATATGTGCAAAATCGGCCCCTGGCTTTGGATTCTGGACCTTTTAAGCGTTCTAAGGGCTAACTAACATATAAAAAAAATCAGGATAGCACAACAACTAATGGCGCTTCCTTTATGAAATTTGTGCTGTAGGTTACTAGGAATTAGACTGCGACGGGGATTGCGTACAGTGGAGATCGGGCCATGGGTTCGGATGCTAGAACTTTTTGATGGAATTTAGGCAAACAAGCATAGTTCCGAAACCAACGAAAATGGAAACTCCAAATTTGATATCAGTGTGCCTATTCCTATATTCTTCGAGTTTTTGAAATTAAGGACCAATTGGAGAAGTGGGTCGGGGACCATCCACCCAGTTTCGAAGACCTTAAAGCATATCATCGAAATTAATAAAAAAAAGTAGCTTAAAATTAAGATAGAACTTCCAATTATGAACATGGATTATTGGAAGAATGGCGGGGACTGCACATGGCCTGCCCATGTAAACCGACAACAGTATCGAGTTCTGGAACGAATATATATTTTAAAAATATAACTCAAAAACTAATGGGATGAAATTTTAACTGTAGTTTACCAGTGAAATCGGCTCATGGGTTCGGATTCTGGACTCTGTTCCCATAGTGTCCTCGAAATTTGGAACCAATTGAAGTAGTGGTTCGGGGACCAGACCAAAAAACATAACATCGAAAATAATAAAGATAGTAACTTCAACCAAATGTGGAAGCTTCAAATTTGGTACAGGGGTGTTCTTTACTATTTATATGGGCAAAAACGTACCATGGTTTTGGGTTCTGGAACCTTTGATAGGAGCAAGGGCTAACTCGCATTTATCCAAAAAACAAAATAACTCAAAAACTAATGACGGTATTTTGATGAAATTTAAACTCTAGGTTCCTACTAATGAAAGTACCTCTGGGAATGCTTATGTTCGAGACCAGACAAAGGGTTCAGGTTTAAGAAGCTTTTGATCGCATTGAGGCCAAACGAGCATAATTTCGGAACCAAAGGAGAAAGAATTTTAGAATTTGGGGCACACGTGTTTCTTCTTATTTGATTTATGTCCGTGAAATTTTGGATGCATTTGGATAGTGGTTTGCGTATCAACTCAACTACTCCCAAGACCTTAAAACATATATTCGAAATTAAAAAAGATATTAACTTGAAATAAATATATAAGCTTTAAATTTGGTATAACGGTGTTTTTTCTTATTTCCTTTGGGTCCCCAAAACTTAGACTTAATTGCATTGGTTCAGGTGCTTTCTAAAAAATCCCAAAATTACAAAGCTTGTCTTTGAAATTCATGAAGTTCGAAACTTTAAATTTTATACACGAGAGTTCTTTCCTATTTACGTTTTTTTTTAAAAACTTTATATTTTTAAAAGGCTGAAAAGGTAATTAAATTTTAAAATCAAATATGTTATGTATTGTATTTTATAAATTAAAAACAAAATATTTTTTTAATAAATGAATAAAAATTTTTTATTTTTCATAATTTTTGTGTAATTTTATTTTATCATATATTTTACTGAATTATTACCATAGGCATATAATTAAGGAATTGTGTACCTAAGTTGTGTTCAAAGGTACTTGCTGCATGTATAAAATATTCAAATGAATTATATGAAAAATTCTAAATTTGTTATTGTATTTTAGAAATACATTTATAGCATATTTGCCACTATAATCCTTGCTAATAGGTACATAAACTAAGAATATAAATTAATTTAAATTTTGAAAAACTACAATTATTAAATTTTAGGATAAAAGCTAATTAAAGCATTAATGGTTTTAATTAACATTAATTTTGTAGTTGCATTTTATGAATACATTTATTTAATATTTTTTTTTAAATAGATAAATTACTAAGAAATTTTAATATTTTAGTATTGATAAAATTATTAGAAAATGATTTTAGTATTATAAAGTAAATGTGGCTTGCTATTTCTAACGATCAAACTAATAAAGCTTTTAAGGTTTTGAATGACTTATGGACATTTCATTAAATTTGAGCAAAAAACATGTAGGGTATTTCTAATTCGGTTGCACCGAATGACTGTTTCTTTACTTGTGCATACATCGGGTATATTAAAATTGCTGTACGTATCGGATCAGCATCGAAAAATGAATCGATCTAGCTATTTCTTTCTGCCCTTCTGTCCGTTCGTCTGCGTTTCAGCTAGATAACTCAAAAACTAAAAGAGCTACAGTTTTGAAATTTTGACAAAATATTTTTCTAACAATTTCTAGTTTGCCTAATTGTTATGGTTCTGATCCGACCAAAAGTTCGGGTAGCTCTCTTATAACTCCAAATATTTTTCAAATAATTTCTAGTTTGCCCATTTTTTTTGTTCTGATCCGACCAAAAGTTCGGGTAGCTAACTCTCATAACTCCAAATTTGTCATATAAAAATTTGAAATTCTGAAAAACTTCTTACACACAACATAAAAATAAATGAATTTTGTTTTGTTGCTTTTTTTATGTATTTATCGAGTTACGATTTTATATGATTAAAATGATGCGTAAAATTTAAAAAAAAATATTGATAAGAAAAAGTGTTCACAAATATCTTTTTAAGTAATTTATATGTATTCATATAATATGTATACGTGAAAAATATTATATGTGGACTTTGTACTTTGAGATTGATGGATAATAATCATTATGAATAAGATGATTATTAAATATCATAATGATCATTATATGAATAGGATCATATGAAGGTTATTTTGCTTAAGTTTAATATATTCGTGAATTAAAAATTAATTAAAGTGACAGAATTCAACAATTAGAGCTAGAGTTTTGAAATTCACACAAAACCACCGATTTTGGTTAAAGTCAGAGTAAGACTTCGGGCAGCTGCCATACAAGCTTTTTGAACCAATATGAATATCTTCAAAAAAAATAACACTGCGGTAATAAAAATTTCACGCGGTTAGTTATATAATAGAACAAGTACTTTTATAAAGACACCAAATTTTACTATTCATTTTGGTGACTGTGAATCTAATGAAGTTACAAGGTTAAAATTAAAACTGGGTAAATTATTTGCTAATTTGGACATTTCTCGGACTTTTAGGGTGGGTTAAATTTTTGTTTTTATAATTGTATTTTTTAAATAAACCATAAAAGATGTTATTAGTTTGATCGTAAGACATAGCTAACTAAATTAACTTTATAATACTAAAAACATTTTGTAATTACTTTATCTATTCAAAAATATTAAAAATTCTTACTAATTTATCTATTTAAAAATATTAAAAAACAAAAAAATTTCAATTAATTAAAATAAAATTTATATCAATTCAATTACAAAAGTGAAAAAATTTGAATTATTACATTTTGTGATAAAAAGCTAATCAAAGCGTAACATATTTAATAATTCAAATTTTTTAAAATTGCAATTATTTTAAATTGTTAGTTTATGTACGTATTAGAAAAGCCTATGAACGCAAAATATGAAATAAGTCTATTTCAAAATATAATTATAAATTTAGAACTTTTCATATAATTCATTTAAATGTTACAATAAATTTTACATAAACGCAGCAAGTACCTTTGAATATAGCTTAAGTATTGTATACAATGTCTTAATTATATATCACCTATGGTAATAATTATAAAATATGATAGAAAATATGTTTTATGTTAAAATTCTTCTCTTATCAAACATAAAGTTTCTATTTTCATGGAATTCGAAGATAAGCTTTTAAATTTTGGGATTTCTTAGGAGCCGCCTGAACCACCACTACAATTAAGTCTAAATTTCGGGGAAACATAGGAAATAGGAAATATATTCTTTGACTTCGAAATTATACTAGTTTCGCCTCAGATCGAGCAAAAGCTTCTAGAATCCGAACTCATTGTCCGAACTCGACCTGAACCAATTTCTATGGTACTTTTATTACTAGTAACCTAGAGTTTAAATTTCATCAAAATAGTGGCATCATTTTTTGAGTTATACTGCTTTTAAGATTAATGTTCATTAGCCCTTGAACTTTGCAAAGGTTCCAGTCATACTGTCAATACTAGTTAACCCTTGTACACAAGTGGAACGTTCTATCTTAATTTTAAGTTACTATTTTTATTAATTTCGATGATAAGCTTTTAAACCTTGGGGCGTCGAAGAGGGATACTGAACCACCACTCTGATTGATCCAAAATTTGGGGAACGCGCATGAAATAGTAAAGAGCACCCATGTGCCAAATTTGAAACTTCTAAATTTGTTTGAAGTTACTACCTTTATTAATTTCGAAAATATGCTTTAAGGTCTTCGGAACTGTGTAGCTGATCCTCAACCAACTACCCCAATTGGTCCCAAACTTAAAGGACACTGGGGAAATAGGAATGGACACCCTGATTCTAAATTTGGAGGTTCTATCTTCATTTGTTTCGGAATTATGCTGGTTTGGCCTAAATTCGATCAAAAAGTTCTAGGTTCCGAAACCTTGGTCTAATATCGACCTTACGCAATCCCTGCCATAGCCTCATTACTTGTAACCTACAGCACAAATTTGATGAAGATAGCGTCATTAGTTGTTGAGTTATGATTTTTTATATATAATCGTTAACCCTTGGACCGATTAAAAGGTTCAGAATCCGAATCCATAGGCCTATTTCGCCCATATGCAATCCCCGCCGTACTTTCAGTCCTAGTAACCTACAGTTAAAATTTCATCATGATAGCTCTATTATTTTTTGAGTTATCGTGCATACGGACGGACGGGAATGGCTATATCGACTCAGGATGTCACGCTGATCACAAATATATATACTTTTCCATATCTAGCTCGCTTTCTTTAGGTGGTTGCAAACATCATACCAAAGTTAATATACCCCTTTACCTATTCTATAGGTGTAGGGTATAAAAATTAGTCTTATTAATTAAGCGAGCTTTTAAAATAAAGGTTAACTTACGTTAATATCATTGAAAATTTCATTGAATCTTTGTCCAAAACGCGTAAACAGGTCAAAACCAAATTAACCCTTTCGGTTTTCATAATTAAAATGCTGGTACAATATTTTCAATAAAATTTTTTTAATCGTTTATGCAAATAAAATTTATAGGAAACTTTATGGCGTCGTCGTGATCGAACTTAACTAAATTTCTTCCCAAACAGGTCAACCGAACTCAACAAAAATCTGTGTCAGCTTCTCTTTTCGACTGCAAAATCAACCAGTAAAATTGGACACAAATCGGAAACAAAAAATTTTTTGGAAGCCCGCCAGGCCGCAATAGGTTAATTTATTCCAACCAAATTTATACAACTTATTCCGGATGCTAAGGAAACATTTGTGCAAATGCGATGCGCAATGGGTTAATTCATTCCATCCAAATTTATACAACTAATTCCGAGTGCTAAGAGGAAAATTTGTGTAAAATTCAAGTCAATCGGTCAAACTGTTTTGAATCGGCATCAAAAACATTGAAAAAGCTTCTTTGCGACCTCGTGCTCAAACTGATTAACTGATCTCAATTAAAATTTGTGTTAGCATCTCCCATCGACTGCGAAACCACCATGCAAAATAGGAAATAAATCGGAAACATGCAATTTTTACGAAGCCCACCAGGGTGAAATGGGGTAATTTATTCCAACCAAATTTATACAACCAATTCCGGTTGATAAGTGTAACCTTTGTGCAAAATTTCAAGTCAACCGGTTAAACCGTTTTGACTCGACATCAAAAAAACGAAAAAGCTTAAAACGGCTCTGGAGCCGCAACCTGTTGACTTTTTAAAATGTGATATAGCCTATACCACACTCCGGGTTCCTAGAATTATTCCTTTAAAATTTTGTGACAATCGGACCGATGGTTTTCACGTGAATATTGGACAAACAAATTTTTTTCTTTATATATTAGATAAATGAAGAGAATAAAACTACTGCTGTTACTAAAGTCTTAAATTAAATTAGAGTGGAAATTTAACCTTCTTCTTCTTCTTCTATGGCGCTACAGTCCGTTGTCGAACCTTGGCTTCCTGAATCATTCTCTTCCAGTTCACGCGATCTTGGGCAGCAGTTATCCAATTTTGCTCTTGCAGCATTGATACAGCCCCTGACTCCACTGCGTCAACCCATTGATTTCTCGGCTTTCCTACTGGTCTTTTTCTATCTATTTTCCCTTTCAATACTTTTTTGGAATGCGGGAATCTGGCATACGTTGTATGGGACCGACCCGCCTAAGGCGTTGTAAATTGATATGTCGCAACATCGCTGTCGCATTCTAAACTGGCCCTGGTCGATAATTGGCCCGATAATTTTACGAAGTATTTTTGTTTCGAAACGGGAAAGAAGGTTTGCCTTCGCTTGTGTGATGGTCCACGTATAACTGCCGTAGCATAACACCGGTCTGATAAGAGATTTGTACAGCTCAAGTTCATATTTTCTGCTGACTTCTCGAAATCTCATTATCTTCAACACATATTAATATGCGTTGTTTGCCTTGCCTATCCTTCGAGTTACCTCTGATGTTTCATCGTTTGCACTTGTTATCTCGGACCCTAGATAGACAAAACTTTTTACTACTTCCACGTTGTCATCACCAAAACTAATGTTTTGTTTCTCTCTCTGGTTACGTCTGGATACTACTAACATTTTCGTCTTATCGATGTTTATCCTCAGACCCAGTTCTATAGCTGTTTTCTCTAACTGGATATAGCATTCTCTGACTGATCGATGTTTATCCTCAGACCCAGTTCTATAGCTGTTTTCTCTAACTGGATATAGCATTCTCTGACACCTGCCTCTGATCTTCCTAGTAGATTTAAGTCGTCTGCGCAAGCAGCTATCTGGGTGGTTTTGAATAGCAACGTGGCATTCGGGTCAGATGGGATTTTCCTGACTATATGCTCCAGGGCAAGATTGAAAAGCATAGACGCGACTCCATCCCTCAGTTTCAGTCCCTGTTTGATGTTGAAGGGTTCTGTGAGGTCCCCTTGGATTTTTACCCTCGCGCTTGTGTTTTGCATAGTAGCTTTAATCAATCTTACTAGCTTTGCTGGTACGCCTAGGTTGCTTAAAACTACATATAATTTTTCCCTTTGAATAGAGTCATAGGCGGTCTTGAAATCCACGAAGATTTGATGTACATCGACATTTCTTTCCCAGCACTTCTCCAATAACTGCTTCAGCACAAATAGCTGGTCCGTTGTAGACCGTCCTGGCCTGAAACCGGACTGGTATTCGCCTATGATGTTTTCGGCAATTATTTCTAAGCGGCCTTTCAAGAGGTTAGTGAAAACTTTGTAGGAAGTGCTAAGTAGCGATATCCCTCTGTAATTTTTACAGTTGAACTTGTCTCCTTTTTTGTAGATTGGACATATAATACTTAGTTGCCAGTCAGCGGGTATTTTTTCTTCTTGCCACACATTTAGTATTGTTTTATGGAGGATTTTTTTTACCGTTTCTCCTCCATTACGCAGAAGTTCAGCGTAAATGTTATCTGCACCAGGAGCCTTGTTATTTTTCAATAGCTCTATGCCATTGACCACCTCTGTTAATGTAGGTTGTCCCGTGATTTCATTTTGGGTTTGCCTTCCCACTGTGATCTGTTCTTGTTCATTTACTTCATCGTTTGGTGCATTTAGTAAGTTTTCAAAATATTCCTTCCACCAGTTCTTAATGTCATCCTCAGATGATAAAAGATTATCTTCTGCATCTCTACATAAGTTTGACTGGGCTTTGTAACTATCTCTGATGATGCGGATGTTTTTGTATGCTGCTCTGATAATATCGCGATTTTGCAAATTATCTTGGACCTTTCTTAGCGCATCGTTCTGCCATTTCCTTTTTTTCTTTCTGCAGATTTTGTCGGCCTCTCTTCTAAGTTCCTCTAAATGTAGTTGTTTAGCACGTGTTAGTCTACTTAATTTTCCTTTGTGTGCTTCATTTCTTGGGGCTACCGAATCTCTGCATTCTCTGTCATTCGTTTCGAACTCTTGTTGGCTGGAAACCAATAGTTTCTTCAGAAGCTCGATGCAGTGCCGTTTTTAAACTATCCCACATTTCATTTAGCTCCATGTGTTGCAACTCCTCTAGATTTAAATTTGTCTCGATCGACGCTTTGTACTCGTTTTTCACAGATGTTATATTGAGTTTGGTTACGTCCAGCTTCGTTGCATTGTGTTTCCTCAATGCTCGTTTGGCTATGATTTTGCTCCTATATCTGACCTTCACAAGATTATGATCCGATCCACAGCAGGCTCCTCTATAGGCTCTTACATCCATGATGTGGGATGCCCCTCTCTTTTCAACTAAAACGTGATCAATTTGGTTGAACGTTTTTCCGTTGGGAGATACCCATGTGATCTCATGAATGTCCTTGTGGGGGAAGAATGTGGATGATATAACCATTCTTTTGCTACTCGCGAAATCGATTAATCTTTGTCCGTTATCGTTGGTGGAACTATGTAGGCTGTGTTCTCCAATCGTGCCTTTGTATACTTCCTCTTTTCCAATTTTCGCATTCATGTCCCCGAGCAACATTTTAATGGCGTTTGATGGTATTTGATCGTATATAGCCTCCAGTTTACTATAGAAATCCTCTTTAACCTGTTCCGCCTTATCTTCGGTGAGTGCATGAGCGTTTATCAAGGATGCATTGTGCAATCTTGTTTTTATGCGGATTACACAGAGTCTCTCATTCACCGGTTTAAAATCTAGGATCGCCGGTTTGTACGCTTTGTTAACTAAAAATGCCACGCCGAATTCTCTCTTTCCACCATCTTTTCCACTGAAGAATACCGAGTGGCTTTAAAGATCCGAAATACCTTTGTTGTGCCATTTTGTTTCTTGAATTGCTGCTATCGCTATTTTATATTTTATTAGTTCAGGTAGCAGGGATTTTAACGCTCCTTCTTTGTTCAGTGTTCTCACATTCCATGTTGCAAAATCAATATCCATTTTCTGTTGCTTAAGTCGGTGCAGTGTTTCCATTTGTATCCGAGGCTTGGTTTAGGTTTTGTAACAATATTTTTTTACTGGATAGGGCTGTTAACCGTATGCCAAACCCCCATCTTTGGAGGGTCGTTGGGTTTGAAGAGTTGCTTCAGAACTTTCCATACAATGCGTTGAAGTTCTCATAACTATGTTACGAGTTCAACTGCATTATATAGCGTTTTCCTACTTCCTGAGACGCCGAAATTTAACCTGGTAACCTAAAGCATGGACGTATTGCAAAAGCTGTATCGAAGAATTCAGGTGAGACAAATAAAGTGATAGCTAAATTTAATAACCTTGAAATAAAAGATAATATTCTGAAAGCAAAAAAGAACAAAAAAATAGAATACAAGAATATATTTCCAGAATCAACCAACAGAAAACCTACTATAATATTTATTAACGAAAAACTTACTTCGTACTTTAGTCTTTTATATAAAAAGGCACGTGACCTAAAGAGACAAAAAATTATTAAATTTGCATAGGTGAAAATTGGTAAAGTTTTTATTAGGGAAAAAGATAAATCTAAAATTATTACAGTTTTATCTGAGAAAGATCTGAAGGTAACGCAACCGACATATGTTGATCAATAATTTGCAAGATTTATTAACTTTGCCAATATGCTCCCATGTAAATAATATACAAACATTTCCAAGTATTCGTATATCAAAACATAATAATTTAAAAATACTTTATATGAACATTCGTAGTTTTAAATATAAAATATATGAGATAGCACTCATTTTAGATAATTTAGAATTCACTCTACATGCCTTAGTTTTCCTTGAAACTTGGATTGCAGACGAAGACATTGATTATGTAAATTCAAATAATTACAATTAAATATTTTCATGCCGTACTAATAGGCGAAGTGGGGGAGTTGGATTATTTTTTCACACTTCAATTAATTACACTCTATCATAAAATTTTTGTGATGAGAGTAAGAGTACAATTTCATTAAATATTACAAATAAATCAAATAAAACTAACTTAATGGCAATTTATAGACCTCCATCTGTAAATGCTTGGACTGATGTGTGCTCCTTCTTCACTCTACTTGACAACCTACTACATGATGCTGATAACACAAATTGTTTAATTGTTGGTGATTTTAATTTAAATATCAAAAATTTATATATTAAATAGATGTTTCAACTGTATGAAAAGTTTCCTACCACTACGTTTTAAAAGCTTTTTCTAGATTAAGTTGGGAAAAAAATTTGTTTTATTTGTATATGCTTTTAGTTTACGTGCGATGTTATGCATAGGCAAGTATTAGAATTTTTTATTCTTTTTTGCAAGATTATTTTGTGATCACATAATATATATATGATCAGTATAGCTATGGTGTGATGTGTATGCATAATATTGTATGCATTAATATCATTATGCTTTTGAAAGAAAGTTTTGTGTGTGTGTATCTAATCTAATATATAAAAGAGAAAAATTGTTTGTTTTTTTGACCAGGATTCACGTGAAAACCACAGGTCCGATTGTCATAAAATTTTAAAGAAATAATTGTGAGAGCCCGAGGGTGACATAGGCTAGGTCACATTTTTATTAGTCAACAGGTTGCGGCTATAGAGCCGTTTTAAGCTTTTTCGTTTTTCGGATGTCGAGTCAAAACGGTTTGACCGATTGACTTTGAAGTTTTGCACAGTTGTTCCTCTTAGCAACGGGAATTAGTTGTATTAATTTGGTTGGAATAAATTAACCCATTTCGACCTGGCGGGCTCCAAAAAATTTTGTATTTCCGATTTGTGTCCAATTTTACAGGGTGATTTTGTAGTCGAAAAGAGAGGCTGACACAAATTTTTGTTGAGCTAGGTTAACCCGTTTGGACACGGGGGCCCAATGAAGCTTTTTCAATGTTTTTAATGTCGAGTCAAAACGGTTTGACCGATTGAAATTTTGCACAAATGTTACTCTTAGCAACCGGAATTTGTTGTATAAATTTGGTTGGAATAAATTAACCCATTTCGAACTGGCGGATTTCCAAAAAAAATTGTGTTTCCGATTTGTGTCCAATACAGGTTGATTTTGCAGTCCAAAAGAGAGGCTGTAAAAAGTTTTAGGATTAAGTTCGATTAACCTGTTTTCCACGACGACGCCTTGAAGTTTTCTATATATTTTATTTGCTTAAACTATTAAAAGAATTTAATTGAAAATTTTGTATCAGCAGTTTAATTATAAAAACCCACAAGGTTAATTTGGTTTTGACCTGTTCACGCGTTTTGCACAATGATCCAATGAAATTTTATAATTTTTGGTATTAACGCAAGTTAACCTTTATTCCAAAACTTCACTTAATTAATAATACTAATTTTTTTGTTTTCAAATAGTCTCAAATAGTGCAAAAGATAATATTATGAGATAATATTAATAATAATAAAAATAAAAGCTAATAAAGAATCCGAATAATAATATCTTTAAATTTAAATAACGTAACATATTCCTTCTCTACATTTTTCGTAAGTCTTTGTGTTTTATTTTCTTTGCAGTTGTTGTTTTTTAAGAAAAAATTTTGGTGTAAAATTACAGTTTTCTTCAAATAAATTCTAAAAATCAAAAAAATTCATTTTCGTATATATTATGCTTAAATACATAGTATTTTAAAACAGTTTTTCCAAGAAAGAAGGGTACATTTCTCTCGTACAAACGAGGAAGAGCGTAGTAGAACTTTCAGATAAGTACAAAACAAAATATAAGTTGAAAATCAGATTTTAGAACCTTTTCTAAACCATCGACTATATTTTATTCGAACGCTGGAAATTCAAGTAAATTGCTATTAACATAGTATAATGACATAATGGCAAATTTAGTATACCCTTTTGATGTCTCAATGGAGTTTTAATTTAAACAACATTTTTTTTAGGGCTTTCCTTTAAGCCAAAGCAGAATTTCGTAAAAACGGACAAAATTGACCCAAAATTTTTTTTTACCACCCGTCGGCTCGAAATGTGTTAACAAATTCCAAAACTATTAATAGTTTCAACTCAAATCTCACAGAGGAGCATGTTTACAAAATTTGAAGAAAATCGGTCGAACCGTTTTCATTTTAGAACAAAGAAGTTTAAATACGTGCACCACAGCCCCAACTTGGCGGTCCGTTAGAGGGAAATTGTAAAACATTTTTGGGCCACGATTTCTTTCCGTACCCAAAAACCTCTATATACAAATTTTCATGAAAATCGGCTGGGCAGTTTAAGAATCTATTCGCTACATACAAACAAACAAACTAACAAACTTTCGCTTTTAAATATATAGACAGATAGATAACAATAAAAATTTAAGCAGCATCAAATTGCCAAGAAGCAGAAGAAAAACGTATAGCAAAATTAGAGATAATCGTTAAAACTGTTTTGCAAACTGTTTTTTAAAATTTTTGTTTCGCAATCGGTTAAAAGAACTCGACAAAACATTTTTTTAAACATTCCCCTAATTCAAAGAAGTTTTACCTACTTCCAAAAATTGGACGTAATTTACTTACAAAAAGTTTTTTTTTGAATAATCGTAGGAATGATAAGTATATACATGTACGCATACAAAATTTACATTCAAGTGGTCAAACAGTTTCTGCTTAAGAGTAAAGTAATAAAAAAATCTGTAAAAAGCTGCTGTGCCACAATAGGTTAACGGAACTCAACAAACCTGTTTTTGAATAAAGATTCAATGAAATTTTAAAACTTTGGTATTAACGCAAGTTAACCTTTATTCCAAAAGCTCACTTAAATAATAAGACTAATTTTTTTGCTTTCCTTATAAAGTCTCAAATAGTTATATAACTTAAAGTTCTTACTTTTTTATCTTTACAATAATACGCTTTTTATTTAAAATTCTATATATTATTTTTACTTGATAAAATATTTAAATAAATTGAAAAATAAAAGCCTTTAATAAAATTTTATAACTTGTTTTATTGAAATCAGAATGATAAGTTATTTACAAAAATTTACATTATTTTATCCAAAAAAGCTCTACCTGTTGTTGCCAAATTTCGAGTTCTAATTTCGTGGGAACAATAGTAATTTTTATTTCCCAATAAAGTGCTGATTATGTTTTCTGTATTTGTTTGAGTTGTCGTTGAACTATGTTGCAATTGAATGAAATATGAAAGATCCCTATGTTGAATTAATAAATAAAGGAAAATTATGTGGCGTGTGTTGACCTATATTGCGTGTCTTAACTCCTCCATCCTTTAAAATCAAGTGTCCTCACTTGATCGGATCTGGAAATTGATATTTGTGGGATTTCTTTTTATATTTATTTGCTGTAAATTGTGTGCTTGTTTTGTACGTTCTGCGGGCTGCATTTGGATCTCCTTGGTTGCATTTTCTGTTACTATTGTATCTGGTATTTTGTACTCTTGTTGCGATGCGTTTGATAGGGCTGACTATGATGATTGAGGATTATTTTGTTTCTTCTTTTGCAATTTAGTAATATAGCTGCTATTATCAGGAGAAATATGCTGAAAATGGTTGGTCCTAAAGTGATTAGGCTTAGAAGTAGGTTTTTTTGCTTGTCTTCTTTCAATAGTTGTATTTCTTTTGTGTTATTGATATGTATGTCTTTTAAAAGCTCCAGAGAGAGGTGTTCTTGTAGCTCAGCTTTTGTGAATTCTGGTTGGAGAATCGCTAGTAGTCCATTTTTTTGAGAAATTTCTTTCGAAACATAAGTTTTTCCCCAAATGCCAATACTTGAGTTGCGAAATTTTATGACAAACGTTCCAGAAAGATTACGTTGTTCACCATCGATCATAATTACTCCTACGAACTGGTTGAGTAACAGTATCCCTTCAGTAATTTCCTCCAGTGTCGGTATATGATTACTGTTTGTTACGTTGCAGGTAGAGTTTCTTCCTTTTAGTAAATTAAATATGCATGTAGAGCTTTTAAGGTTTACAATATTATATTTTCTACAAATAGTTACATCATTAAGTTTTTTACAATTATTATTAATTCCATACAATTTTTCATCATTATAAATATCATCGTTTAACAATATATTATTAAATTTTAAATCTATTACAAAATTTTCATTTTTTATTGGTTTTAATAACAGATTTTCATAAATGTAATTATCAGTAAGAGGTATATCGATAAGATAGAACAAACAGGTACTGTTAGAGATTATTTTTACATTCGCGAAATCTAAAGCATCTTCGGCATTGAAGTATGGAAAATTTTCCTTATCTAATATTTCGGTTAGAGTTTCTATTTTTGGTTTCGAAAGTAGTACTGAATTAATTACACCTACTTTGGCTCAGTGAGCCGCGTAGTTCAAATTTACAACTTCTTCTGTAAGAAGTTTTAATTTGTACAGTAATTTGGAGGCTGACTGATTATTAAAGCTTTGATCTAATCTAATATTTTTTAATATATCGTTAGTTATCTGAGAAATGTTTTTAATCCTATCATTATAAATGTTATTTATTACAACCTGCCTATTGTTATTATCTAATATATTATTTATTTTTCTTTTTATCATTAAACAAGTAAGGAAAAAAACCAAGGGTTTTTAAAAAGCACATTTTCAAAATTATATACGGTTTCTTACTGAATATTTCATCATTTATTTTTATAAAAATATATATAAAAATAAATGATAATAATTAATTTAGTTATTTCATTAATTTATTAATTATATGACTAATAAGGAAATTCTTAGAATATAACCTCAATGCACTCAAGGAAACTTGTTAATAAATGCGGAAAATAATGTTGCAGCTTCAATGTAATTTTGGAAAAAACTTACACTGGTGAATAAGTTACTGTTTTATATAAACATAAAAGTTTTAATTTTTAAGACCTAGTAGCCCTTCAATGGGGAAGGTTCGCAAATTTTTGCTTAGTAAACTTATGATGGATCTGCCTACCCCCCTCCTGTTCAATTTTTTTAGGGGAAATCAATTTTGAAATCCACCAAAATTTGGAATTTTACCTAAAATTTTATTATCTAAGCAAAAATAGTTAAAACTAGGAGACAATTTCTTCAATTTAAAGAATCCCTTTCAAATTTAAGAAAAACTTTTAAAATATGTTGAAACATAATGCTGCAGCTGTAAATTTTGTATATTTGTAAAAAAAAATTTGAACAGGTTTTCAAGTTACAGGTGTTTAAAAATAGCAAAATTTCAATTTTCGAGCCCTTATAGCTCCTAAATAGGAGACGTGACAAAAAAATTTTGTTAACTGACTCCTACTAGTTTCTAAAGGTCTAACTTATCCCAAAATTTCAAGACCCTAGTTTGAGCCGTTTAGAAGATATGTGGGGCCAAAAATTTTTCAAAAATTGAGTTTTGCATAATGGTAAATTTTAGTACCGTATGGCAACCCTATACATTTTAACTTTATACTTTTGTCAAGCCCATAAAAGCAGCTCTCTTTTCCCGTTTTTAGATTGAAAATACATTTAGCAGAACTCTTGTTATACTAATTTAAATATAGGGCTTTTTTGAAATTTTCGGGGGCTGTAACTTCGGCACCTTTCAATATTAAGAAAAACCGTTGACACATGTTAAAATATAATTATAGATCTTTCAATTTACCGTATTACTAAAAAAAAATTTTAACAGGTATTCAAGCTACAGGTGTTTGAAAATAGCAAAATTTCAATTTTCAAGCCCTTATAGCTTCTAAATAGGGGACGTGATAAAAAAATTTTGTTAACTGACTCCTACTAATTTCTAAAGGTCTTACTTCTCCCAAAATTTCAAGACCCTAGCTTGAACCGTTTGGAAGATATGTGGGGCCAAAAATTTTTCAAAAATTGAGTTTTGCATAATTGTATATTTTAGTACCGTATGGCAACCCTAAACATTTGCTTTTAATTATTCATAAAGCTTATAAAACAAGCTATCTTTTTCCTTTTTCAGATTGAAAATATACCCAACAGAACTCTTGTTATAATAATTTAAAAATAGGGCTTTTTCCAAATTTGGGGGGCTGTAACTCCGTAACGAGTGGGGCTACAGAAAAAAATTCTTCTACGAAATTATTTTTTTCGTAATATCTATCCGTGGTTAAAATTTATTATTTCTATTTCAAACGGTGTAAAAGTTTTTGTAAACATACGGACAGACAGACGGACAGACAGACGGACGGACAGAGTGAAACTATATAGGCACATTTTTACAAAATTTTTTGAAAATGTGCTAAAAATCCTCGTGGTCTGGTGTACCCGCTATCCATTTCCATGTTGAACCGAGATAGTTGATGGGTCTTTTCTTCCTGGGTGTCTTGAATTCATCTAGGAGATTTTGAATTTGTCTTGCTTCGTGATGAAGATAATGCCTGCTTGGGTGACGACAGTGGTGTTCCGATTTTGTTTCACGATTTCCTTTTTGTATCTTATTGATAATTTGGATCCTAAACGCTTATTATGCTTAACGTAAATTACTTGTCCCGGTTCGTATTGTCTGATGGGTTTTCGTTTCTGGTTGTGTGTTATAAGGTCCCTTTTTTGTTTTTCCTTAATTTTCTCTATGTGTGATAATCTAGTCTTTTCGAACTCCTCAGGTGAGATATTGGGAATTCTTCCTAGGAATAATTCTATGCGTTTTTTTTCAGTGACGGTGTGTATTGTATGATTGTATTCGTTCACTGGTCTCTGCAGTAAGCCTTCAAATTTGTAGTCAGGTTTTTCAGCTCTAAGGCATCTCAGGATTTCTGAGAGAGTAGAGTGGAACCTCTCGACTTGCACGTTGACCTAGCTTTTATAAGGTGGTGTTGTGTAGGTCTTGATCTTCAATTCGTCTTCCATCATTGCTTTAAAGGAGGCGGAATATAGCGACTTCTCATTGTCCATGACTACGAATTCTATAATTCCAAAATAGAACAATATATCTCTTAGGGCTAGTCTGATGTGTTCGGTTGATCTACTTTCTATTATCATAGCTTGTGCAAACTTCGTAAGCTTGTCCAAAGCTGTAAGAACTAATTTGGATTCGGTGGAGAAAATATCGATATGAACCGCATGTCCCGAAAAGCCAGGGATCGGCGTGGTGCTTTTGATCTCTGGATTGGTGGGATGCCGACCGTACTTATTTTCCTTGCAAATCCTACATATTTTTGCAAAGTTATTTATTTTCTTACTCATTTGTGGAAAGTAATACTTTTCTAATATTTGTGTCCTGTTTTCTTTTGCGTTTCTATGCGCTCGTCTATGAGTATCCGCTATGATTTCTGTTTGCGCGCTTTCATTAATTACATCTGTGACAAGAATTCTGGTAAATCTAATTTTTGTACTTAAGAAGTGGATAGAGTCAAATTTTTGAATCTTGCCCATTTTCATTACAAATTTGAAATGAATATTTGAATATTTGAATATCTTAACCCGAATTGCGTAAATGCATTTACGCAATTCTGGTTAAGATATTCTTTAAGGATTTTCATGAGGTTTTTTTCGGTAAAATCTTTTTGTGATATTATGTGTCTAAAATATTTTGGAAATGGGTTGAGCATTTCGTAATTTTCACCTTTATTTTCTTCGAGCACTATTTGATGCGGAAAACATTTATAGGAGCGTGTGCGAACTGGATGGAACCGTGGGCTGAACTATCGGAACTATGTTGAGTAATTTTTAGAGCATTATTCTGAGATTTCGGCAGAAGCCGAGACAAGGAATCTGCGACTACGTTTGTATGTCCTGGCTTGTAGTGCAATTCATAATTATACTCTTCCAACGTGGCTTTTCACCTTTTGAGTTTACTGTTGGAATTTTTCGCGCTGAGTGCGTAGGTAAGTGGTTGGTGATCTGTATAGATGATGACTTTTTTCGGTCCGTAAAGAAAATTTCTTAATGACGTTAAGGCCCACACGATTGCCAACATTTCCTTTTCGTTAGTTGCATACGATTCTTCCGTTTTGGTTAATGTTCTGGATGGAAATGATATTGGTTTTCTTTCCTGCGCTAATACTGCTCCTATGGCATAGTTGGACGCGTCGGTTGTTTAGCTCGAAATTCTTTTTAAAATCTGGGTATGCTAATATTACTTCTTTTGAAATGACTGCATTTTTCAGCATTGTAAATGATTTCTCAGCCTCCTCGTCTAATGTTATTGGGGTATTTTTGGATTGGAATTTGGACATCCGTCCTCCTTCCCTCCTCAAAAGGGTTGTCAGGGGCTTGGCGACTTTTGCATAATCAAGTATAAATCGCCTGTAGTACCCTGACATTCCTAAGAATGATCTCAGTTCCTTTAAAGATTTGGGTGCTGGTAAATCACATATGGCTTCCACTTTTTTCGGATTAGCTTTGACTCCTTCTGGTGATATGATGAAACCTAAAAACCCAACCTCGCTTTTCAGAAATTCGGATTTGTCAAGCTGTATCTTCATGTTGGCTTCCTCCAAAGTTCTAAAAATTTTTTCAAGATTACTGAAGTGTTCATTTTCGTCCTTACCAAAAATAATGATGTCATCTATGTAGACGTAGCAGCTTTTTCCAATGTATTTTCGAAGGATATCGTTCAATGTTCTTTGAAATATCGATGGGGCATTTTTTAGGGGCAACGATTTTCGTGTGAACTCGTATTTGCCGTTGTTAACAGAGAAAGCGGTCTTCTCAATGTCTTCCTCCCTAAGCGGAATTTGGTGGAACCCACTTTTAAGATCGATAACTGAAAAATATTTTTTGCTACCTAAATTCTTAAGGACCTCGTTTATTTCTGGTATTGGGTATTTATCGGCAATTGTTATTTTATTGATCTTTCTGTAGTCAATCACCATTCTGTATTTCTTCTCACCGGAAGCATCCCCTTTTTTCGGCACAATCCATACCGGCGAGTTGTATGGCGATCTGGAAGGCCTGATAATTTCGTCCTCCAGAAGCTGTTGGATTTGCTTATCGATTTCAGGTTTTAGTGCCATGGTATATGTATAACTTTTAGAAAAGATAGGTTCATTTGTTGTTGTTCTTATCTCCGCTCTTACTACGGTGGTATAGGTGAGCCTTTCGTTAGTATCCGCGAATAAATTTTGATGATTATTTACGAGTAAACTTAATTTTTCTTTTTGAAAATAATTTAAGTGAGACGTTTTAAATTCTATTTTATTAACAGATTCGAAAATTAGTTGTTTAAGCGGGATTCTTAATTTTCCTTGAAGAATTAAACAGTTTTCTTTTGTGTGAATTACTGCATTTGAACTAACGAGTGTGTCGTTTCCTATAGTCCCGTCGAAAGTGGTCAGGTTTGAAAGTATATAAAAATTTATTTTTGGTATTTCTGGGGTCTGTTTAAAAAAATCTATTTCTGCATGATGAGTGATTGTTATGTTACCGCCGACTGAACTAATTTGAAACTCGTTATCACTATGGATTGGGTTTCTTACGTATTTTAGTTGAATATAATTTTTGTTAGAGCCTATGTCAATAAGAAACTTCAGAATTTCCCCGTTCCCCGTCTGATGTTCGATGTATGGGATCGAGGACGAGCTTAATCTAAAAAAGGGTTAGGTAGCTTTTGTTTGCAAGAGGAGCATTCTTTACATGAGTCCTTCTTCCCTTCCTGTTCATTCAAAGTTGTAGGTCTTGCGTAGTTAAGCCTTTGTGATTTATTAGGCTGGTATGGCCCATCAGTCGTGGTTCTCTTGTTGTCATTGTTGTATGTTCTTCCTTGGTTGTACTGGTAGTTGTTTTGATACGTTGGTCTTTTATTGTTGTTATACCTCTTTCCATGATTGTGTTGGTGTGATAGTTTTGATAGGTTGGTCTATTGTTGAAATTTCTATTGTATGTGGGTAAATAAGTTTAGTTTGAACCAGCATGTTCGGTTTTTAGCTGTTGATCTCTTTGCTCTCTAGGTTGTTGATGATACGATTTAAAATTATAGGAGTTGTTATTGTTAGGTCCCCATGAAGTTCGTCGGTGATTATGGAAGTTGGGTTTAGTTCTATATGAATTTTGCGATCTCATATCTCTGCGTGTGAATGTGTGCCCATCTCTAGTGTTTAGTCCGGTATGCATATTTGGCCTAGAATCTGAATTATGACTTGTGTGTTGAGCTCTCAAACACAAGTCTAGAGCTTGCGGCAAATCCCTTGGGTTGAACATGTTTACCTGTGAGGAGAGATGTCTGTTAAGCCCCAAAACGAAAGTATCCAATGCCGTGTCTCTATACATTTTCGTCATAGCATTAAGTGCTTCTGGAGCCAAATCCATGGAGGATAATCTCTCTAATATTAAGGTTAGGCGTTGAAATATTTCCTTGCAGAAGTTTTCCACCGAGGATCTTCCTTGCCTCTTACTCGACATTTGGTGTACTAGGGTACGGATGTTCTTTTATCCGTATAGTGCCTGTCAAGACATCTTGTAATTTTTTGCCAATTTAATGGTGTATTGTAACACTTTAAGGTCGTGTCGGCTTCTCCTACTATCTTTCTCCTGATAGTACTCAAAATGCCGTAATATTTCGATGTACCCTGTAAGTGGTGGTATGTTTTCATAATTCGGTCTACATCTTTCTTCCAAGAACCATATTCTCTTCCATCTCCCGAAAATTTTTCGATCTCTTTTACTATCTCGGATACCTTATCCATGCCTTCCAAATTTATGTTGTTTTCTATATCGATCTCCTGGTTTACTTCATCCTCTAAAGAGTATGAATCCCCAATTGCTTATCTAAATCTACGCCTGGTTTCATACTCAACCATTTCCTTTAAGGTTTCTCTAATAAAATCTGAATTTTCGTGGTGATGGTGTGATGATGCTATTGGACTAACATCGGCTTCTTCTACTTCTGGCCTTTCCGGTGTTGACATTACTCGCGGAGACATCTCAAAATTTATACGTGGTTGATCCATAGCGATCTTTATAAGACTTTAGAAATGATTTAATATAAAAGGATAAAAAAGGTGAAATTAAACAAGGATTATGATTTATTCCTTGTCAAAGGACCAGATATCAGATAAACAAGATTTTCTATTGATTAATAATTAAATTTATTAGAAAAACTAAAGAATTTTGTTATTTTGCTAAAAATTTATAATTCGCTTAATATTAGAATAATTAAATAAAAAAAGAACTTTCGAAATAAGAAACAAAATAAAATCTCGGCGATAAACGGAAAATAAAACAAAGACAGAAAGGTTTTTCTGCATGAAAGTTCAGTTAGTTCTTTGATTGTTCTATCCTTTGATTCAAACCCAAAATATTCAATAGCTAAAATAGTAGAAAAACAATTTATATAAAAAGTATTTATTTTTTTTTTTCAAAATTTCTTATTTAAGAATTTTTCTTATTTAGAATTATTTGCTTAAAATTATTAAAATTATTTATTTAAATTTATATATTTAAAATTATTTATTAAAAATTTTATTTATAATTATTTATTTAAAAATTTTACTTATAATTATTTATTTAAAAATTTTACTTATAATTATTTATTTAAAAATTTTGTTTATAATTATTTATTTAAAAAATTTAATTTAAAATAATTTATTTTAAAACAATATTCTTAAAAACTTTCTCTTTGTTACTGATTTTATTTACTATGTTTATTTTTGGTTTTGAATTTACTCTATTTTATATAGGTTTTATATTTATTCTATTCTTTTCTTATTTATTTTCTCTTTTTTATTTTTTTAATACTTAGATTTGATAAAAATATTATTACTAATAAAATAAGACAAATATTTTTTATTTAAAAATTTTATTTATAAGGTTTATTTATTAAAAATATTATTCTATTTAATCAAAATTATAGTACCGTGCCTAAGTCAGCCTCACCTAAGGTAACGTCGAAAAGGCTTATTTCACGGTATAATTATGTTTTCAAAAAAAAATTTTATTTTATTTAAAAAATCTAATATTGGTGAAAAATTTCTTATTTTTTATAACTTAATATTCATTAAAATTTAAATATTTATTTTATTTTTGTAATATTTATTATTTAATAAACTAAATGAAAATAGTAACATAAAAAATTAAAATTACTTCAAATAAAATTAATTCTATTTTGAAATTATTAATTGCTAAGCTAAGATTTACGATTTTTGCAAGATTATTAATATTTTTCCTTTATAAACAAAAAAAATTTTTTTTCTTTCTTTTTATTAAAGAAAAACAAATATTCTAATTTTGAAAAGTTATCAATTTACTAATTACTTTTATTAATATTCCTTTTTCCTTCTTTTTATTTAATAGCTGTCGATATAACAATTAAACAATTAACAATATTGAAACAAATTAAAATTCATAAATTTTTTTCTTTTTAATTCTTTATCTATTATTTACTGATAATATATTAATGTCAAATGAAAGATTTAAAATTTAGATTTCAATTGATTTTTTTTTTTTTTATTTTATTGATAAAATTTAAAAAATAAAGGTTTAGGTTTTTGAAGTATTAATTATTAGTAAATATTAGTAAAATATTAGTAAAATTAATTTATTAGTAAGATTTAGTAATTCTATTTTCTTTTATTTGTACCCTGACTGAGCCTAAGGCAGCCTCACCTTAGGAGTTTAAATTTAGGCTTGTATCTCAGTGAAACGAAAACAAGTAAAGAAACAGTCAGTCGGTGCAACCGACTTAGAAATACCCTACACCTATTTGGTTCAAATTTAATGGGAAGTTCATAAGTCATTTTAAAACCATAAAAGATTTTATTAGTTTGTTTTTAAGACATGGCTAACCAAATTAACTTTATAGTACTAAAAAACATTTTCTAATTACTTTATCTATTCAAAAATATTCCAAATTCTTTCTAATTTATCTATTTAAAAATACTAAAAAACAAAAAAACTTGAAATAAATGAAAATATATTTATTTCGATTCAATTACAAAAGTTAAAAAATTTGAATTATTAAATTTTGTTATAAAAAGCTAATCAAAACATAATATATTTAATAATTCAAATTTTTCAAATCGATCAAAAGCTTCTATAATCCGAACTCATTAACCAAACTCGACCAGAACCAATTCTCATGATACTTTCAATACTAGTAACCTATAGTTTAAATTCCTTCAAAATAGCGGCATCATTTTTTGAGTTATGCTATTTTTAAGATATATGTTTGTTACCCCTTGAACTTTTCAAAGGTTCCAGAACCCGAAACCATGGTACGATTTCGCCCATATGCAGTGCGCGCTGTATTTTAAATACTAGTGAACCCTTGTACACAATTGGAACGTTCTATCTTAATTTTAAGTTACTATTTTAAATAATTTCGATTATAAGCATTTAAACCTCGGTAGGTCTAAGAGGGGTACTGAACCACCACTCCATTTGATCCCAATTTGGGGGCCCACACAAATAGTAAAGAACATCCTTGTGCCAAATTTGAAGCTTCTACATTTGTTTCAAGTTGCTGTCTTTAGTCTTCGGAAATGTGTGGCTGGTCACCGACCCACTACTCCAAAAATCAAGTTAAAAAATCAAGAGCACTAAAGAAATAGGAATGATACCAAATTTGGAGGTTCTATCTTCATTGGTTTCGGAATTATGCTCGTTTGGCCTAAATTCGATCAAAAAGTTCTAGGTTTCGAACCCATGGTCGAATCTCCCATTATACCTACATGACCCTTACCGACCCAGTATACCTACTTTATTCCTTATTCTTAATGAAACAAAATGAAGACTATCATAAAAATTTTTATTTACAGCAATTAGTAAATCTGTTAATGCAAAAAGTAGTAGAAAGCGTAAAAGGCATTCCGAATTGTGTACAAAGCCTAACTATATATTTAATAATTAAAATTAAGTTAATATTTTTATTAATTTCGATGATGCTTTTAAACCTTGGGGGGTGTAAGAGGGGTACTGAACCACCACTCTGATTGATCCAAAATTAGGAGAACGCGCAGGAAATAGTAAAGAGCACCCATGTACCAAATTTGAAACTTCTAAATTTGTTTGAAGTTACTATCTTTACTAATTTCCAAAATATGCTTTAAGGTCTTTGGAACTGTGTGGCTGGTCCTTAACCCACTACTCTAGTTCGTGCCAAATTCCAGGGACACTATGGAAATAGAAGGAGACACTCTGATACCAAGTTTAGAGGTTCTATCTTCATTGGTTTCGGAATTATGCTCGTTTGGCCTAAAATCGATCAAAAAGTTCTAAGTTCCGAACCCGTTGTACATTACCCACAGTACGCAATCACCGCCGTAGTTTCATTACCAGTACCCTTTACAACAAATTTTATGAAGATAGCGTCATTAGTTGTTGAGTTATAGTAATTTTTTATATATGTTCGTTAGCCCTTAGACTGATTAAAAGGTCCAGAATCCGAAACCTTGGGGTGATTTCGCCCATATGCAGTCCGCGCTGTACTTTAAATACCAGTTAACCCTTGTACACAAGTGGTATATATTAATTTTAAGTTACTATTTTTAATAATTTCATTTATAAGCTTTTAAACCTTTGGAGATCTAAGAGGGGTACTGACCCACCACTCCAATCTATCCCAAATTAGGGGGACACACAAGAAATAGTAAAGAACACCCTTGTGCCAAATTTAAAGCTTCTAAATTTTTTCAAGCTGCTATCTTTATTAATTTTAAAGATAATCTTCAAGGTATTCAGGAATGTGTGGCTGGTCCTCGACCCACTACGCCAACGGGGCTCAAATTTCAAGTACACCAAGGGAAAAGAAAGAGACACCCTGATACCAAATTTGGAGGTTCTATCTTCATTGGTTTCGGAATTATGCTCGTTTGGCCTACATTCGATCAAAAAGTTCTAGGATCCGAACCCATGGTCCAATCCCGAACTTATGCAATCCCTACCATAGCCTCATTACTTGTAACCTACTCAAAAAATAATGGAGCTATGTTGATAAAATTTTAACTGTAGGTTAATAGGACTGAAAGTACGGCGGGGATTGCATATGGGCGAAATCGGCCCATGGGTTCGGATTCAGGACCTTTTAATCGGTTTCAGGGCTAACGAACAAATATAAAAAATCACGATAACTCAACAACTAATGACGCTATCTTCATCAAATTTGTGCTGTAGGTTACTAGTAATGAAAGTACCATGGGAATTGGTTGTGGTCGAGTTTAATTTCGAAGCCAAAGAATATATTTCCTATGTCCTATGTGTCTCCGAAATCTAGACTTAATTGTAGTGGTTCAGCTATGTTCAAAGGTACTTGCTGCAATTATGTAAAATTTATTTTTATATTTAAATGAATTATATGAAAAGGTCTAAATTTGTAATTGTATTTTAGAAATACATTTATTGCATATTTTGCGTTTATAAGCCTAATAGAAAGGTATATAAACTAACCATTTAAAATAATTGCAATTTTTAAAAATTTGGATTATTAAATATATTATGCTTTGATTATCTTTTTATCACGAAATTTAATAATTAGAATTTTTTTATTTTGTAATTGAATTGGAATAAATATATTTTCATTTATTTCTAGTTTGTTTGTTTTTTAATATTTTTAAATAGATAAATAAGTAAGAATTTGTAATATTTTTTAATAGATAGTGTAATTATAAAATTAATTTGGTTAGCTATGTCTTACGATCAAATTAATAACAGCTTTTATGGTTTTAAAATGTCTTATGGATATGTCCTTAAATTTGAACCAACACCTAGGGTATTTCTAAGTCGGTTGCACCGACTGACTGTTGCTTTACTTGTTTATTTATTATTTCGATATTCTTTTCTTTTCTTTGGCCAAAGTTTTTAATATTAAAAAAAAAATTTTTTTATTTTCAATAATTTCTTTTTTTTAATTTTTCTTTTATCAAAAAAATTTTTTCATAAAAAATTATTTATTAATAAAATAGATTATTTCTTTTTTCTTTTTAGGTAATTTTTTTCTTTTCTTTTTTTTTTTATATTAGACAAAATAGAACTTACAGGATTATAAGGACCGACATCTGGACCTGCATGAACGTGCTGTGCCTTTCTGCCTTCAGCGGGAACAGGCGGCTGTTGCTTGACTTAATTTTTGTGTCAAGTAACTCCGTTTTGCTGTTGCTACTTCGGGGCCTCTTTTCCTTTCCCAACTTACTGTAGGGTCCAGTCACACGTAATGGTTTTTTTTCACTTTTTATAAAATTTTTTATTTTCTTTCTAGTTTTTTTTTTGTTTTTCTTTGTTTAACTTATAGTTCACTCCTTTTTAGCACATTTTCAAAAAATTTTGTAAAAATGTGCCTATATAGTTTCACTCTGTCCGTCCGTCCGTCTGTCTGTCTGTCTGTCTGTCCGTATGTTTACAAAAACTTTTACACCGTTTGAAATTGAATTAAGAAATTTCAACCACGGGTAGATATTACGAAAAAAATAATTTCGTAGAAGAATTTTTTTCTGTAGCCCCACCCATTACGGAGCTACAGCCTCCCAAAGTTGTAAAAAGCCCTATTTTTAAATTGTTATAACAAGAATTCTGTTGGGTATATTTTCAATCTGAAAACGGAAAAAGATAGCTGGTTTTACAAGCTTTATAAATAATTAAGACCAAATGTTTAGCGTTGCCATACGATTCTAAAACTTACAATTATGCAAAACTCAATTTTTGCAAAACTTTTGGCCACACATATCTTATAAACGGTACAAGCTAGGGTCTTTAAATTTTGGGAGAAGTTAGAACTTTAGAAATTAGTAGGAGTCAGTTAACAAAATTTTTTTGTCACGTCCCTTGTTTAGGACCTATAAGGGCTCGAAAATTTAAATTTTGCTATTTTTAAACACCTGTAACTTGAAAACCTGTTCAAATTTTTTTTTAAAAATATACAAAATTTACAGCCGCAGCATTATGTTTCAACATATGTTAAAGGTTTTTCTTAAATTTGAAAGGGTTTCTTTAAATTGAACAAATTGTCTCTTAGTTTTAACTACTTTTGCTTAGATAATAAAGTTTTAGGTAAAATTCCAAATTTTGGTGGAGTTCACAATTGATTTGCCCGAAAAAAATTGAAGGGTGAGGACAGGAAGGGGATGAGCAGATCCATCATAAGTTTGCTAAGCAAAAATTTGGGAACCATCCCCATTGAAGGGCTGCTAGCACTTAAAAATTAAAACTTTTATGTTTATATAAAACAGTAACTTATTCACCAGTGTAAGTTTTTTCCAAAATTAAACATTGAAGCTGCAACATTATTTTCCGTACTTATTAACAGGTTTCCTTGAGTGCATTGGTGTTATATTCTAAGTATTTCCCTATTAGTCATATAATTAATAAATTAATGAAATAACTAGATTATAATATTATCATAATATATATTTTTATAAAAATAAATGATAAAAAATTCAGTAAGAAACCGTATATAATTTTGAAAATGTGCTTTTTAAAAACCCTTGGTTTTTTTCCTTACTTGTTTTATTTTAATTTAGGTTTTTTTTTTTTTTTTTTTTTTATTTTATGAAATAAATCTTTTAAGTTTATTGATTATAGAAAAAAAGTTAACTAAAATTTTTTTTTTATTTAAAAGTTTTATTGTTTTTCTTTTTAAATTAAATTATTTATTTTTTATTATTATTTTTTTTTTTTATAGTGAAATTAGTTTTAATTCCACCACTCACACTTTCATAAGATCACTGGTCGGTCTCTGCTCCGGCGCCACTTAAAGTTCTTACTTTTTTATCTTTACAATAATACGCTTTTTATTTAAAATTCTATATATTTTTTTTACTTGATAAAATATTTCAATAAATTGAAAAATAAAAGCCTGTAATAAAATTTTATAACTTGGTTTATTGAAATTAGAATGATAAGTTATTTACAAAAACTTACATTATTTTATCCAAAAAAGCTCTACCTGTTGTTGCCACGTGAGTTCTAATTTCGTGGGAACAATAGTAATTTTTATTTCCCAATAAAGTGCTGATTATGTTTTCTGTATTTGTTTGAGTTGTCGTTGAACTATGTTGCAATTGAATAAAAAATATTTAAAAGTAAAATATGATCCCTATGTTGAATTAATAAATAAAGGAAAATTATGTGGCGTGTGTTGACCTATATTGCGTGTGTTAACTTATATAAATAAAGCTAATAAAGAATCCGAATAATAATAACCTTAAATTTAAATAACATAACATTTTCTTTCTCTACATTTTTTCGTAAGTCTTTGTTATTTATCTACTTTGCAGTTGTTGTTCTTTAAAAAAAGATTTCAGTGTAAAATTTGAGTTTTTCTTAAAATTTAAAAATCAAAAAATTCAATTTCATTTATATTATAATTAAATACATAGTATTTTAAAAAAACATTTCCAAATTTCCAAACCTATAGTCAAACGGGTATAATAATACTTGTATGTAAAGTAGCTATTACCCGACGCACGTTGCCCTGCCAGTTCAAAAAAGTTATCACAAAAATTACACATGGTGTACATGTTAATTTTAAAATGTTATAAAGAAATTTTGTTAAAACGCTTTTTTTTAAATTATTCTTGCAATTTTTCAACAAATTTATGAAATTTCACTTGAAACTTTTCATAATTATTTAATAAAAATAAAAATAAAAATTTTAATTCAGTTAACATTATTCGCCGGAAACCCACCATCCTCAACTTTATCGTCAAGGAGCACCAAATTGTCAAGAAGGACCACGTATAGAAAAATTAGAGATAATGGTTCAAACTGTTTTGCAAACTGTTTTTTAAAGTTTTTGTTTCGCAATTGATTAAAAGAACTCGACAAAACATGTTTTTAAACATTCCCCTAATGCAAAGAAGTTTTACCTACTTTCAAAAATGCGACGTAATTATATTACAAATTTTTTTTCTAACAATCGTTGGGTCGGCATGGATTAACAAATTCCAAGTCTGTTAATAGAGTGAACTTCATTCTCAAAGAGGAACACATATACAAAATTTGAAGTCAATCGGTTAAATTATTTCTAATTTATAGCCAAGCAACGAAAAAACCTTTAAAAAGCTGTTGGGCCACATTGAGTTAACGGAACTCTATGAATATTTTTTGAGGCTTTCTTTTTAACCAAAGTAGTTCTTCAAAAAATTGGCTGAAACGTGCCTTATTACAATTTCCGTTCTTATTACAACGTTCCCGGGCAACGCCGGTTAAATCTGCTAGTATTAATATAATATTGCTATAGTCATATATTTAAAATAAATTTTGTACATTTAAAATAAAGTTTAATCGATGCATTTTGGTAGTTTTAAATTCTTCCGTTTTTTATTTTCGAAAAATATTTAACAAATAAAAAAGGATAAAATAACATAATAACAGTGGTAAGTGGTTAGTGTAACTTAAAAACTCCGAACTAATAATTTGGTTAAATAACTAAAAAACAAGTAAAGAAACGGACTTCGATTTCAGCTGTCAAGCGATCAAGTTTATTATTCTTTGTGAAAATTAAAAATAAAAATATTATAAAAATCAAAAATTCAAAAATATTTAAGATTA
Organism: Dolichopus griseipennis; assembly: GCA_963082915.1. Taxonomy (NCBI): domain Eukaryota; kingdom Metazoa; phylum Arthropoda; class Insecta; order Diptera; family Dolichopodidae; genus Dolichopus; species Dolichopus griseipennis. The sequence continues at coordinate 283,336,794 of OY720441.1, forward strand.
AAAATCTTATTAAAAATTCTAACGGAAAAAAAACTTTAATAAAAAAATAATTTAAAATAAATAAGTGATATAATTACAGATTGCATCCTATCAAGGATAGCAATCATGCCGTCGAAAAAAAAAAAAAATTTATTAAAAGCAGAGCCAAAAATTCCGACCAAGCAGAGCCAAAAATTGTTGAAATTGACGAGGAGAATACATTTGATGTCTTTAACCTCAAAAAAACCCCAACAAAAAAATCTGAAAAAGAAAAACGACCATCAACCATTAATTCCCTACACGGAAAAGGTAAAAAAATGCCACCAATAAATATGTTTGATACCAGAGTTGACAGGCTAAAATGTCTTATAAAGAATAAATTAGGTATATTTAATTTTGCTAAAAAGAGCACAATGAAAAGCATTCTTCGTTGTATACATACGATATGGAAGATTTTAAAAAAGCTCGTGCATTGCTAGAAGAAAGTAAAATTTACCACTTTACATTTACACCTAAAACGGAAAAAAAGAAAACCTTAATACTAAAAGGTTTAAATTGTATGTACTCACCAGAGGAAGTTCTTCATTTCTTAAAAGAACAAGAAACAACAAGCATAAAATTTGAAAAGGTTACACGATTAACCACCAAACTTTCAATTAACAACGGAATAACTCTTCCACATTATATAGTTCAAGCTTCAGCGGATAGCTTGACAAATGATATTATGAATGTTAATGTCCTGGATTATCAAATAGTAAGATGGGAAAAACTAATAAAATCCCATAACTTGCAATGTACAAAATGTCAACGCTTCTCATATTCAGCGGCTAATTGTTATATGCAGTTGAGATGCGTTAAATGTGGCAATAATCACAAGCCGGAACAATGCTCAATTTCGGCAGAAGATCCAAGAGATAAATTATACTGCACCTTGTGTGGAAACCATGGGCATCCGGCATCATACAACAAATGCCCAGTTTATATTAAAAAAATGGAGCTTCGCCAAAAAATTAAAGATAATGCAAAACAAAATATTGTAAGTAAGCACTTTAATTCAAATTTTATTAATAAAAATATTTCATTTTCAAATATTGTAAAAAATAGCACAAAACAAAATAATTCTAACCTTAAAAATAACAATAATAATTCTAATAATATAAACTCAAATTTAAACACCAATAATAACAATGATAATATTTTAATTGAAATAAAAAATATTTTAATTAATATGCAAAATGAAACTATTTCACTTAAAAAAACAAATTAATCAAAATTCTAACAATATAAAAATTTGTATGGAATCGTTAAAAATTAAAAACTAAGTTATAAATTAATTTTAACAATACTAAATTAAAAATAATATCCATAAACGTCAATTCACTAATCTCCAACAATAAAAAGCTTTCTCTTATGCACTTTGTAGATTTCAATAAACCTGACATAATTTGCATGAGCGAGACAAAATTAAAACCAAATAACCATATGTCATTGGATAATTATGACATAATTAGAAATGATCGAAATATCGATATTGATGGCGGCAGTGTTGCCATATGCATTAAAAAATGTTTCCAATTTGATATTGTAAATAATCGCATTTTCGATAGTTTTCTATGTATCGAACCATGCATTATATCATTACAATTAAAACAAAGAAAAAAATTATTTATAATTTCTATTTATGCATCAAATAGAAATTCAAATAGTTTTTTAACAGAATTAGAAAAAATATTCGAAATTTTAAATCTTTCGAATCTCAATAATTTCTATATATTAACTGGCGACTTTAATGCCAAACATACTTCTTGGTTAAACTGTGTTAACAATACTCGAGGCAATCAATTATACAAATGGTTACAAGACAACAAAATTTTATACAAGAGTAACTTACTCTTAACCGATGCACCAACACTACCACGTGCAAATTCTTATATTGATTTAGTGATAACAGATATCAGAATAAAAATTTGTTTTGAAACAAATCAAAACAAACTCACCACTCTCCCATACGATAGTGACCATAAAGCCATTCAAATTCCAATGTCACTAAAAAATGAAGAGCTTTTATTGCAAAAGTTACCAAGTCATAGTAATAAATTCATATTTTCAAAAGTAAACTGGGGCAAATTTCAAAGTAAATTAAATTCAAACTATTTTTCCAAATACAACTTCAACAATTGCAATAAAATTTTCGATAACTGCAATTTGTCTAACCAAAATGTAGATTATCATCTTTTACAGCTGAACGAAATAATTCTTAAAACTATGGATGAAGTTAAAATTAAAAATCAAAATAAAATTAAAAATCAAAATAATTTAAAAAAATTCTACTCAGTTAAGCTAAAAATTCTTTTAAACAAAAAACACAGCCTCATGAACGATATACATAAGATCAAAAAACAAAGTTTAAACTTTTCTAATCAACAAATTCAACTGCCCAAAAGCCTCCTAAATAACATCAATACATTAATTAAACAACAAATTAAAATAGAAATTTATAAATACTGACAACTTCGTCTCCAAAAAATAACTCCAACAAATAGTTCAAACATGTTCCCCGAAATAAATAAAATATTCCGCAAAAACAAATACAATCAGATTTCAAAATTACGCATAGACCAAAATGATATAACTTTACTTTCTCAAAATAACATAGACTTCAACAAATTAAATAAAACCACCACAAATAAATTTATAGTAGAAGATCAATCACAAATTTACAATGTACTTGGCACATACATTGAAAACACTCACAAAATCAATTTACCTACAAATAACAGAATACATAATCAAATCATAAATAAAATAACACAATTCAATAACTCTCAAACATTAAATTTCAACTCAACTCTGAGTAATTTCTCCAACACAAACAAATCATCTGAGCAAAGTGGTGAAAATAGCGAATTCACGAACCAGTCAGAGCTTTCTTTAAAGTTTAAAGCTTTAAAAAATAAAGTTTCTTCTGGTATCGATAAAATCCCAAACATAGTTTTAAAAAATTTAAGTGGTGTAGTTATTTCGAAATATGTTGTCCTATTCAATAATGCAATAAATAATTCGTATTTTCAGCATATTTGGAAAACATCGAAAACGATAAAAAAACCTGGAAAAGATCGAACCAATCCCAGCAATTATCGACCGATAAGTTTACCGCCAAACGTTAGTAAAGTATTTGAAACTTTAATAAACGATAAAATTTCAAATTATGCAAAGTCAATCAATCTTATTCCAGAAAATCAGTTTGGGTTTAGGCACAAACATGGTACTCTTAATACTATAACCAAATTAACCTCAGATATCTGCTGCTTTATAAACAAGAAATACGGCATTGGTACCTGCCTGATTGACTTTGAAAAGGCTTTTAATTCAGTTTGGTTGGATGGATTAATCTATAAACTAATAAAATATAAGTTCCCGCCACACTTAATTATACTGATTAAAAATATGTTATATAACAACAAATTTTTAGTATATAGCAAAAATAACGAGTCTGACAAATCATTCCTAATTGAAAACGGTCTTCAGCAAGGTATTGTTAATGCACCTATCCTTTTTACTATATATACAGCAGATCTTTTATTCTTGCTAGAACGAGTAACGAGTAAAAGGAAATAACTACGCCCTGGCATTCGCAGATGATATTATAATATACTCTGCGAATGACACTGTAAATAGCATACAATATAATGTACAAAAAATGTTTAATATTGTGCAGGATTATTGATATGGACTTTAACAAATGTGAAACCATATTATTCCGTAATACGGTTGACAAAACTAGTTCAGACATTAGAAAAAATTGGAAACAATTTAAAATTAAATCGCCTATGTCAACTCTCGCAAACAAAAAATTCGTTAAATATCTTGGAGTTCAGTTACATCGAAACTTAAACTTCATAGATCATGTAAAATACTCAATAGATAAAGGCAATAAATCCTTTATGGCAGCTAAAAAACTCTTTTACAACAAAAATATTAGCAATAGAGTTAAAATAATATGCTACCAGACATTAATTAGGCCAAATCTTGTCTATGGGGTACCAATATGGTACAACATTAGTGCAAGCCTAATGGAAAAAATACGTAAATTCGAAAGGAAGTGCATAAGAGTTTGTATTAACAAACATAGAAAGCCTGAGTCCGAATACAAGCATTTTTATTCTAATAAATATTTGTACAAGGAAGCCAAAATCATGAGAATAGATAATTTTCTGATAAAATTAATCAGAAGTCATTTTGATTGAGCATTAAAAACTCCAGAAAATGGTTTAATATCACATATATTTTACCACAATGAGGAGTACTTTAAGGAGACCTTGCTCACGGGTTTTATAGCACCTGAGCACTTCATCTTCTTAGACAAATATAGATACACTCAAAACCAAGATCATGTCCCTATACTATTTCATTATAGTAGACGGGCTACATGCAAAAAAATCTAGTATATCCCAGGCAATATTAACGGAGATAATATAAGATATGAAATGTCTATATCAGAAAAAGATAAAGTTATAAATAAAGATTATTGGTGGTTAAATACATCTTAATATAATTTCTAAAAGCATTTGTGCTATTTTATAGTCAATAAGTTAGTTTATTTAAATTTAAGTTTAGGTTAAGTTAGGTTAAGTTAGTTAAGTTTCATAAAAAAAAAAAATTATTAAACATTGATTTTTTAAATTTTACAATGTATGAATATGATTATAATACAATAGTTTGGTTCTTTAAAACAGAAATAATTTTACTTACTATATATTAAATTTAACAATAAAAAAATCCAAATATTTTTAAATGTTAAAAATAAAAGAGTTATACCTTGTTTGTTAACTTTGTTTTGTAGGTTAAGATACTCATATGTAAAAAATATAACAAAATAAAAGTTTATTTAAAAAAAAAAAAAACAAGTAAAGAAACAGTCAGTCGGTGCAACCAACTTAGAAATACCCTAAACCTATTTGGGTCAAATTTAATGACATATCCATAAGTCATTTTAACACCATAAAAGCTGTTATTAATTTGATCGTAAGACATAGCTAACCAAATTAACTTTATAATACTAAAAACATTTTCTAATTACACTATCAATTTAATTACACTAAGAATTTGTAATATTAAAAATATTACAAATTCTTACTAATTTATCTATTTAAAAATATTAAAAAACAAAAAAACTTGAAATAAATGAAAATATATTTATTCCAATTCAATTACAAAATGAAAAAATTTTAATTATTAAATTTTGTGATAAAAACGTAATCACGTATGCAGTCCCCGTCATACTTTCAATACTAGTTAACCCTTGTACACAATTGGAACGTTCTATCTTAATTTTAAGTTACTAGTTTTATTAATTTCGATGATAAGCTTTTACACATTGGGGAGTCTAAGAGAGGTACTGAACCACCACTCCAATTGATGCAAAATTAGAGGGACACGCAGGAAATACTAAGGAACACCCATGTGCCAAATTTGAAGCTTCTACATTTGTTTCAAGTTAATATCTTTATTAATTTCAAAATATGCTTTAAGGTCCTCGGAACTGAGTGGCTGGTCCCCACCCACTACTCCGGTTGGGCTCGAATTTCAAGGAGACTAAGGAAATCAAAAGCGACACCCTGATACCAAATTTGGAGGTTCTATCTTCATTGGTTTCGGAATTATACTCGTTTGGCCTACATTCGCTCAAAAAGTTCTAGGTTCCGAACCCATGGTCCAATCCCGAACTTACGTAATCCCCAAAGTAGTTTCATTACCAGTAACCTACAGCACAAATTTGATGAAGATAGGGTCATTAGTTGTTGAGTTGTTGTGATTTTTTATATATCTTCGTTAGCCCTTCGATCGATTAAAAGGTCCAGAATCCGAACCCATGGGCCGATTTCACCCACATGCAATTCCCGCCGTAATTTCCTATAGTCCTAGTAACGTACAGTTAAAATTTCATCAAGATAGCTCCATTATTTGTTGAGTTATCGTGCCTACGGACGGACGGACATGGCTATATCGACTCAGGAGGTCACGCTGATTACAAATATATATACTTTTTTATATCTAGCTCGCTTCCTTTAGGTGGTTACACTCACCATACCAAAGTTAATATACCCTTTTACCTATTCTATAGGTATAGGGTATAAAAATAGTAGTAGTTATGACATTTATTATATAAATATACTCTTCACACCATTTCCAATGGTATACCTATAACAATTATGGTTCGGAATAATTAATAGTCCTATCAGAGTATAAAAATGCGAAACTGAAACAACAATTTTAATAGAAAATACTATTTATTTCTCATATATTTATTTAACCTTTTTACTTTTTGTTGATGTACAAATGCAATTGTGTTTATGTTTTCAGCTCAGTTATGATTTTAAAATTTTAATTTTTGGATGTACAGCTTCGGTTTTTTTTTTGATTGGGATTGTTCTAATATTTCATTATTTCCAACTTTTCAAAGGCAATGTTTTCTTAAAACTACTAAAATTAAAATATCTGAACATTGTTTTCGGTGTGAAAAGCAGTCTCCTGGAGCAAACCAATCCTTAAATTCTTCAGGGGCATTAGTTGCATTAATACATAAATTAATGATAGTTTCTTTTATCTTATAAATTTCTATGTTTTCTTTTATGAATTTTGTAAATATATGTAGATGATATTTGCAAATTCGGTTGGTAATCTTAAGTCAGATGTGTTAGAACGGTTTTTGTAAAAAATTAATAATTCTGATGATAATGGTGTATTTTTCGTATCTTTTAGTAATATTTTGGAACAATATTCACAACTAGCCCTAATTTTGAATAGTACATACCCTACAAAATATCTGACAGAAGTATCACTCATTAAAAAGTTACTATTTTCACTTGAATTTGAGGGTTTCTTTTCCAGATAACTCTTCCTCAATGTATTTGTCCAAATCATTTAAAGAATTAGATAACTCATCTGTATGTCAAATTCAAGCTATGTTTTAAATATTGATCTTCATCAGGTTCACAATTCATTAGGTTTCATGTATATTTTAAAAGTTTTATTGATTATGTCATTAGTTTTCTATTGGATCGGAATTTTTTTTATTTGTTAATGTGTTGGAAATTTCCAATTTGGGATCAGTAAAAAAAACTTCTGATAACATGAGTACTGCATTTATAGTTTTCAACAAATTATCGACCCAATATACAGTAGCTGGAATTTTTATTCCACTTAAATATTGCTTGATATCAATTAAAAAGCGATAAACCTGATTATTTTTTCCAAAGACGATTTTAGTGGATTTCGATTATTGCACCTTACTTAACTGTTTAAGCAGTCAAATATTATTTATATTATTCATTTTTTCAAAAAATAAAGCAGTTTCAAGTGCATTCTGACGTATGTTTGAAGGAAATAAATCTTGGTCTAAAATTGGTTTTATTGCAGCAGCAGAGCTAGCACTTAAAACTTCTGTAGCGAGTCTTACATTCATCTTTTGAAACGTGTTTGGATTAATATGAATAACAGTCAGATTTGGACAAAGCTTTATTTTGTTTTTTCTATCCATATCGTGCAATGTCCTCAGCACGTTCCAGCTGGCTATCCCATCTGCGGTTGTTATTTTATATTTTAACAAACTATTTCAACGGTTTTTAATTATGTGACATATATCATAAATCACGTATATTTTTTGATTATTCCAAAGAATGAAAGGGTTTTCTTTGGATACTTCCATTCGGTTGAATGCATGCCTGTTACTACTTCACAAATTATAGAATTTACTTTTAAACCCAGCTGAAAACAAATTGCTACATTGTTATTTATCAAAGATTCTAGTTTATCTCCTGTAATTGAATTCTTAGAAGGATAAAAACTTATGATGCTTTTCCAATCACTAAAATCGCCTCAAATCATAAAAGCTAAAATTTCTGTTGCAAACTTTGGATAATATTTGTTCTCTCCTAATTCTTCTAGTCCTATAATGCTATCATGGTATTCTGAATAGCTTACTTCCGATCTACAAGACCATGCGTCCAATATTAATGAAACTTGTTTACCACGAATCTGTAAATAGAAGCATTTGATGGTAAATTTAAGTTAAGTCTGTCACGCAGAAATGTATATGTCGAGCATGATTTGAAGTGAATATTCATTGCTAAATTTCGTTGTTCGAAAGGGTATTGATATATTTTGAACACTGCGCTGTGTGGCTAGCATTTTGATAAACGTTTTCGTATTATTATTTATGTAATCTATTTTATCTATAGTAGTTGATAATTTTCAGTTTTAACGGTTTTCTTTAAAGCTAAGATTTTCAAGTAATTTCGTTTTTTTTCAAGCAACAAATGTTTATTTCTGTTTTCTAATAATCGTATTTGTTTTTGCAACTTTGTGCATTTTTTTGCGTAAAAATCTCTGTTTTTTTCATTTTTAAGCAATATTTACAAAATGCAGACTCAATGGAACTGTGAGACAATTTTCGTTTTTGTATAAATTACTGCTTTCATCCTATTTTAGGTAAAGTCCTATTTTAGGTAAAGAAGTATTTGTACTTTTACAATTTTCTATTTTGCATTTTTTGGAGAATGTGCGTTTTTGTATTGCATTCAAACTATTTATACTTTTTTAAATTTTTGTCTTGAAAATCTGTGCAATTTCTGAGAATGAACTGTTTGTTAACTTCTTCTTAAAAAAAAAGATTTTGGAAAATGTAAATCACATATGAAAGTTTGTTCATTTTAGGAAATTCTACAAATTTCGCTTCTGGATTTTTATATTTTGTTCTTGCGTAACCGATAATAAAACATCGTTGACCTATATAATCTCTATTTTTAAATACTACTATGTACTTTAAATACTAAGTACTTTAAATACGACCTACTATTATTTTTTTTGGTTATTTGACCAAATTAATAGTTCGGAGTTTTTAAGTTATACTACTATTATTATGTTATTTTATCTTTTCTTATTTATTAAATATTTTTAGAAAATAAAAAACGGAAAGGTTAAAAACTACCAAAAATAGTGTATCGTTAAACTTTATTTTAAATGTAAAAAATTTATTTTAAATATATGCCTATATCAATATTATATTAATATACACACACACAAAACTTTCTTTCAAAAGCATATGATATTAATGCATACATTATTATGCACACACATCACACCATAGCTATACTGACCATATATATATTATGTGACTGTATGCATACAATCATAAATTATCTTGCAAAAAAGAATAAAAAATTCCAATACTTGCCTACGCATACACATCGCACGTAAAATAAAAGGATATAAAAATAAAACAAAATTTTTCCCAACTTAATCTAGAAAAAGCTTTTAAAACGTAGTGGTAGGAAGCTTTTCATACAGTTGAAAACATCTATATGTAATTTGTCTATGATATGACCCAATGAAATTAAGAAATAGTAAGGACAATCCTAAGAAAACCTGGAGTATAATAAAAAATATAATATCTGATGGAACATATTCTAATATTACACATGAATTATTCTCAGATAATAATCTTACTACAGCTGACAAATATGACCGTATCAACCAATTTATTACAGTTTTTGGTTCAATTGGGTATAATATGGCAGAACGATTTGACTCAATTCATATACCTAAAGCAAGAACAAATCACACATTCAAATTTAGAGAAATCAATAGAAATGTCACTATATTCAGCAGAAGCTTTGAATGAACTAATTAATGAAAATATGTTTACAATACATAATTGGATGTCAGTTAACAAGTTAACGGTCAATATTAACAAAACTAAATATTTGTTAGTAAATGATAGAAAGTCGGATATAACACTACTTTATGATAATATGGAAATCTTAAACAATAACTCTTAAACATTATAAATATCTGGGAATTACAATTGATGATGATTTAAAATGGAATATACAAACAATAAACAATAACAATATAGAAACTTATTGCAAGTAGTTCACATACATAATATAAAGAATAACAAAATTAAGTCAAATACTACTCTTCTGAAAAACAATGAGATACACAATCAGAGCCGGCTTGATAGGGTGTGCGAAGGTGCGACCGCACCCGACCCCGCACTTTGTAAGGCCCCGCAATTTGGAAAGTTTATATAATATTATTATTAAATTCAAGACAAAAATTAGAAATTTACACAATACAATTAAAATTTCCTTCAATTGAAACAGTTTCTTTAAAAGTTTTTTTTTTCTAAGAAAAGCATTTTAAAAAAATTACAAATATTAAATTTTTAGAATGCCTTTTTAAACCTAAAAAAAATGTTTACATTATTATTTTTGTTAATTTAAATTGGAAAAATTTAGTGGCTCCCGATTGGTGGAAATTCAAAGTCGAACTGTTTTTAAAGAAAATTCAAATTTATTTACATAGTTGGCTTTGTTTTTAAAAATATTGGAAAACCAAAGACTTTGGAACTTTGTTTTTTTTGGCAATATAGTATGAGAATTCGACCTGTTGGTTGGTGTCCTGTCGTTGTATATTTAAATATTTCTAGTGTTTGTGTTTATAATTTAATAGTTTATATTATAATATTCTTATAGGTAAATAGGTAAATATATACTCAGTAATTTGGTATAAATAGCAGATTTGTCTATATTTATATATTGTATACATTTTAGTTGACAAAATGGAAAGAGATCGAGGAAGAAAATATTTAAGTGGAAGTGAAGAACTTAAGAACAAATTAAAGCGTGAACTACTAGCGAAAAAACAAAGTGTCTAATACTGCATTCGCTCACAGTAGTAATGTGGAAGTAGAAGCTCACAGTTGCAATATGGAAGTTGAAGGTATAGATACTGGTGGTGATGGTTACACACCTGAAGAAAATAATAATGAAGGTAATAATAATATTTTAGAATGTGATCCACAAGAAGAAAATCATGTAATGATTTTGAATCACCAAAACCAATGTGATATTGAAACTGCCGAAGAAATTAATCTGTTAGATTTTGAAGACCCTGGTACATGGCCAAGTAAATTATCGAAACATATCAGAATTGCTTTAATTCGGCATGGTCCTGTTCAAATAAATAATTTCGATTTTCCTATAGACAAGAATAAAAGATCTTTCTCTATAAAATATTACCATAGAAAAGTTACAAACGGCCAAACTCTAAAAATACGATGGCTAATATATTCGAAAACTATGAACAAAGTATGGTGTTTTCCATGTAAACTGTTTATGGATAACGAAACTGATGTTTCATTTTACAATAATGGTTTTAATAATTGGATTCATTTGAGTCAAAGGCTTAAAGCACATGACCGATCAGTGCATCATATAAAATCTATGCAGACTTGGCTTCAAACTGAACACAATCTAAACTTTGGTAATACAATAGATCAAGAACATGAACGGATAATTGGTATTGAAACACATCGTTGGAAAAAGGTTTTTGAACGTATAATTTTATATTTATCTGAACATAATTTAGCTTTCCGAGGAAGTAATGATACGCTATATTCACCGCACAATGGCAACTTTTTAGGTTTATTGGAACTGATTGCTAGATTTGATCCTGTTTTAAAAGATCACCTTAATCGTACTACCATTCAAAATGGCAAGAAAAAAAGGAGAAACTGTTATTTGTCCCATTCAATTCAAAATGAATTAATTAATTCTTTGGGAAATAAAGTTAAAAACAAAATAATAGAATTGATAAAGCACTGCAAGTATTATTCTATATTACTTGATTGTACACCTGATATAAGTCATCAGGAGCAACTATCAATTGTTATACGCTGTGTTGATATAAATGATAGGGAAGTAAAAATTGTGGAATATTTTGTAGCATTTGTAAGAGTGTACGACACTACAGGAAAAGGCTTATCTGAGACAATAAAAAATGTTTTAAATACCACAGATCTAAAACTATTCGACTACCGAGATCAAGGATACGACAACGGTGCCAATATGAAAGGAGTGTATAAAGGAGTGCAGGCATATATTTCACGTGAAAATCCAAAAGCTTTTTACATTCCATGTGGGTGCCATAATCGGAATTTACTCTTAGGAGATATCGCGAAATGTTCAGTCATAGCAGTTAATTTTTTTGGCACCTTACAAATGATTTGCAATATATTTGCGGCATCGACATCACGTTGGGATATATTGAAAAAACATGTTAAACGGTTTTCTCCAAAATGTTTATCAGAAACACGGTGGGAATGAGGTGTAGAAATTGTAAAAGCAGTATTGCATCAAATTTCATATTTCCAAACTGCTTTAGTTGAGATTTCAAATGCAGCAACTGATAATACAATTAAAAGTGAAATAATTTCCATTGAGCAGAAACTTACCAAATTTGAATTTATTGTTAGCCTCACTATTTGGTATGATTTATTATCAAAAGTCAATTTTGTCAGCATAATACTACAAAATTCTACAATGGAGATAGATGTAGCTGTTTCTCATCTAAGAGAGATTTTGGTATATTTTGAAGAATTTAGAAAATCCGGTTTTGAACCATGTTTAAAAAAAGCTAAAGAGAGTGCAGATGATTTGAAAATATCTTCAGAATTTGAAATAACACGACGAAGACGAATGAGAAAATTATTTGAATATGAAGGAGAAGATGAACCAATAGATGATCCTAAGGAAAGTTTCAGAATAAATTATTTTTTAAAAATTGTTGATACTGCACGTATTTGCTTTCAAAAAAGATTCGAATGCTATGATAAACATAACAATATTTTTGGGTTTTTATACGATTTAAATAAATTAAAATTGAAAGATGATAGTTACATTTTAAATTGTTGTAAGGACTTACAACTAGCAATAGAAGGAGATATAGATGCTATGGATTTATATGAAGAAATTAAGTTTTTTATGAATATCGTGTCTGAGAATAAAACAGCTTTAGAATTATTAAAATATATTATTCAAAACAACTTGTCGGAAATTTATCCGAATTTAATTACAAGCCTGCAAATATTGTTGACGACGCCTGTTACCGTAGCTTCTGCAGAGCGATCATTTTCAAAGCTGAAAATCATAAAAAATTATCTACGGTCAACAATTAGCCAGGATAGGTTTATCAATTTTGTCAATCGAAAATGAAATCGCTAAAGAAATAAATTACAATGATATAAATGAAAAATTTAGTATAAAAAGAGCTCGAAAAATAAAATAGATTTATATATGTATACATTTATGTATTCTGATAATTACTATTGTTTTAAATAAAAAATGTGTTTAACATGATCACTTTGTTTATATTTTTCTTATGAAATTTACTTTAATTCATAAATTTTTTCTCCAAACTACAACAAATTTACTCAATTTTGTGCATTTTAAATAGATCAGTCATCATAGATATAGTTTTAGTTTCACTTAAAGAAAAGTACATACAATTTATTATTTGTGTTTTTATTTTAATGAAAAAATTAAAATAAAGATACTAATGATTTCCATTTTTCAAAGTTATAATTGCATTGCAGTTTTCAAAATACTGATAGAAAATTGTTATATATATGTATATAGCTATGTATATTTTTATTTAAGTTATGCAAGTTGGTAAATAACATATTGAAATATGTTATAGGTTATAGCTATATGCAACAATGTGATGTTAATCATATTTTATATTAGTAATTTATTATAGCAGATTCCAATGTCTTAGGTTGAAAAAAAGTAAAGCAAATTAATAAAAAAATAGCCCCGCGGTTAACCTCGCACATGGCCCCGCAAATGTTCAAGCCGGCGCTGTACACAATTATAACACAAGAACAAATAATCAGCTGAGATTTGAGACAGGTAGAAATTTACATGGACTTGATTCAATTCACAGTACATCCATAAATATATACAATAATCTTCCACAAAATATAAAAGCTAAGAATTCGGTATTATTAAAAAAAGAAATAAAAAAGCTATTCCTACATGATTACAATACAAACGAATAGTTATTACTCTTTTTAGTCACTGTAGTTAAATTTAAATACAGTTACTTGTTGTTTTAATTTTTTATATACTTGAATTAATTTTAAGCACTGATTTATATAATTATATATGTAACATGATTTGTAATATATATATTTAAACAAAAAAAAAAACAATAAAAAAAAAAACAATAAAAAAAAAAACAATAAAAAAAAAATAATAATAATGTATAAACTCTACACGAGCTAATCTGCTCTTTTGGAGTTAAGAATTAATAAATAAAAATAAATAAAAAAAATGGTTAATATTGTCAGCTCAATTCTCAAGGCGCATCACGTATTCAAAAATTGAAGTCAATCGGTCAAACCGTTTAAGAACAAAAAAGTTAAAATACTTGCACCACACTGTTAAAATACTTGCACCAGCTTGACGGTGCGTTAGAGCAAAATGTTTGGCCCCCGATTTCTTTTCGTACCCAAAAACCTCTATTTACAAATTTTCATGAAAATCGGCTGAGCAGTTAAGCAGTCTTTTCGATACATATAAACAAACAAACTTTCGCTTTTATATATATAGATAGATATATTTTATTGAATTATTACCATAGGTAAAATATAATTAAGAAATTATATACGATATTTTAGTTGTGTACACAGGTACTTGTCGTTTAATATAAATTTTGTAACTTGCTTGAATTAAGCTCGGAATAAATAAATAAATAAATAAAAACTTGCTGCATGCATATAAAATTTATTATACCCTATACCTATAGAATAGGCAAAAGGGTATATTAACTTTGTGACCTCCTGAGTCGATATAGCTGTGTCCGTCCGTCCGTAGGCACGATAACTCAAAAAATTATGGAGCTATCTTGATGAAATTTTAACTGTAGGTTACTAGGACTGAAAGTACAGCGTGGATTGCATATGGGGAAATCGGCCCATGGGTTCGGATTCTGGACTTTTAATCGATCGAAGGGCTAACGAACATATATAAAAAATCACAACAACTCAACAACTAATGACGCTATCTTCATCAAATTTGTGCTGTAGGTTACTAGTAATGAAGCTAGGGCGGGGATTGCGTAAGTTCGGGATTGGACCGAAAAAATGGAATATACAAACAATAAAATAGTAATGAAAACCAAAAAGAATACCAGTAGATATGAAACTTTCATTATATTACAGTCCCTTCCATAGCATACTAACTTATGGAATAGAAATATGGGGAAATACTTACTTGAAAAATCTAATTAAACTACAAGAAATTCAAGTAAAGCTATAAAAAATTTGTATTCGTATGACATTAGAACATCAACAAATTAAATTCATAAAAACCATAATATTCTATAGAAACTTCTTGCAAGTAGTTCGCATACATAATATAAAGAATAACAAAATTAAGTCAAATACTACTCTTCTGAAAAACCATGAGATACACAATAAACACAAGAACAAATAATCAGTTAAGGAGTCTATTCGATACATATAAACAAACAAACTTTCGCTTTTATATATATACTAGCTAATACCCGGTGCGCGTTGCTGCGCCTCTTAATGGTTAAATTGAAGTTGATAATACTGCAAAAAGTTAACACAAAAATTACACACGGTTTACACATGTAAATTTTAATATGTATGAAAGCAATCTTTTTAAAAAGATTTTTCTAGGATTATTCTAGTGATTTTTGAAACTTTCTGTAATTCAAAGCAGTACAAACTACTTTCCAAAATTTGACGTAATTTACTTTCAAAAAATTTTTTTTGACTAATCGTAGGACCGGCTGTTAACAGGCTTAACTCCATTTTCAAGTTGCTTCACACATATAAAATTTGAGGTCAACCGGTGAAATCGTTTCTAATTTAGAGAAAATAACCAAAAACTTTATAAAAAGCTGTTGGGCCGCAATGGGTTAATGGAACTTAACAAAATTTATTTTGGGGCTTTCTTGAAAGCCAAAGCAGAATTTCGTAAAATCGGACAAAATTTGGACCCAAAATTTTTTTTGACCAACCGTCGGCCCGACATGGGTTAACAAATTCCAAAACTCTTAATAGTGTCTACTCAATTCTCAAAGACCATCACGTATACAAAATTTGAAGTCTATTGGTCAAACAGTTTCGAACTTAGAGTAAAGTATTGAAAAAACCTATAAAAAGCTGTTGGGCCGCAATGGGTTAATGGAACTTACCAAAATTTTTTTTGGGGCTTTCTTTTAAGCCAAAGCAGAATTTCGTAAAATCGGACAAAATTTGGACCCAAAATTTTTTTTGACCACCCGTCGGCCCGACATGGGTTAACAAATTCCAAAAATTTTAATAGTGTCAACTCAATTCTCAAAGAGCATCACGTATACAAAATTTGAAGTCAATCGGTCAAACCGTTTTCATTTTAGAACAAAGAAGTTTAAGTACTTGCACCACAGCCCCAACTTGGCGGTCCGTTAGAGCAACATTTTTGGGCCACGATTTCTTTCCGTACCGAAAAACCTCTATACACAAATTTTCATGAAAATCGGCTGGGCAGTTTAGGAGTCTATTCGCTACAAACAAACAAACAAACAAACTTTCATTTTTATATATATAGATAGATATATTTTAATGAATTATTACCATAGGTAAAATATAATTAAGAAATTATATACGATATTTTAGTTGTGTACACAGGTACTTGTCGTTTAATATAAATTTTGTAACTTGCTTGAATTAAGCTCGGAATAAATAAATAAATAAATAAAAACTTGCTGCATGCATATAAAATTTATTATACCCTATACCTATAGAATAGGTAAAAGGGTATATTAACTTTGTGACCTCCTGAGTCGATATAGCTATGTCCGTCCGTCCGTAGGCACGATAACTCAAAAAATTATGGAGCTATCTTGATGAAATTTTAACTGTAGGTTACTAGGACTGAAGGTACAGCGGGGATTGCATATGGGCGAAATCGGCCCATGGGTTCGGATTCTGGACCTTTTAATCGATCGAAGGGCTAACGAACATATATAAAAAATCACAACAACTCAACAACTAATGACGCTATCTTCATCAAATTTGTGCTGTAGGTTACTAGTAATGAAGCTAGAGCGGGGATTGCGTAAGTTCGGGATTGGACCATGGGTTCGGAACCTAGAATTTCTTGATCGAATTTAGACCAAATGAGCATAATTCCGAAACCAAGGAAGATAGAACCTCCAAATTTGGTATCAGGGTGTCCCTTCCTATTTCCTTAGTGTCTTTGAAATTTGGGCCCCATTGGAGTAGTGGGTCGAGGTCCAGCCACATATTATCCAAGACCTTAAAGCATATCTTTAAAATTAATAAAGATAGCAACTTGAAACATATGTAGAAACTTCAAATATGGCACAAGGGTGTTCTTTACTATCTCTTGCGTCTCCCCCTAATTTGGGATCAATTGGAGTGGTAGTTCAGTACCCGTCTTAGACCTCCAAGTTTTAGCTTATAATCGAAATTACTAAAAAGAATAACTTAAAATTAAGATACAACGTTCAAATTGTGTACAAGGGTTAACTAGTACTTAAAAAACAGCGCGGACTGCATAAGGGCGAAATCAGTCCAAGGGTTCGGATTCTGGACATTTTAATCGGTTTCAGGGTTAACGAACATATATAAAAAATCACGATAACTCAACAACTACTGACGTTATCTTCATGAAATGTGTGCTGTAGGTTATTGGTAACGAAACTACGGCAGCAATTGCGTTCGGTGAGGATTGGTTCGGAACTTAGAACTTTTTGATCGAACTTAGGCCAAACTAGCATAATTCCGAAACCAATGAAGATAGAACCTCCAAATTTGGTATCAGGGGGTCGCTTTCAATTTCCTTAGTGTCTTTGAAATTTAAGCCCAATTGGAGTAGTGGGTGGGGACCAGCCACTCAGTTCCGAGGACCTTAAAGTATATTTTCGAAATTAATAAAGATAGTAACTTGAAACAAATGTAGAAACTTCAAATTTGGCACATGGGTATTTTTTTTACTATTTCCGGCGTGTTCCTCTAATTTTGGATCAATTGGGGTGGTGGTTCAGTACCTCTCTTAGACTCCCCAATGTATAAAAACTTATCATCGAAATTAATAAAACTAGTAACTTAAAATTAAGATAGAACGTTCCAATTGTGTACAAGGGTTAACTAGTTTTGAAAGTATGACATGGACTGCATATGGACGAAATGGTACCATGGTTTCGGGTTCTGGAAAAGTTTAAGGGTTAGCAATCATATATCTTAAAAACACCATAACTAAAAAAATAATGCCGCTATTTTGATGAACTTAAAACTCTAGGTTACTAGTAATGAAAGTACCATAGGAATTGGTTCTGGTCGAGTTTGGTCAATGATTTCGGATTCTAGAAGCTTTTGATCGAAATTTAGACTTAATTGTAGTGGTTCAGCTATATTCAAAGGTACTTACTGCATTATGTAAAATTTATTTTTATATTTAAATGATTTATATGAAAAGGTCTAAATTTGTAATTGTATTTTAGAAATACATTTATTGCATATTTTGCGTTTATAAGCTTTTCTACTAGGTACATAAACTAACTATTTAAAATAATTGTAATTTTAAAAAAATTTGGATTATTAAATATATTATGCTTTGATTAGCTTCTTATCATCAAATTTAATAATTAAAATTTTTTGTAATTGAATTGGAATAAATATATTTTCATTTATTTGAAGTTTTTTTATTTTTTAATATTTTTAAATAGATAAATTAGTAAGAATTTGTAATATTTTTAATAGATAGTGTAATTAGAAAATGTTTTTAGTGTTATAAAGTTAATTTGGTTAGCTATGTCTTACTATCAAATTAATAACAGCTTTTATGGTGTTAAGATGACTTATGGATATCTCATTGAAGTTGAACCAAATAGGTGTAGAGTATTTTTAAGTCGGTTGCACCGAATGACTGTTTCTTTACTTGTTTGTATATATAAATGAATTAAATGAAAAATTATAAGTTTGTTATTGTATTTTAGAAATACATGTATTGCATATTTTGCATTTGTAAGCGCTTCGAATAGGTGCAGATAATAGAAATTTAAATTAAAATCAATTTTGAAAAATTTCAATCCTAAAATTTTGTGATATAAAGCTAATGAAAGTTTTAATGGTTTAAATTAACATTAAAACCACCAAATTATGTAAACTTTTATATATATATTATCAAATTAATATTTCTTTCGAATAACTTTGAGTTTTATAACGTTATCCTTATAACGTTAAGAAAAAGTAAATTAAGAGAATAAATTTAAAAATTATTCAGAATTCAAATAATTAGTCGAGGTTACTAAACAGTAAATGCACTGCAACTAAAAATCATGAAAAGAAGTATTTGCTGTAAGTGTGTAAAATTTTATTGAATTGGATAAAAAGTTTTAAATATGTAATTTTGTAATTGCATTCTACAAATCCATTTATTTCAAGTATATTTGTTTTTAAATATTTTATTTATTTTATTTTATAGATAAATTTGTAAAAATTTTTAATATTTTTCAATTGATAAAATAATTAGAAAATGTTTTTTGTATTATAAAGTTAATTTGGTTAGCCATGTCTTACGATCAAACAAGTAAAAGTTTTTATGGTTTTAAAATAACTTATGAACATCGCACTAAACTTTAACGAAATAGGTGAAGGGTATTTCTAAGTTGGTTGCACTTACTGACTGTTTCTTTATTTGTTTTGGATAACAAATATAAGAATTCCGAAGAATCAAATTTCCGAAATGCTACCTGAAGGAATAGTACAACTCTCCTTATAACTCTCCTTAAAGGATAGTTCCCAAGATATAAGATCAATCTGGAAAACAAAAATGGATAATAGTCGAAGATCTTAGAATATAAATGAGATTACTTTTCAAGATAAATTTCTTATTCGTAATATTGAATCTGTTTTGATAAATTAGGTAAAGCCCAATATTCTTCTACTATTGATCTCGCTAAAAGAATTACGTCAAATTCTTGTAGACGAAAAAGATCAACCAAAAATAGCTTTTTCAACCGCACAAGATCATTAAGATCTTGGCAGGATACCACTCGGATTAAGGAATGTTCCTGCAATATTTCAACGAATGATAAATTATGTTTAACGTGGCTTTATAAAAAAAAACATAAAATTGAACTGCTAAAAAAACTAAAACTACCAAAACCTCGAAAATCTATTAAAAGCTTTTTAAGCATTACCTGATTTTATCGTAAGTTTATTAAAAACTACACTGAAATTGCTCATTCACTAAGTTATTGCCTAAAATTGCCATTTACAATCCTAAATATTTTCAAGCATTCAAGAAACTTAAAAAAATTATTCGAGGTGATCAAATATTAAGATACAGGTAACCCTCGATTAACGCGGTAGATTGGTTCCTAAAAAACAGCGCGTAAAACGAAACCGTGTTAATCGAGACAAGAAATCCATACAAAATTGGGTTATTGGTTTTAAAACAATTTTTGTTTTTAAATAAGCATTTATTATATAAAACAAAATAATAAAAAAAAAAATCATATTATAAAATAAACAGAAATATTCATTGCAAATTATATCCAAAAATAGAAGAATAGAAAGATACAAGAATAGAAACAAAAAAATTATTGCAAAGTAAAAAAAATTAATCAGAACTTTCATCTGTCTTTTAAAAAATGTTTTTAACACTCTTATTCTTATGTAAAAAATTATCTTCACTGTCTTTACTAAGTTTATGAAACCAAAAAAAAAGTATGTACATATACGTAAAAAAAAATTACGCATAAAAAAAATTTCCGCGTAAAACCGAATTTTTTACCCGCGTAATTTAAAATAAGTTGCAAATATATTTCCGCGTAAAACCGAAACCGCGCAATCCAAGTGCCGCGTTAATCGAGGGTTACCTGTATACAAGTTTTAATAAAAATTTATCTTAACTACTGAGGCAAGTGACTTTGTTAGGGACTGCTTTATTACAAAATGGGAACCCAATTGCATTTGCCAGTAGAACATTAAATGATCACTAAAATTGTTGTAATCCTATCGAAAAAGAACTTTTGGTAATGGTTTGGAAAAATTAACATATTATTAACATATTACATACTTTTAAAACATTAATTCACTATAGACATAAAAGAGCATTAGGTAATATTAGTGGTTCATTTCTAAAATGGATATTTGGTATAATGGACGAAGATGATAAAGTTGAAATAGAAGAATATCTCATAATCTAGTAATTAATCATAACCAAAAAATAAAATTAAACGATAATTTCCAAGATAATATTAAAATCCTGAAAAAATTAATCTTCTAAATGAATAAGTCGAAAAAAATTGAAAAAAATTTTGCTAAACATCAAATAATGAGTAGGTCCATTCCAACACCAGATATTTTCACATAGATATTTTCAAAACTCAAGAACTTAGGAGTTCAATTGCAACAAAAAATAGTAATAAATCAATATTTATATTCCTTCCATCTGTCCGTATGTTTTATACAGACGAAAGGACAGAGTGAAACTATATAGGCACTTTTTTGCAAAATCTTTTGAAAATGTGCTAAAAACCAATATCAAATATAAATGCAAATTTTTAAGGAAAATCTTTTAGTCGAATTTCTTGAAATAGATTTTTACAGTAAATTTGACGGTTTAATCGGCAATAATATTCCAAATACTCTAAATGCAATTATTGATTATGAAAATCGAACCATTAAAACTAATAACACCGTTCTTCCTTTCTTTTTAACACAAAATGAGGAAAATTATTTTGCCAAAAGTTTGCAAGATAATCCTCTTGAATTATTTTTAATTATTTTCTAACGAAATTAATAACTTCAACGTTCTTGATCAAATAAATATATCACATTTAAATA
Source organism: Dolichopus griseipennis (assembly GCA_963082915.1). NCBI lineage: Eukaryota > Metazoa > Arthropoda > Insecta > Diptera > Dolichopodidae > Dolichopus > Dolichopus griseipennis. The sequence continues at coordinate 283,358,509 of OY720441.1, forward strand.
AAGAAGAGCAAATTTTAATAATAAAAATGTTTTATATAAAGAAAATGCTAACCCATCAATCTATATATATAAAAGCGAAAGTTTGTTTATTTGTTTGTTTGTTTGTTTGTTTGTTTGTATGTAACGAGTTGGCTCCTAAACTGCCCAGCCGATTTTCATGAAAATTTGTATATAGCGGTTTTTGGGTATGGAAAGAAATCGTGGCCCAAAAATTTTTCTCTGACGGACCGCCAAGTTGGGGCTGTGGTGCAAGTATTTAAACTTCTTTGTTCTAAAATGAAAACGGTTTGACCGATTGACTTCAAATTTGTATACGTCATGCTCTTTGAGAATTGAGTTGACACAATTAACAGTTTTGGAATTTGTTAACCCATGTCGGGCCGACGGGTGGTCAAAAAAATTTTGGGTCCAAATTTTGTCCGATTTTATGAAATTCTGCTTTAACTAAAAAGAAAGCCCCAAAAAAAATTTTGTTGAGTTCCATTAACCCATTGCGGCCCAACAGCTTTTTATAGGTTTTTTCAATACTTAACTCTAAATTAGAAACGGTTTAACCGATTTTCTTCAAATTTTGTATACGCGCTCCCCTGTGAGAACTGAGTTGACACTATTAACAGTTTTGGAATTTGTTAACCCATGTCGAGCCGACGGGTGGTCAAAAAAAATTTTGGGTCCAAAGTTTGTCCGATTTTACGAAATTCTGCTTTGGCTTAAAATAAAGCCCTAAAAAAGTTTTGTTGAGTTGCATTAACCCATTGCGGTCCAACAGCTTTTTATAGGTTTTTTCAATACTTTACTCTAAATTAGAAACGATTTGACCGGTTGACCTCAATTTTTTTATGTGTGAAGCAACTTTAAAATGGAGTTGAGTCTGTTAATAATCGGTCCTACGTTTGGTCAAAAAAAATTTTTTGGAAGTAAAGTACGTCAAATTTTGAATGTAAGTAGTTTGTACTGCTTTGAATTACAGAAAGTTTCAAAAATTACTAGAACAATCCTAGAAAATCGTTTTAAAAAGATTGCTTTCATACATTTTAAAATTTACATGTGATAACCGTGTGTAATTTTTGTGTTAACTTTTTGCAGTAAAATCAAATTCAATTAAACCTCCATTGAGAGGCGCAGCAACGCGCACCGGGTATTAGCTAGTTACTAATAAAATTAAAAACTCAATAAATACCCTAAACGAAATACTTATATATACCAAGCTGTACAGATACCCACAAATTCATAAAGAAGAGGTCGACAGACAAATAGATGAGATGTTGAAAGATAACATCATTCAATACTCAAACTCACCATACAATTCCCGAATTTAGGTTGTGCCCAAAAAACTTGACAACAGTGGAAAGAAACAATGGAGAATTGTTATCAACTATAGAAAATAAACAACATAATCGTCGAAGACAAATTGCCAATGGTTAATTTAGAAGAAATTTTTGATAAATTCGGAAAAGCAAATTATTTTACCACTTTAGACTTTGCCAAAGGGTTCCACCAGATAGAAGTGAATCCGAAAGACAAAAAGAAAACAACGTTTTCAACATTTACGGGACATTATGAATTTATGAGGATGCCATCGGGTTAAAGACTGCACCTTCCACATTCCAAACACTAATAAATCAAGTCTTGGAATAATATATAAACAAAATTTACATAGTTTATATGGATGGTATCCTAATTTTCTCTTCATCTTTGCAAGAATATTTAGACTCCTTGCAAAAAACTTTTCAAACCTTATCCAAAAAAAATCTAAAAATACAATTAGACAAAAGCACAAAAAGAAACACTTAATTTTACAAATCACAGTTAAAACGCAAATATAATTACCAAATATTTAATCATTTTAGGAATGAAATTTAAAGCCTTAGTCGTAATTAAATTAATTATGCTACTGTACCTAAACGTAAACCGTGCACAGGAAATGGAAATTGCACCGCTATTTAGAGACAATGGTTACGCAATTGTAAAAATAAACGTGAGGCAAATTATACAAAATTACTCCAAAATACTACATATTGTAGATATAAAAGAAAACGAAAACCTAATTAATGTCATAGAAACGAATATCGATTCGTTAAATTTGTAACAATCAAATCCTAATCTTTTAGTGCTTGTTAAAGAATTAGAGAATTTGAAACAAAATTGCCAGACCATCGTTCCTCGCATCCATAGAAATAAAAGAGATCTCGTAAATTTGTTGGGCTCAAAACAGATTTCTGAATACATTGACAACTTAAAACAAAACACACAGCATCTAACTGAACAGTCTCATAAACAATTTAAGCAAATAACTATAAAAAGCTTATAACTTCAATAGAAAACATAAAAACGCATATTAATAATCAACAACAACAAATCCAATAATATTTGTCTAAGGTTATTAGTGAAACAAATGTACTACATGTACTACAAATTTAAGTAAACATTGTACATATGAACAGAGAAATTGACAAAATTTAAGACATAATACTTCTAAACAAATTATCAAAATTCAAGCAGTAGTCAGTCGACTTAGAAATACCCTACACCAATTTGGTTGAAATTTAATGGAAAGTCCATAAGTCTTTTTAAAAACATAAAAGCTTTTATTAGTTTGATCGTAAGATATAGCTAACGAAATTAACTTTATAATAGTAAAAGCATTTTCTAATTATTTTATTAATTTAACAGTATTCAAAATTCTTACTATTTAAAAATATTAAACAACAAATAAACTTAAAATAAACGAATTCGTAAAATGCAATTAAAAAATTATATATTTAAGACTTTTTATTCAATTCAATAAAATTTTACACACAATTTTACATACTTAGGAGGTCAGTTTATGCAATAGATAGCTCAAATGGTGGAAGAATGCAAACAATGTCGAAAATCAATTCATGGTGAATCTGGAATAAGATGTGATGGAGTTTGTGGAAAGGTATACCATACGACGTTGAATTGCTGTGGATTAGATCAATCACAATGCAATGTAGTGGAAGCTTGCAAGAGAATTAAGTTTATATGTGATGATTGCATCACGTATATACAAAATGTGGATATGATATTGAAAACTATGATGGATGATATAGATAAGAACAGTAATTATTTAAAGGAATATAAAAATGGGTTTAAGGAATCTATGAAGAATGAATTGGGAGCCATTGAGACAAGGTACTCGGAGAGAATAGAATCTGTGAAAAATGCTCAAGCGTTAGAAATCCAAAAGATGCGTAGCTTAACGGAAATCTTTAAAGAAGATGAGACTGTAAATGAAATGGAAAAGTGTGAAAAAGCAAGAAATGAAAGTGTAGGTGTTTCGTATGCTTCAGTACTAAAAACTAAAAATAATCCTCCAGTTTTAATTTAACCAAAAAATAAAAAGCAGAAGGCAGAGAAAACAAAGGAATATATACAAGAAAAAGTTGACCCATCCACGATTAGATTTAAAAATATTAGAAACAGGAATAATGGAGTAATGATGATTGAATGTGAAAATAGCGAACAGGGTATGAATATTAAATCAGTGTTAGAAGAGAAAATAGGGAAAGAATACGATATTGAAATTCCGCAGTCGCATAAGTCAAAACTGTTTCTTCATGGGTTGAGTAACAAAATAAGTGAAATAGACATTGTAAATAAAATAAAAAAGCAAAATGATGGTTTAACAGGAAGTGAAATGAAGTGCCTAAAAATCATGAATGGTAAATCAGGTAGTATTTATAATGTGATTATAGGAATAGATAGTCAAGGCTATAAATGGGCAATACACAAAGGGAGAATAAACATTGTTTGGGATAGGTGTAAGGTTTATGATGCGACATGTGTAAAAACATGTTATGATTGCTGTGGTTTTAATCATAAAGCGACAGACTGTCACGCAGAAAAGATATGTTTTAAATGTTTAGAAGATCATGATTCACTATTATGTAAAAAAGACAATTAAATATTCTAGGTTTGATAAACAATTTTTAGGAATTAGAAATTATAGTTACGCAAAACAATTTTGAAATAATAATGTTAAGTGAAACACATTTAAAGGTGGATATTAATTTGGCGGAAATTGAATTAAAGAAGTATAACTTAATTCGGTTAGATTTAGCACGGGAGGAGTAGCTATGTTTCTAAGAAAACAACGGTCGTATACTATGGTACAAAATTATCGAGTTGGATTAAATATTTGGTGGCTTGCGGTGAGATGTAATAAGAAAGCATGTTCATTAATAATAATAATGGTGTATTAGTGAAACTGATAAATGAAACTTTCACTAATGGTATTTTTCCTGATTCGTTAAAAAAAGCATATTTAGTTCCTATTCACAAAAGTGGGTCAAAAGAAGACTGTGGTAACTATAGACCAATTTCAATTCTAAAAAATATATGAAAAAGTTATTAATTCAAGAATAAGAAGTTTCATCATGACAGAAACGACAATGTAATTGCAACTGTCATATGCAATTACAATGGCAGTACGCACCTAAAACATGACACGGTTTCTCTACTTCACCGATAGATGACACTAGGGAAAAATTAAGAAGCGACATCTTGTAGATAGATTACAGTAGACCAATCATTTACTTAACTGAAAAAGGAAAAACGATTCAAGGCAAAGCCTCCGATACAATAATGAATTCACGATAACAACATTTAATGTAGTCAAAAGGACAAGAATAGGACAGTGGAATGTAAGAACGCTACTTGAAGCATCCAAACTGGCGTAAGTAGAACAGCAACTGAGCAAATATAAATTAGATATCCGCGGAATTAGCGAAATGAGGTGGAACAAAAGTGGAGAAGAAATAACATCAAATGGAAAAACAAATATACAGTGGAAAGGATAGGGGTGGGGAAAGCGGAGTAGGTATCATAATATCAAGGAATTTTCGTAACTCACTAAGCAGTTAGAAGCCAATATCAGACCGAATACTTATGGCACGATTTGCGACAAGAAGTAAAAGTATAACGATAATACAATGCTACGCACCTACAGAAGACGCAGAAAACGAGTTTAAAGACGACTTCTATGAACAACTAACAACGGCGTTAAACAGCATAAGGAAAGGAGATATTACGATACTAATGGGTGACTTCAATGCACAATCAAGGTATAGAAGATTCAATAGAGACACATGGCTGCAGAGTTAGAAATAATAACGGAGAGAGACTCATAGGCATATGCCAGACATTCCAACTAATTATCGGCGGCTTGTTATTCCCCCATAAAGACATACATAAGTATACATGGACCTCACCAAACGATCAAACGAAAAACCAAATTGACCATATATGTATCAGCAGAAAATGGAGAATCACACTGCAAGATGTTAGAAACAAGATAGGTGCAGATATAGGAAGCGACCACGAATTAATAACCGGAGATGTAAGAATATGGCAGAAATACAAAAGAAGATCAAGAAGAAACATAAGAAGAAAGATAAACCTCCAAGAACTCCGTAACACTGAAATAAAAAATAACATCGTAGAAACAATACGCCAAACCCTTCCAATAGATCGACCAAACATGGGACCACATTGTCGAGACCCTCAAAAATATAGCAGAAGAACACCTAGGGACAATTCACCCGCAAAGCAAGATATGGATTTCCAATAACACCTGGAATCTAATAACACAAAGAAACAACCTAAAACAGCAATTGAATACCAATAACGCTTTAAGACAACAATACAATAATATAGTTAAACAAGACAAAAGTGCTGCAAGAAGAGATAAAAGAACATACATTAACGGTCTCTCAAATAAGGCTGAAACGGCTGCAATACACAACAACACAAGAGAGCTACATAAAATCGTGAACCAGCTCACTGGCAGAAGAAACAAAAAAAATCACCCAATCAAGGACCAAAATGGTGAACTAATAGCATGTCCCGAAGAACAAACCCGAATATGGAGACAACACTTCGCAGAAACCAGTAATAACAACGACCCCAACCTAGAAGAAACCAGACCAGAAAATCGCACAAATAATAACAATTACAACATCAGAATAAATAAACCATCCAAAGCAGAGATCAAAGAGGCAATAAGAAAGCTAAAAATAAACAAAGCAACAGGCAAAGATGGTCTCCCAGCAGAAATTATAAAAATAGATCCAGAAACATCAGCCGAGCTTCTAGAACCTCATATCACAACAGCATGGGATGAAGGCAGATTACCGGTCACACGGAAAGATGGAATAATAATCAAACTTCCAAAGAAAGGTGATCTGATCAAGTGCGACAACTGGAGAGGCATAACAGTGCTAAACACAATCTACAAAATTATGGCAACAATAATACAAACAAGGCTGCAAGAGAAACTTGAGAACCAAATAAGAGATGAACAAGCAGGTTTCCGTCCCCATAGAAGTTGCATAGACCAGGTCAATACGCTTAGAATCATCGTTGAACAGTCAATAGAATGGCGAGCCCCATTATACCTGGTTTTCATCAATTTCAAAAAAAGCGTTCGATTGTATAAGCAGAAAAACCATATGGAAAGCACTTAGAAACCGAAATGTGCCGGAAAAAATAATATAAATAATACAGAACATGTATGAAGAAATACAACTCTCAGCACTCCACAATGGTAATACCAGCGAACCATTTATCACCAACATAGGAGTAAAACAGGGTTGTCCACTGTCACCAATCCTCTTCACAGTAGTGCTAGATGACATAATGAAAGAGATTAGTACCAAAAGAACTGGATTAACATGGAATCTCTTCAGGCAATTAGAAGATCTGGACGATGCCGATGACATCTGTCTGCTATCACACACAATAAATAATATGCAAGCTAAAATAGACCATCTAGCAACATTAGCTCGAAGTGTGGGCCTGGAAATAAATATCGAAAAGACGAAAGCGATGGCCATTAACATCAATAACCCACGCCATCCGGTGATAAACAACCCACCAATCGACTATGTAGATAATTTTCACTACTTAGGCTGCATCATAAATAACAGCGGTAACATAAACGCCGACATCGAAAGCAGAATCAAAAAGGCCAGGGCAATGTTCGGTCGCTTACAGCCAGTATGGAAAAGAGCACAAATGTCCAGGGGAACTAAATTTAGGATATTTGGAACCTGCGTAAAGACCACCTTAACATATGGAAGTGAAACCGGGTTAGTTACGAACAACATCACACAGAAACTACAGGTTTTCATTAACAAATGTCTAAGAATATTATGCAGAATATACTGGCCGAACATAATAAGTAACCAGGACCTGTGGAAACTTGCCAATGTAGAACCAATTGGGCAGGAGATCAAAAGGAAGAAGTGGAAATGGATAGGGCACACACTTAGAAAGCCGCAAGATAGCATAGCAAGGGAAGCACTAGAATGGAACCCACAAGGAACCCGAAGACGAGGTCGCCCAAATAATACCTGGAGGCGAACGATATCAGAAGAACTCACCTCAATTGGAAAAACATGGGAGGAAGCAAAGATAACTGTTCCGAATAGAGTCAGATGGAGATGCCTAGTAGATATCCTATGCTCTCAAAAGGAGTAATAAGGACAAAAAAAAAAAAATAAAAAAAAAGAAGTTTCATTACTAAAACAATAGGCTTTGATACTAATCAATATGGTTTCTTAGAAAAAAGTGGTACAGAATCAGCTATCGCAGCAACCTGGGAACATATTTACGATGCGTTGGATGACGGCTACTACGTTGGCGCAATTTTTATTGATTTAACAAAAGCATTTGATATAGTAAGTCATTCCAAACTTATCAGATTGCTAGACAACTTAGGAATTAGAGGTAACAGTAATCTCTTACTAAAAAGTTATTTGACAAATAGAACCCAAAGTGTTAAAGTTAATGAAGCAATAAGTGATGAACTAGTAATAAAAACAGGCGTACCAGAAGGTTCATTACTGGGGCCGTTATTATACCTGCTGTATATAATGGACTTACCTAAAAACAATATTAAGTAAAAATACAACATTTATGCGGATGAAACTATCCTTATAGCAAAAGCAAAAACATTAGAAGAGCTTCAAAATATACTAAATGATGACTTAAAGATATATTGCAGTTGGTTGGCCCAAAATGAATTATGTATAAATGCGAAAAAAACTAATTATATGATATTCAAAATGCAAAAGAAAACTAATGATAATATTACGCTTAAGATAAAGGATACTATAGTAGAACAAATTGATAATGTTAAGTACTTGGGAATGATAATTGATGAACACTTAAGATGGGATAAACATATAAAAAGCATTAAAAAAAAATTCTTCCTATAACAATGGCTGTCAAAAGAATGGGGAGTATTATGAATTATGCTGCTAAACTTATATATAATATCCATATATTATCAGGAATTAGGTATAATATATGCAGTTGGAGTCATTGTTCATATTTTCATAAAAATCAAATGAGTGCGGTAATGAATCTCTATCCCCCAAAACTTTATTTAATTTGAATATAAGAACCAGAACCAATAATTTATAAATAAATTAAATAATTGATACACTGGATATTAACCAACTAATTGACCTTGAAAAATGTAAATACATGTATAATATCCTGAACAATAATATTAAGTGAAAACTAAAACTTCAAAATAGGGAGAATATTCATAATTATCTAACCAGAAACAGGAAAAATATCGAGATTCCTAAAGCCAAAACAGCGTTGAAGCAAAAATGTCTAAAATGCAGCGCAATAAAACTTTCAACTCGCTACCGGTAGAAATTAAAAACAGTCAAAATTTAAACATATTTAAAAGTAAACTTAGAAAATTTGTAAAAAATCTTAAAAATTAATTTTTAAAATTTGAAAATTTAAAAAAAAAGTTAAAAGAAATCTAGAAATTAGAAAAATTGTAAAAAATCATAAGTTATTAAATGTTAGTTATAAGCTGTAGTTTAAGAATTAACTAATTTCTTATACATTATTTTATATATTATTGTAAAATTATCTGAAATTAAATAAAAAATTGAATATGGCAGCTACTCGAACCCCCTGCAGTAGACCAACCAAAATTTACTGCAGATAATTTTACAATAATATATAAACAAAATTTAATTTTTTTTATTTAATTTTTAATTTATTTATTTTTAACCACTTGCTTAACATCTTTAAATCCTTTTCTAATTTTATTTTCATTTCGTTAATATCAACCCCATTAATATAAATAAATGCATCATCTGCAAATAGCATTATTTCAGAGTACTTTAGAACAGATATCATTAATATATATTAAAAACGAGGAAGAATATAGTAGAGTAGACTGAAAAAAATGAGTTGCATGGCAGCTACTCGAACCCCCTGCAGTAGACCAACCAAAATTTGCAGTAACTTTGGCCATTATAATAAACTCTTTTTGGCAAAATAAAAAAAAAAACAAATTTAGGGTCTTGAGAAGTTATGTGCTCCGAAATTAGTAGGAGTCGGTTAACAAAATTTTTTGTCACGCCCTCCGTTTAGGAGCTATAAGGGCTCGAAAATGGAAATTTTGCTATTTTCAAACGCCTGTAACTTGAATACCTGTTCAAATTTTTTTTTAATGTTCAAAAAATAAATGATAAAATACTCAGTAACAAACCCTACATAATTTTGAAAATGTGCTTTTTAAAAACGTTTTGCTTTTTTGCTTTTTAAGTTTTATTGCCAAAGTTTCTGCAAAATTTGGTTGGTCTACTGCAAAGGGTTCGAGTAGATGCTATACAACTTCTTATTTTATATGAGCATTACTCTATACCTATTGAAGTTAGGTGTCTGAAATTTTGCCAAAAAGAGTTTATTATAATGGCCAAAGTTACTGCAAATTTTGGTTGGTCTACTGCAGGGGGTTCGAGTAGCTGCCATGCAACTCATTTTTTTCAGTCTACTCTACTATATTCTTCCTCGTTTTTAATATATATTAATGATATCTGTTCTAAAGTACTCTGAAATAATGCTATTTGCAGATGATGCATTAATTTATATTAATGGGGTCGATATTAACGAAATGAAAATAAACTTAGAAAAGGATTTAAAGATGTTAAGCAAGTGGTTAAAAATAAATAAATTAAAAATTAATATTATGAAAACTAAAGCTATGGCTATAAATGGAAGTCTGAATGACGGTATTTGTATAGATGGTGAAAAAATTTAAACTATTGAAGAAATGAAATATTTAGGACTAATAAATGACAAAAAACTTAACTTTTAAAATCATATTAATTATACTCGAAAAAAACATGGTAAAAAAATCGCATTTTTTAGAAGAATTAGAAACAGTGTATATTTACGAAGTGCAATTAACATAATGCCATAATTAAGCCGTACTTTGAATATTATTTAACATTATCATATATATATTCAAAGACTGATATGGATAGATGGCAAAAACTCCAGAATTGCGGTATGAGAATTATTCTAAAGTGAAATAGGTATACGTCAGTAGAGCGGATGCTAGAATGCCTGAAATGGATAAGTATAAGTAGAAAAATAGAACTAAATGTACTAATGTATATATTTTATTTAAAAAAGGGAAACCTGCCAAATTATTTAGATAAAAGAATGAACCTAATCCAGCATGATCAACCGTATAATCTAAGGAACGGTGATGTTAATTTTAAGTTGGAAAGTTACGTAACGGCTGGCGCCCAAAATTCATTAATATACAGAGGCTTTAGTAGATTTAATCAATTGCCTAGGGAAATTAAACTAAAAACTAATTTTAAAATATTTAAAAAAAAAAGTATTAAAGAAATTAAAAAAACCACAAATTAAATTAATTTATATTAATAGTTATTTTAACTAAAAATATAAAGTTAAAGTATATATACTGATAAAGTTACTTACTTACTTACATGCAGCAACTACTTCTTTTCAGGATTTTTACCTGTAGTGTATTTACCGTTAAATGATTTAGTAACTTGATTAATTATTTCAATTTTAAATAATTCTTAAATTTATTCTCTTAATTTACTTATTTTTTAAATATTTATATAATTAAACTCAAAGTTAATAGAAAAAACTATTAATTTTTAATAATATAAATATAAAAGTTTATAAAGTTTGATGGTTTTTAATGTAAATTTAAATTATTAATGTTTCATTAGCTTTTTATTACAAAATTTAATAATCAAAATATGTAATAAATGTATTTCTAAAATACAATGACAAATTGAGAACTCATTTAATTCATTTAAATATAAAAATAAATGTTACAATTTAAGTATCGTACACAATTTCTTAATTATATATTATCTATGTTAATAATTCAATAAAATATGGATATGATGTATTAAAAATTAAATAAAAAAAATTTCTTGGTTTATCAGAAAAAATATTTTGTTTTTAATTTATAAAATACTACCAGATTTACCCGACGTTGCTCGTGAGTGTGCAAATTGTCGAAGTCCTGCTTAAGTTAAAAAGAAAGCCTCAAAAAAATATTTCTGGAATTCCAATAACACATTGCAGGCCAACAGCTTTTTATAGGTTTTTTCGTTACTTTGCTATGAATTAGAAAAAGGTTTAACCGATTCACTTCAAATTTTGTATATGTGTTCCTCTTTGAGAATGGAGTTCACTCTATTAACAGATTTGGAATTTGTTAAAAAAAATTTTGGAAGAATATTACGTCCAATTTTGTGAAATATTGCTTGGTCAAAGTCTCAAAAACAGGTTGGTTGAGTTCCGTTAATCCATTGCGACGCAGCAGCTTTTTACAGATTTTTCCGTTACTTTACTCTTAAACAGAAACGTACATGTATATACTTATCATTACTACGATTATTCAAAAAAAAAAAATTTATAAGTAAATTACATCCATTTTTTAAAGTAGGTAAAACTTCTTTGAATTCGGGGAATGTTTAAAAAAATGTTTTGTCATTTCTCTTAACCTATTGCGAAACAATAACTTTCAAAATCAGTTTGCAAAACAGTTTGAACAATTATCTCTAACTTTTTTATATGAAGTGCTTCTTGACAATTTGGTGCTCCTTGACGATTGAGTTGAGGATGGTGGGCTTCCGGCAAATAATGTTAACTGAATTAAAATTTTTATTTTTATTATTATTTAATAATTTTGAAAAGTTTCAAGTAAAATTTCATAAACTTGTTGAAAAATTGCAAGAATAATTCTAAAAAAAGCGTTTTAAAAAAATCTCTATTACATTTTAAAATTAACATGTACACCATCTGTAATTGTTGTGATAACTTTTTTCAATAACATCAACTTAAATTTAAACTACATTGAGTGGCGCGGCAACGTGCATCGGTATGAGCTAGCTTACATATAAGTATTATTATACCCGTTTGACTATAGGTCAAAAGGGTATACTAAATTTGCAATTATGTCATTATTCTATGCCAATAGTTTTCTTGAATTGCCAACGTTTGAATAAAATATAGTCGATTGTTTTTTTTTTTTTTTTTTGTTTGTCCTTATTACTCCTCTTGGGAGCATAGGATACCTACTAGGCATCTCCATCTGCTTTTTCTTATCCGAGGCTCTGCCTTGTGTTTCGAATCGTTTTTTCCTTTTTCAATTAAGTAAATGATTGGTCTACTGTAATCTATCTACAAGATGTCGCTTCTTAATTTTTTCCCTAGTGTCATCTATCGGTCAAGTAGAGAAACCGTGTCACGTTTTTTTTTTGGTCCGTACTGCCATTGTAATTGCATATGACAGTTGCAATTACATTGTCGTTCAATTACATATAGGTTATTGTTTATTCAGTATTAATTATTAGATTATAAAGTATAGCTGGAAACACGATTATAGGTATATTTTTATAGTATTTGTTACTAATTATTTATTATTATATTTTTAGGTATATTATAGGTATTATTTTTTATAGCATATTTTAGGTATATATATTATAATTTATTATATATTGATTTATTAGAATTATTAATTTTACTGGATATGGTATCTCCCACCAGGATTCGAACCCGGGACTTCCACAGTGTTTAGATTGCAAGGTTGCTCTCTAACCACCTAGGCTAAGGAGGAGATAGTCGATTGTTTAGAAAAGGCTTAAAAATCAGCTTTTCAAGTTATATTTTGTTTTGTACTTAACAGCAAATTCTACTACGCTCTTCCACGTTTTTTTATGATTTTATGAGAGAAACTATGGCTTCTTTTTTTGAAAAACTGTTTTAAAAAACTATGTATTTTTTTATAATATATACGAAATAATTTTAGGATTTTTAGATTTTATTTGAAGAAAACTGCAATTTTATACTTAAATCTTTTTAAAAAACAACAACTGCAAAGTAGATAAAAAACAAAGACTTACAAAAAAATGTAGAGAAGGAAAATTGTATGTTATTTAAATTTAAAGATATTATTATTCGGATTCTTTATTAGCTTTATTTTATTATTATTAATATTATCTCATTTAGCTTTTGCACTATTTGAGACTATTAAAGGAGAGCAAAAAAATTAGTCTTATTAATTAAGTGAGCTTTTGTAATAAAGATTAATTTGAGTTAATACCAAAAATTTGCAAATTTTATAGAATCTTTGTTCAAAACGCGTAAACAGATCAAAACTAAATTAGCCTTAATAACTTTTCAATAAAATTCTTTTAATCGTTTAAGCAAATAAAATGTATAGAAAACTTCATGTCGTGGTCGTAGAAAACAGGTTAATCGAACTTAACTAAAACTTTTTGCAGCCCCTCGTTTAGACTGCAAAATCAACCTGTAAAATTGGACACAAATCGGAAACACAAAATTTTGGGAAGCGCGCCAGGCCGAAATGGGTTAATTCTTTTGTACAAAATTTCAAATCAATCGGTCAAACCGTTTTGACTCGACATTAAAAAAACAAAAAAGTTTAAAACAGCTCTGGAGCCGCAACCTGTTGACTTTTAAAAATGTGATATAGCCTATGTCACCTCCCGGGCTCTCAGAATTATTCCTCTAAAGTTTTGTGACAATCGGACCAGTGGTTTTCACATGAATCCTGGTCAAACAAATAAACAAATTTTCTCCATTATATATTAGACTAGCAGATTTTCCCGGCGTTGCCCGGGAACGTGCAAATTGCAAAAAAGCAAGTTTCGGCCATTTTTTCGAAGTACTGCTTTGGTTTAAAAGAAAGCCTATGTGTTCTTCTTAAAGAATGGAGTTCACTCAAACATGTACATACTTATCATTCCTACGATTATTAAAAAAAAAAAATTTTGGAAGTAAATTACGTACAATTTTTGAAAGTAGGTAAAACTTTTTTGAATTAGGGGAATGTTTAAAAAAATGTTTTGTCGAGCTCTTTTAACCGATTGCGAAACAAAAACTTTACAAAACAGTTTGCAAAACAGTTTCAACGATTATCTCTAATTTTTCTATACGTTTTTCTTCTGCTTCTTGACAATTTGGTGCTTCCTTTATTAACGAGGAAGATTATAGTTGCCCTTGTCAACTTTTAGATACCCGTGCATACCCACTAACCGTTATTTATTTCCCTTATGCTATTATAATTATTACAAAAGAAATATAAGAAAGTAAAATAGTTTAAAAAAAATTTAACTTATTTCCTATCCCATAATTTTTGTTCAAAAAAAAACAAAAGAACAAAAAAAAAATAAAATTTTTAATTCATTATACCATAATTTTTGCTTAAAAACAAAAAGAAAAAAAAAAAAACCATAAAAAAAAAAAAATGGCCCACCCTAAAAGTCCGAGTGATGTCCATCTTTGCCAAGTAACTTGCCCTATTTGCCCACTTTTGATTTTAACCTCGTAGCTTCATTAGATTCACAGTTATCGAATTGACAACTTTGTATGGCAGCTGCCCGAAAACGGGGCCGTAACATTTTGAAACTCCATATAAGTGCTCGATTCATTATATAACTAACAGTGTGTAATTTTTATCCTTGTAGTATAATCAGTTTCCAAGAAATTCATATTGGTGCAAAGAAGTTGTATGGCAGCCCCCGAAAATGAAGTCGTAACATTTTGAAACTTCATATAAGTTCTTGATTCATTATATAACTAACAGTGTGTAATTTTCATCCTCGTAGTATAATCAGTTTCCAAGAAATTCATATTGGTGCAAAGAAGTTGTATGGCAGCCCCCGAAAATGAAATCTTAACATTTTGAAACTTCATATAAGTTCTTGATTCATTAGAAAACTAACCGTGAGTAATTTTCATACTTTTGAAAAATTTCATATTGGTTTAAATAAGTTGTGTGGCAGCTCCCCGAAACCTTGGCCTGGTTTTAACCAAAAAGAATAACCTCAAAAATGTCAAAACAATGTTTTGTATAAATTTCAAAACTCTAGCTCTAATTTTTCAATTCTATCTCTTATAATTAATTTTTAACTCACGAATATATTAAACTTAAGCAAAATAAGCTTCATATGATCATATTCATATAATGATCATCATGATAGATAATAATCAACATATCATATTATTTAATCGGCTTATTTTTTCCCATCCCATAAACATCTTTTTTCTTGGTAAACTATTTGACCAATTTTAATGAAACAGCAACCAAAATAAAGGTTTTTTTTTGTTTTCATAGGACAATGATATTTTTTTTTAAGAATATTGCGTTTTTTCAGGTGAAAACCTGTCTTTAATTTAACGTAATTTTGAATTTAACGGTCACGCGGTTAAAAGTTGAGGCTTATGACTCTAATATTATGCGCCGACTTTCTGTGTAAATGTAATTCGTTTTCGGTTGTAACTCGCAGCTAAATCTAAATCAAAAGATTATAGGCGCCGACTTATGTATATATTTCTTTTTTTTAGTTTAGTTCAAATATTCAATGAACTTCTTCTTCTTTCTTCTTCTTTTGCTGCATATCCATTATTGGATGTTAGCGATCATATGATGCTGTTGATCAACTGCTGATGATTAATGCGATCCATGGCTGTGTGCATTAACTCTCCTATGTCTGAAACGCCTGTCCAATGTCTGATGTTTCTTAGCCATGACATTTGTTTTCTACCTATGCCTCTTCGTCCTTCAATTTTGCCTTAGATAATAAGTTGAAGCAATTCATATTTGTTTCCGCGCATAATGTGGCCTAAATATGATGTTTTCTGACGTTTAATTTTTAGAAGCAGTTCTCTAGAAACGTGTTCAGTCCATGGGATTTTTTGCACTTTTCTGTAGACCCACATTTCAAATGCTTCCAATTTGTTGATGTTTTTAATTTTTAACGTTTTTAGCCTCCATGCCATATAATAGAACTGACCATACATAGCACTTCATGAATCTTATGCGAAGTTTGATATTTAAATCTCTACAGCAAAATAATTTTTTATATTTGAAAAAAGCATTTCTAGCCATTTCGATTCGACTTTTGATTACTGTACTGCAGTCCCAATTTTCATTTAACCAGCTTCCAAGGTATTTAAATTTTGACACTCGTTCAATCGGAAGGTTGTTGATTGTAATTGAAGCTGCTGTGTAGGGAATCTTTTTTCTGCTAACTATCATAAATTTGGTTTTAGAAATATTTACTGTTAATCCAAATTTATTGCTAGAATAGTTAATCTTATCTACTACGTGCTGTAGGTCCAGAAGATTATTTGCGACGAGAACTGTATCGTCTGCATATCTGATGTTGTTAATGAAGCGTCCATTCACCTTTACTCCAACGTCCAAGTCGGCAATTGATTCTTGAAAGATAACTTCAGCATACAAATTAAAGAGCATTGGCGAAAGTATGCAGCCCTGCCGGACACCTTTTTGTATTTTAATGCTGCTGGTTAAGTCTTTATTGACTTTAATCTACAAAACAGAGAAAAACGTCTTTTTGTACATCTCGGCAGTTTTGAATCAATACTTGTAGACTAAAAAGAGCTTCTCTGGTACCCGTCGCCTTTTTGAAACCGAATTGTGTTTTCCCCATGTGGTCTTCGTATTTTGTATAGATTCGATTATGAATGACCTTTAAAAATATTTTGAGAGTGTGGCTCATTAGGCTACTCAATCTATAGTCATCACAAGATTTTGCATTTGACTTTTTTGGAAGTGTAATAAAAGTAGATTTTAGCCATTCTTCATGAAAGATTCCTGTATTGTATAGTTTGTTAAAGATTTCTTCTAGCAGTTTAAGATTCCCATCATTCACAAGTTTGATTATTTCTGAAGTAATATCATCTGGTCGCGGTGCTTTATTGTTTTTTGTTGATTTTATTGCTGCCCTAATTTCATCTCGTGTAATGGGAGTTTCAGATAGTTGTATCTGTGACTCTATGTGGTAGAATGACCGGTCAGCGTCTGAAAAGAGTTTTTTGATGTAGCTCTCCCATATTTTAATTTTATCTTGTGGTTGCATAGCATAATTATTGTTTTCATCCCTCAGAGAAGTGGTGTTAGACTTTTTATAGACTCCAGACACTTCTTTAATTTTTTTATGCAAGTTAAAGTCATCATGGAGTTGCTGAAGTCTTTCAATTTCATCACATTCTCGATTGAGCCACTCATTTTTCGCTCTTCTTATCTTTGCTCTTATTTCGCGATTGATTCGGTTATATTCCACATTATTGTTATTTTTAAAACTTCGCTTTTTATCCATCATTTGTAAAATGTCTGCGGTCATCCATCTTTGTTTTGCCATATATTTCTTCGTACCTAATATATTTTTTGAGGTTTCATTCAAAACTACTTTCATTTGATGCCATATATCACCAGCACTATCAACAGTGCGCAATTGATTATTGATTTCAGTAGAGAGACGAGCTTTTGTTTCACTATTTTTAAGCTGCTCTATGTCTAATTTCGGTTGCTGATTACCCCTTCTTGCTTTTGCTAGTTTGATTTTAATTTTAGCAAGGAGTAAATTATGGTTTAATGGTACATCAGCACCCGGATAAGTTGAAACCTTTTTAACAGATGTTGCGAAACGGTTGTTAATTAATATGTAATCAATCTGATTGCGAACTATATTTCCTATTCCATCCTGCGGTGATACCCATGTATATAGCCTTCTTGGTGGTAAACAGAAGGTTGTGTTAGTGATTTTCAGATTTTCTTCTTGGCAAAATTATACTAAACGATCACCCCTATCGTTTCTTGCACCCAGACCAAATGGCCCTACTACATTTTCTACTTTTCCAGAACCAAGTTTTGCATTGAAGTCGCCAACTATTAAGTTCATTTCATGTGGCTTAGTTTGCTTTAGAAGATATGTTATTTGCTCGTATAATTCTTCTATTTCGTCGTCTGCTTTATCTGCAGTTGGTGCATATATTTGTATAATATTAGTTGTTATAGGTTTTGTGTTCATTTTTAACAAAGCAATTCTATCTGAATGCGGTACGAAATCTACTACATTGTTTACAAGATGGTCAGCAACAATAAAACCGACACCATTTCTATGGTTTGAAGTATTATTTCCTGAGAAATAAAACTTAGCACCCTTTACATGACATGTGCCTTGGCCTGGCCACCACGTTTCGCTGATGCCCAAAATATGAATTGCTAGACGTTGCATTTCTTGTACTACATTAGCTAGTTTACCAGACTCATATAGACTAGTAACGTTCCAGGTTCCTATATTTAATGTATTTTTGGTTTTACCTCCGGGGATTCTTAGCACCCTCGTATTGCCGGAGACTGAGGGCCATTGGTTTATTTGATTCATTTTCATATGATTTTTCTAGAGATAAATTCTTCAGTGGTTTCTCCTTGCCTTCTGAAGGGTTTCTGGTAGTTTTCCTTCTTTATACTTTTCTGCCGTTCCTCTGGATTCAGACGCAGACCAAAGAGCCGCCAATTCTGGGTACAGTCGCTTCTGGGTTTTGTTGTCTTCAATGAAAAAGGAGATTTACATTTTTTTAAAATTTTTTTTTTGTTTTTTCTTTCTCTTAAAAAGTGAATGAAAAAAAATGAGTTCTGTTCGAAATGAAAGCAATACATTTGGTTTATACAGTAGCTTTCATTTATAACGAACTAGGTGCAATTTTAGTTATAATCAATTTTACACTTTTTGCCAAAGAATTATATTTTACCTAAAAATTAAAGTTTTTTATTACATTTATATTTCTTTTATTTAAAATTATTATATCTAATTATGTTGCTTGGTGATTAATTTAGTATTTTTTTATTTATTTTTGAATAAAAAAAAATCATAATAACATAATACAAAAAAAATTTCATTAGAAGAAAAAGCACTATACATAGGCTTGAGGCTGACACATCAAATAAAATACTAGCAAATGAGTTCGAAGTGTCCATTCTAGAATCAGCACATTCTACAATGTTCAAGTCTTATACTAATTTTTCAAAATTCACAGCATTCTAAAAATGACATTCGTTTATTACGACGAATATTTTCCGTCCCATCATGGTCGTTATAACCGAAAACTACTGTACTTTGTTTTCGTTTGCATAAAATTTTTTTTTTTTTAAATCATATATTGTTGTTGCTTTTTGTTAAGTTTTTTGTAAAATAAAAAACCGACTTCTGATAAATAATATTTCTTAAGAAAAATGATTTGTTTCTTATGGATGAGCCAAAATCAGCATGTACGGCATTCAGTTTCTGTCAAAAAATTTTGAAATAATTAGTTATGTAAAAAAATTTACATGAAAGCATACGCGACGTACTGTACCTCGGAGTTTTAAAATTTAAAAATTGACAAAGTGTATAAAAATATTGTAATTGTTATTTCTTATGTTGCTACGATTAAATTTTAAAAATAAAATATAAAATAACATTTTTTTTTAAATAATTTTGTTTAAAACATACAAATATTCAAATAAATTGAAAATACCTACAAGTACAATATGTTTGTAAAACTAAAAAAATTATCTTTCTCAAAAAAAGTTATTTGTTCCTTAGGTCCCAACCTAAATAAAAGCGTACAGCGTATAATTTCTGTCAAAAAATTGAGAAAAAAGTAGGTACATAAATTTACAAGAGAGCAGCCAAAATACGCGTAACGCGATGTACTGTATCTCGGATTTTTAAAATTTACAAATATTTACAAAATGTATAAAAATATTATTATAGGTTTTTCTTATATTTCTAATATTATGTTTTAAAAAATAATATTTACTTAGAATAATTTTTATTAAAAAATATCTTATATTCAAAATAAAATTTATATTCAAATTATTAAATTAAAAATATTTTTTGTAGGTACTAAATTAAATCATTCAAATAAATATTTTTCTATAAATTAAATACTCTACGCGCGTATCGATTTGAGGACATTTAGATAGGCGTATTGACGTACTACCGTATAAAAAATGTACGTCGTATGTTTTGATTTCATTCTAATAATTGAAAAGTTTATTTTACATTTTCAATATCGAATAATGTTTTTTATAATAAAAAAAACTATTTTAAGTAAATAAAAATAGATATAAAACAAATTTTATATATCAAAAAGTGTACATGAAGATTAGATTGGCGTAGTTTGTAAATGGAACGCTAATTTTTGTTTCAGAAGTATATAATTGTCAGATTAATTGTCATATATATATTTGGCATTTTAAATCTACCTGTCATTTGATAAGTTAATTATATTTAATATATTTAAACATTCAAAATAAAGTGAAAAAAGTAAGGTTTATTGCTGATATAAATATAAAGAATATTTTTTAAAATGGAAGGGGATAAGTGCTTATTAATTAACAAATAAAAATTTGATTTAACATAACCTATTCAAATGAATTTTAATTAAAGCCATCTGCCGGAAATTATTTATCTACTGTGTCATATACTCTTTTACATCAGCTGGGGTAGCTGACATAAGTTGAGAGTAGAAAATAGTTTACTTCTCATAAAGAAATGAGAGCAATAATATGTTTTTGTTTTAAGAAAGTTACGAGTCATGGCTCATGACCATATATAAAAATATATTTTTGTAAATAAAAAAATTAAGAAAAATTAAATAAATAAACTAGACATAAAGGAATTCAGAATCATTTTTCGCATTTTTTTCAGAACTTTAGATAGGCATACATTTGTAGTAAAAATTTACCTATGTAGCTATTAAATTTAAAAATGGAATAAGGGTAGAAAAAATGTATTCTTTGATTTATTGAAAAACTTTTTTTTTTATGCTATAAGTCTTAAGATTGAGATTTAAAAAAAAACTTCGATCAACTTGACTATTATTTTATACTTCTGACAGCTTCAATATAATATAATACTAAGTACTAAACTTATGAATTATGATATGTTAAATTTTGTTGTACATATTATGTATTCATAGAGGTTTTTAATTAGGATATTCTGTATAACATAGTTCATATCGCACTAAAATGTTTAGAAAAAAGTACAGTTTGCTATATGAAGGACAGCATTAACTAGAATTTTGGGTTCTTGACTTCAATAAATATATGTATATGTTTAGAAATATGTATTTATTAGAATAATATTTATATGTATTTAGAATTTAAATTTAATTTAACTGTATCAATTTATCCTCTCTTTAAAACGGCTTAAGTTATGCAAATAAAACTCAAAAATAGGTATTTAACAACGTTTTTATAATTGAGAAATATTATAAATTTTTTTTTTAAGCAATTTCGAGCGCAAGAATTGTTGACAACATTGTTGGCATAATTTTTATTATGTATAGGAAAACAAAAAAAATTTGTCGTCTAATATTTGTCTAATATAGTTTACACAAAACGAATTTTATATGTTAATTTAAAAGCAAAAATAGCTCGAATTTCGAGCACAGGGCGATACTAGTTCATAATGATTATATCTATCAATATCAAAATACAAAGCATGCAAAATATTACACACATACATAATACATATAAATTATTTATGAAGCCATTTACTTAAAAAAAATTTTTGTGTTCTTTTTGCTTATCTTAAATAAACTACGCACCATTTAAATCATATAAAATCGTAACTCGAAAGCATTATCTACCAAAAAAAAAAAAAAACAATAAAACAAAAAAAAACAAAATTCATATAATTTCATGTTAAGTACAAGATGCATAGTAAAATTTTTATATGAAAATATTGGAGTTAAAAAAGTTAGTTGTTCGAGAGCTACCCGAAGTTTTGGTCCGATCTTAACCAAAAACAAGTGATGAAAAAAAACCAAGGGTTTTTAAAAAAGCACATTTTCGAAATTATATTGTATTACATACTGAGTTTAACTTTGGAAATATTTACTTGGAAATAGTTACTACTGACTTAAAAAATTTACTGCTAACAGTAAATTTTTTATTTAAAAGTTGTTATAGCCCTTCAATGGGGAAGGTTGCCAAATTTCTCAAGAATCTACCTTCTTCCTCCTCTAATTTCCTAAATTTTTAAAATTTTGCAAAAATTGAGTTTTATATAATGGTAAATTTTAGTACCGCATGGCAACCCTATACATTACAACGACATATTTTTGTAAAGCCTATAAAAGCAGCTCTTTAATACCGTTTTTCGATTGAAAATAAACCTGACAGAACTTTTGTTATATCAATTTAAATATAGGGCTTTTTTGGAATTTTCAGGGGCTGTAACTTCGTCACCCTTCAAAATTAAGAAAACCTTTGACACATGTTGAAATATAATTATAGAGCTTTGAATTTTGTCTATCACTAAAAAAAAATTTGGACAGGTATTCAAGTTACAGGTGTTTAAAAATAAGAAAAAAATAAAAATCCTCTAATTTTTTTGGTTCTAGGAATTAAATTGTGAATTACACAAAAATTTTAAATTTTACTTAGAATTTAATTATCTAAGCAAAAATGGGTAAAACTGAGAGACACTTTCTTCAATTTAAGGAACCCCTTTTAAATTTTAGGAAACCCTTTAACATATGTTAAAATATAATGTTGGACCTTTGAATTTTATATATTAATAAAAAAAAAATTGGACAGGTATTCAAGTTACAGGTGCTTAAAAATAACATAATTTCAATTTTCGGGCCCTTATAGCTCCTAAACAGAAGGCTTGAGAAAAAATTTTTGTTAACTGACTCCTACCATTTTTTTAGGATCTAACTTCTCCCAAAATTTCAAGATCCTAGCTTGAACCGTTTAGAAGATATGTGGGGCCAACAATTTTGCAAAAATTGAGTTTTATATAATGGTAAATTTTAGTACCGCATGGCAACCCTATACATGTGGGAATGCAGAAATCATAAATTATTTTTGCTAAATTACATATAGCATATTCGGAAGTTGACCCTGACATTATAGCATATTCGGACGTTGACCCTAATATTTAGGGTACAACATGATATATGATCTTTTAATTTACTGTTCTTTTTTCAAAATGATGATATAAAAAAAAAAGAAAGAAGTTGATTAGTAAGAACGTGGCCGTGGAAGAAGAAAGAAGAAATAAGCTGATTACAAGATTATTACTTTTGTATTATTAAAATTATTACTTTTGGATTATTAAAATTATTACTTTTGTATTATTAAAATTATTACTTTTGGATTATTAAAATTATTACTTTTGTATTATTAAAATTATTACTTTTGTTTGAATTCAACATTTGGGGGCTCAACCGGGATTGAGATTAAAAAAAAAAAGCTATTTTATTAAATTTAAGTGTTTCACTAAAAAATATATAATATTTTTATGGATATTTGAAAATATAAAAGTAATGGCAAATGAACAGTAATTGTAAAACAAAATATAAACAGATAAAATATGCTCTAAATAAATTTTTTTTTTTGAACGTTTTAAAACTAGTGTGAGCATTTTAAAATTTTTGTAATAAATAAGCATATAAGTAAAGAATGTGCTAAGACTATTTATTGTACACAAATTTCGTCGGTATTAAAATTTGGTGAAAGAATAAAAAATAAGAAAACTTTTACGTGGAAGATTATAAGTTTAAATTTATATTGAGAAGGTGAATAAATTAAAGTAAAGGGTAAAACGGAGGAAAAGAAAGTCTTAAAATACACACAACACGTGCTTATTTAGCTAACGGAGCAGAAACGAAGCGTCTGGATTCGTCAGTTATTACGGTAATAAATAAGAAGGTAGAACGCATGGTTATAATACCGCTAATTATTGCCGCTAAATATTTTATGTAAAAAAAAAAAAAAAAAAAAGAAAAATATAAAAATAAAATTTCCTTAAAAGTTAAAAATAAAAGCAAATTTTTGTAAGGTTATTTTAAATTTTATTTTGATATGGGTAGAAAAGGTAGAAACAGAAGAACCAGTGATTCAGCAGTGCATTTTGATGATGAAGAGACATGGGCTAATTCCACCAGAATTCAGGGGACAACAACTAATTCGACAGTTAGGTTAAATTTTTCAGATTTTGAAAATTTAGTGGCAAAATTTTCTGGAGACAACAAAACTTGCGTGAGAAATTGGATTGAAGATTTCGAACGTTATGCAACTACATTTGCGTGGAATGAGCTACAACGGTTTATATTTTGTAACAAGTCTTTAGTTGGAGCGGCGAAACTTTACATGGATTGTGAAGTTAAACCAACTTGTTATCGCGATCTGAAGATAGCGCTAATACAAGAGTTTAGTGGGAGAATAACTAGTGCAGAGGTTCATAAGCTTTTACGGGAAAGGAAGAAAAAGCCAGATGAAACTTTTAGGGAATATTTGTACGCTATGGTAGGGCTAGCATCGCAAACGCAAATCGATGAGGAATTGGTCGTCAGTTATATAATCGATGGCATCCGAGATACTTCAAGTGGAAAAATGGTTTTGTATGCGGCTAAAAATATTGAAGATCTGAAGGAGAAACTATTTGTATACGAAAAAATTAAACAAGATGAAAGAACACCAACTTTTACAGAACGAACGCAAAGACCAAATACAGTTCCGAAATTGGAAAGAATTGCTAAACCGGTAGAAAAAAAGAAATATTGTTTTAATTGCGGGGTAAGTACTCACGAAGCACACGCATGTCCAAACAGAAATAAAGGCCCTAAATGTTTCGGGTGCAATGAATTTGGTCATAAACGTCCTGATT
The DNA here is from genome assembly GCA_963082915.1 of Dolichopus griseipennis. Lineage (NCBI taxonomy): Eukaryota > Metazoa > Arthropoda > Insecta > Diptera > Dolichopodidae > Dolichopus > Dolichopus griseipennis. The sequence goes on from OY720441.1 coordinate 283,383,342, forward strand.
GTCCAAATAAGATTACCTCGGCAGCTCATGTAGTACAAACAACGGAGCTGCACCCAATTAAAATTAATGACATAACGCTAAACGGTCTAATTGATACTGGCAGCAATATTTGTATTATTAAAAAATCCTTAACTAAATTAATAAATCCAAAATATAATTTTAGTAACCAAAGTATTTCAGTGACTGGTTTAGGAGCTAAAGTGGAAACAAAGGGCGCCTGCATAGTTGATATCACAATTAATGGCATAATATTTAATGACGTTACACTGCACATGGTAGAAGAAAATTATATCACCCCAGATGTAGTAATTGGAATGGATTTATTGTCTAGAGCTGTGGTGAAAATTCAAGGAAGAAATGTTACTATAGAAAGAAATTGCAATGACGATATTGTAAACAAAACTCAATCGGAAAATTCCCAGCCAGAACAGGCAGGATGTTACTTAGCACAAATTGACCCTGATATGTACGATGAGCAAATCACACCGGATTTGTCACATTTATTAGATGTGAAAGTGAAGGAAAAAATTTATAATTTGATTAAAAACTATTCACCTGTAGAACCACCCGAGTCGCCAATTAAAATGAGAATCGTGCCTATGAATGAAGAACCAGTTTTCCGATCTCCACGAAGGTTTCCACCTATGGAACGTCAAATAATAGATATTCAAGTAAAAGAATGGCTTGAAAAGGGCATCATTCGGGAGAGCGCCTCAGATTATTCCAGCCAGGTTGTGCTTGTAAAGAAGAAAGACAATTCATACCGTATGTGCATCGATTATAGGGCGGTCAACAAAAAAATTTATAAAGAACGGTACCCCTTACCGGTGATAGAAGACCAGCTAGACAAGTTACAAGGATCAAATTATTTTACAACTTTGGACCTAGAGAACGGTTTCTTTCACGTCTCCATAGACGAAAGCAGTCGAAAGTTTACAGCTTTTGTAACGCAAGGTGGTCATTTCGAATTTAACCGCGTCCCATTTGGCTTGTGTAACTCACCAGGTATATTCCAAAAATACATTAATTATATTTTTAGAGACTTGATACGAGAAGGAATTGTAGTTATTTACATGGATGATATAGTTATTCTGGCAAAAGCTATAGATGAAGCGATTGAACGATTAAAGAAAACTTTGAAGACTGCGGCTGAGAATGGATTAATGATCAAATGGAAGAAATGCCAACTTCTACAAGAAGAAATAGAATATTTGGGACACCGGGTATTTAAAGGAACCATTTCACCTTCTAAAGCGAAAGTAAAAGCTGTTATAGATTTTCCTTGTCCACGAACAATTAAACAATTGCAGAGCTTCCTCGGACTAGCAGGATATTTTAGAAAATTCATCCGAAATTTTTCATTAATAGCTAAGCCACTAAGCGATATTCTGAAGAAAAAATCAAAATTTCAGATTAAAGAAATACAACTTGAAGCCATACAAAATTTAAAAAGTGCATTGATCACAACTCCAGTTTTAAAAATATTTCAATATGGGTTACCCACCGAATTACATACCGATGCCAGCAAAGACGGATATGGTGCAGTTCTGTTACAAAGAGATGCTGAAGATTCAACCCTTCACCCTGTATTTTACATGAGTAGGAAAACCAATGAGGCAGAGAGGAATTATAGTAGCTATGAACTGGAGGTATTGGCAGTCATAGAAGCCGTTAAAAAATTTAGAATATACTTATTGGGTCAAAAGTTTAAGCTGGTTACCGACTGTAAAGCTTTTCAATGTACCATACGGAAAAAGGATTTAACAACCAGAGTAGCCCGATGGGCACTATTATTAGAAGAATTTGATTATGAAGTTGAGCATCGACCCGGTACAAAGATGCTACATGTAGATGCATTAAGTCGAAATGCAGTTGCGATGTGCGTAAGTTATGGTAGTACATTTGGAAGTACGTTTTTGTCAAAACTTGCAGAGTCACAACAAAAGGATGAAAGGATTGCAGCTATTATGGAAATTTTGAAAAACGGATCATATAAGGACTATCTCATAAATAATGATTGCATGAAAACAGGTATCATCCGAGAAGTTCACGAAAAAGGGCACTTCCATTATAAAAAAATGAAAGAATTGCTGGAGAAAGAATTTTATATCCCGAATCTGAAAAATAGGATAGATAATTGTATTGCAGGATGCATAAGGTGTATTCTTGCTGAAAGAAAAACCGGAAAACCAGAAGGAATGATATACCCAATTCCAAAAGGAGATCGACCTCTCGATACGTTTCACATCGATCACTTAGGACCATTGCAAAACACAAAGAAACATTATCGCTACATTTTTGCTGTAATCGACGGATTTACGAAGTTCTCGTGGCTATTCCCCACAAAAACTTTAAATTCAGACGAAGCAATACAAAAATTAGAAATAATTTCAGAAACTTTTGGATATCCAAGCCGAATCATATCAGACAGAGGAGGAGCGTTTGCGTCTAACAACTTCCAAGATTTTTGTAAGAATCGAGATATTAAGTTATATTACATAACACCTGGGGTTCCACGTTCCAACGGGCAAGTAGAAAGGCTGAATCGAACAATTATTGCAGCTCTTACCAAAATGTCTTTGGACGATCCAGAGAAGTGGTACAACTTCACGAAACCTCTTCAACGGGTACTGAACTCGACGTTTCAGCGCGCTATTAAAACGACACCAATGGAGCTTTTAGTCGGAGTAAAAATGAAAGACGATCGTGATTTACATATCGTCGAAATAATAGAAGACGAAATCAGATATGATTTTGAAGAAGAGCGGAACGAACGAAGAGAAAATGCAAGAAAGGAAATATTGGAAATACAAGAAGAAAATCGTCGCCAATGTAGAAGGAAAAGGAAATCGGCACGAATATTTAAAATTGGTGATATGGTCGCCATAAAAAGAACTCAATTTGGCACCGGCTTGAAGATAAAATCTAAATTTCTGGGACCCTATAAAATCATAGGAGAGAAGGGATTCGATCGATATAAGGTAGAAAAGTTGGGAAACTCTGAAGGACCAAAAACAACAGAAACTAGCGTTGACAACATGAAACCATGGTATATGGAAGATGAAAACGAACTGAGCGAAGAAGATGAAGCAGTAGTCGGAAATGTTGAAATAGATTGTGATAATTCATTTGAGGCAAATGAATAAGTAGGATGGCCGAATGTGGGAATGCAGAAATCATAAATTATTTTTGCTAAATTACATATAGCATATTCGGAAGTTGACCCTAACATTATAGCATATTCGGACGTTGACCCTAATATTTAGGGTACAACATGATATATGATCTTTTTATTTACTGTTCTTTTTTCAAAATGATGATATAAAAAAAAAAGAAAGAAGTTGATTAGTAAGAACGTGGCCGTGGAAGAAGAAAGAAGAAATAAGCTGATTACAAGATTATTACTTTTGTATTATTAAAATTATTACTTTTGGATTATTAAAATTATTACTTTTGTATTATTAAAATTATTACTTTTGGATTATTAAAATTATTACTTTTGTATTATTAAAATTATTACTTTTGTTTGAATTCAACATACATTACAACGACATATTTTTGTAAAGCCTATAAAAGCAGCTCTTTAATACCGTTTTTCGATTGAAAATAAACCTAACAGAACTTTTGTTATATCAATTTAAATATAGGGCTTTTTTGGAATTTTCAGGGGTTGTAACTTCGTCACCCTTCAAAATTAAGAAAACCTTTGACACATGTTGAAATATAATTATAGAGCTTTGAATTTTGTCTATCACTAAAAAAAAATTTGGACAGGTATTCAAGTTACAGGTGTTTAAAAATAAGAAAAAAATAAAAAAAATTTCAATTTTCGAGCCCTTATAGCTCCTAAATAGGAGGCTTGACAAAAGAATTTTGTTAGCCGACTCCTACTAATTTCTGAGTATCTAACTCCTCCTCAAGACCCTAGCTTGAACCGTTCAGAAGATATGTGTGACCAAAAATTTTAGGAAAATTGAGTTTTGCGTAATTTTAAATTTTAGTACCGTATGGCAACCCTAAACATTTGCCTTGTAAAAATTTATAAAGTTTTTGAAACCAGGTATCATTTGCCGTTTTCAGATTGAAAATATATGTAACAGAACTCTTGTTATAACAATTTAAATATAGAGCCTTTAACAACTTTGGGGGGCTACAGAAAAAAATTCTTCTACGAAATTATTTTTTTTGCAAAAACTACCCATGGTTAAAATTTCTTTTCTCTATTTCAAACGGTGTAAAAGTTTTTGTAAACATACGGACGAACGGACAGAGTGAAGCTATATAGCCACATTTTTACAAAATTTTTTGAAAATGTGCTAAAAATAGGGAACCAACAAAAAAATGATTGAAAAATATTTTGTGAAAATATCAAAACTGTAGCTCTTTTGGTTTTTGAGTTATCGTGCTGACGGACGGACAGACACACATAGCTAGGTCGACTCATTTTTCGATTCTGAGCCGATACGTACCCTTGACACTATATCTAGCTCGTCTAGATCGATGCGTTACAAACGGAGGAGTAATTTTAATATACCCGATGTCATACATGTATGCACGGGTATAAAAATTAAAAAATTGCTTTATTACATTTTAGAAATAACATGTACACCATTCTTGTGTTAACTTTTTTCAATAACATTAACTTGAATTAAAGCCCCATTGATAGGTCAAAAGGGTATACTAAATCTGCCGTTATGTCATTATACTAAGTAAATAGTAGTTTACTTGAATTGCCAGCGTTTGAATAAAATGTAGTCGATGGTTTAGAAAGGTTTAAAAATCTGCTTTTCAACTTATATTTTGTTTTGAACTTATCTGAAAGTTCTACTACGCTCTTCTTCGTTTGTTTATGATTTTATGAGAGAAATGTAGGCTTCTTTCCTGGAAAAGCTGTTTTAAAATACTATGTACTTAAGCATAATATATACGAAGAAATTTATTTGAAGAAAAATGTAGAGAAGGAAAATGTTACGTTATTTTAATTTAAAGATATAATTTTTCGGATTCTTTAATAGTTTCATTTTTATTATTATTAATATTATCTAATTTAGCTTTTGCACTATTTGAGACTATTTGAGCGCAAAAAAAATTAATCTTATTAATTAAGTGAGCTATTGAAATAAAGGTTAACTTGCGTTATTACCAAAAATTAGAAAATTTTATTGAATCTTTGTGCAAAACGCGTAAACAGGTCGAAACCAAATTAACCCTGTGGGTTTTTATAATTAAAATGCTGATACAAAATGTTCAATAAAATTCTAGATAGATACTTCCTAGATAGATGTGAGAAAATTATTATGGATTTAAACATTTCAGATCATTGTATGATAGGTTTAACTATTAAAGACTTTTTTGTAAATAAAAAGAACAATTTTACGTATACAAAACAATGTGCAAAAATTGACTATGTTAAATTAAATAAATGTTTAAATTATGAATTTTGTGAAGAAGTTATTATTGAGAATGATACAAATAGAGCCTATGACAATTTTATAAAATTTAAAATTACATATTTCTAAATGCAGTTTTCATATTAATATAACTAAAAAAATTGAAGATTAAAACCATGGATTAATAATTATCTAGTAAATAAAATAAATCTTAAAAATAAGTTAGGGAAAAAATGCTTAAATCGAACTTCAAACCGCAATCTTAAAATCCGTTTTAAAAAAATTGGCAAAGAAGTTAAAAAAGATATTAAGGAATAAAAAGACAGTTTTTATAAAAATGAATTTGTTAGACAGGCCGGCAATTTAAAGGGAGAATGGCGCGTGATTAATAATGCCCTTAACAAAAACACTTATACCAGGGAACCTATTATTTTGCAAAAAAATAATATTGAAATTTATGATGACCTTGAAATAGCTAATCTTTTCAGTGAATATTTTCCTAATCTGACTGACAATTTGTTCCCACAAATACACTCGTGCACTTGTGAAAATTTCTAGTATTAGTTTCAGGAAGAAACTAATACTAGAAATAGCTGGGGTTTCGAACCAATATCTTCCTTGGATGTAGTTAAGGCGATTATACACTAAAAAATTCGCATTGGTGTGGTAATGATGTTCTTTCTTATGTTATTTAAAAAAAAAGTTAAATTTATGATTTGTGACATTCTGGCATACATTTTTAACAAGAGTTTTCTTTCTGGTACTTTTCCTTATTCATTAAAAAGCGCTGTCGTTATCCCACTTTTTAAAAAAGGGAACAGCAATGATATGAACAACTACAGGCCAATATCACTACTTCCTTCCGTAGCAACAGTTTTTGAAAAAAATTATGAAAAATAAAATAATAAGTTTTTTAAATATGGTAAATTTTTTCAGTTCTGCCCAATTTGGATTGAGGAATAAATTGTCTACCGAAAACGCTTTATTGAAACTATGTTCAAAAATTTATACTAACTTAGGTAAGAGGAAATACACTTCAGGACTATTTGTTGATATTACAAAAGCATTCGATATGGTTAACCATAAGATTTTGTTCGCAAAATTGAAAATATTGGATTTAGAGATTTTATGCTAGATTGGTTTTCGAGCTACTTAGAGTCAAGATGTATAAAACTTAAAATTGGGGAAAAACTGTCAAGCGCTAAATATATTAGACAAGGAGTACCCCAAGGTTTTGTATTAGGACCTTTATTATTTTTGATTTATATTAACGCGTTACTTAAGTTAGAATTTAAAGACAATCTTACTGCTTTCGCAGACGATTTAGGTTGTGTGTATGAAGCTAATGATCTTCTTAATTTAAATTGTGATATTAACTATGACTTGAACTTATTGCGAAATTGGTTCGCACGTCATAAATTAGTAATAAGTAACAAAACCAAAATTATGTTTTTCAACCTGTCTTGCCAAAATAATTATGAAGTGCAATTTAAGAATCATGCACCAGAGTGTAATCAATTTAAATTAAAACAAATGTATTGTACTTGTAGTGGAAGTTGTTTGTTTAATAATTCAATATTATGTAGTAATAATTGTTTCGATATTGAAATAGTAGAGCATTTCAAGTATTTAGGTGTTATCATTGATAACAAAATGAATTGGTCCTTACAGACTGAAACCTTAAGACGATATTTTCGTTCTAGTCTACGCAGTTTTTATTACTTACAAAATGTCTGTTCTTCGAAAGTAATGAAAATTTTTTATTATGGTATTTTTCAATCCAAGCTTCAATATGGAATTACTTGCTTGGGTGGAACTCAATGGAATAAAATACAACCACTACTTGTATTACAAAAACAAGTCATACGACGAATATTGAAAAAACCTCGTCTGTATCATACGTCGCCACTATTTAAAGAAGCTAAAATTATGTCTATACGCCATCTGTATTGCTACAAAATGTTGAAAACTTTTTATTTTTGATCGGGTTATCTGAATAATAGATTTTCAGTTAGTTATATATTGCGTACAAATAACATGTATTTTGTGTCTGTTCCAAGTTTTCGAACAACTGCTTTCCGTAACTTTTATAACGTTGGTTGCTTTCCGTTTATTCAGCAGTTTGCCTTTGTATATCAGGAAAATAAGAACTTTTAATCTAAATAGCAAAAAACTTTGTAAAAGGCTTCTAGATAAGGATGTCAGTGAGATTGAAGATTTGTTTCATATAATGATGTGATTCTAATTTGATACTAATTAACGGCTTTTAATAATTATTATTGCACATTAATTTATAATTAGCATATATATATTTTGGTGTAGCATATATATATTTGGTGATTATATATATAACTTCTTTTTTTTATCTGCTTAGAAATTTTTCTTGTATTAATTGTATTAATTAATAATTTTTTTTTTTTTTCTTCTAATAATATAATTTTTTTAAAATTTTTTTTTTTAAATAAATATTAAAATAAATAAAAAAAAAAAATAAATTTATTCCAACCAAATGTATACAACTAATTTCGTTTGCTAAGAGAACATTTCTGCAAATTTCAGGTCAATCGGTCAAACCTTTTTGACTCGACAATAAAAAAATTGAAAAAGTTTCATTGCAAAACAAAAACTTTAAAAAAACTGTTTGCAAAACAGTTTTAACGCTTATATATAATTTTTCTATACGTTTTTCTTCTGCTTCTTGACAATTTGGTGCTCCTTGAATTTTTATTGTTATCTAATATATAAAGGAGAAAATTTGTTTGTTTGTTTGTCCAGGATTCACGTGAAAACCACTGGTCCGATTGTCACAAAATTTTGAAGGAATAATTCTGAGAGCCCGGGGGTGACATATTCTATAAAAGTCAACAGGTTGCGGCTCCAGAGCCGTTTTAAGCTTTTTCGTTTTTTGGATGTCGAGTAAAAACGGTTTGATCGATTAACTTAAAATTTTGTACAAATGTTCCTCTTAGCAACCTGAAATAGTTGTATAAATTTGGTTGGAACAAATTAACCCATTGCGGCCTGACCGGCTTCCAAAAAATTTTGTGTTTCCGATTTGTGTCCAATTTTATAGGGTGATTTTGTAGCCGAAAAGAGAGGCTGACACAAATTTTTGTTGAGTTCGGTTAACCCGCTTCGGCTCGAGGGCACATTGAATTATCGTGCCTACGGACTACGCAAGGACGGACGTGGCTATATCGACTCAGGAGGTCACGCTGATCACAAATATATACACTTTTCCATATCTAGCTCGCTTCCTTTAGGTGGTTACAAAAACCATACCAAAGTTAATATACCCTTTTCCAATTTCATAGGTGTAGGGTACAAAGAAGGTATTATTGACTTTTGAAAAACAAATTGTATATAAAAAAGAATTGAAAACACATAAAAATGATTGTATACCCAAGTTATTGAATAAAAATAATACATGCAAGTTTAAGATTAACCAAAAAATGTCTATTAAAGATTAAGATGCGGGATTATTAATTACAAAGAATATTGAATAATACAAATTATCACAAAATTGTCAAAAAGAAGACATTGCTAATTGAAAAACATGATAAAGAGTTTATAAATTGTAATGTAACACCTAATTAATAATTTAAATTTTGTAAATAAAACTAATACGTACCAAAAGAAAATTATATTACCTATGTTGAATCTGAAAATAAATAAAATAATAAACTATTTAACTCTGAAAAATATAAATTAAAAAAATATAGAAAATATAAAAACTATTCCATGCATAGTTTTAAGAACAAAATATTTCAATACTCACAAAGCTATTTCATATTTGTAATAAAGTTTATCGTTATAATGTTTATAATATTTTTAAAATATCATCAAAGATATAATGTTAATACTATTGCACAAAAAATTTTCGATACACCTAAGATAGAAAACAAAACACTTAATACTTTTCCTGGACGGAACAATTATCTAGCTTTAATAAGTACAGAGTACCTGACCAATGGCGTAGTGGGAAAGACTGGTCCGATCATATCCAATAAAAAAAAATATCGTAAAAATTGTTTAATTATATCGTAATATAAAATAAGATTTAATAAAAACATATAAATAATTCTTGTGTAAAATTATAGAAGGCGCATAAAGTTAACATTTGTGCATTCATATTGCATAACCTTATACAATAGCTACAGCCGAGTAATCAACGGCTTAGTGAATATTATGATTAAAGAAACTGAAGCCTAGTTTAAAATAAAAACTTGGTGAATGCCCTATACTCCTTAAAGGAGTGGAAAAGGAATAAAAAAAAAAAAAAATAAGTACAGAGTAATGCTCATATAGAAAAACAAGTTGCATGGCAGGTGATCGAACCCGTGGACCAAAATGGCTGGATTTAAATAGCGATGATGGCTATTGCATAAAAACGAATTTGTGAAAATTTCAAAATTCTAGCTCCTTTATTTTTTGAGGTATCGTGAGGACGGATACACGGACGAACGGACAGAGGGACGGATGCACATACGGATGGTCGGACAAATGGACGGACATACATACCTGCTTCTCTGCGTCATAAACGTTCTGGTAAATTGAGTATACCTTTTTGACTAATAATCATACGGGTATAAACATAACTATATATAAACTGTTCTAATAATATCGAAGAAAATTTTAAAATATTGGAATTGGATAAAGGTTGAAAATTAATAAAAAATGTTCAATATTAAAATTTATCAAAAAAATTGTAACATTATGAATTATCTTTTGAATAAAAACTATGTTATTTATTTTAATAATCGTAATATCGAAGTCGATAACATTTAATTTCCTAATAAAAACAAAGAATTCAAATATAATGTTGCAAAATATAATTATATTACGATTAAAAATATAAATAATACTGTTAAACTTCAAATTTTAAATTTAAAACAATTAGAAAATAATAGAAAAATTGTTGAAATTAATCAGAAAAAACAATTTATGATAATTTAACTCATACAAAAAAAATAAAATTTATGATAATTTAACTCATACTAATATACCATTTTTATTTAAACTGAAGCCTGATGAAGATGAAGAAATTTTTTTTTCAAGTGAAAATTTTTTTTTGTCAATGAAGATTTTATTAGATTTTGTCAATGAAGCTATAGTATTTTATTTTGTCCGTTGTGGTTTTATTGCGTTGAGTTTTCAATTCGCACCCTGTTAACAATCTGAATGGTGTTGTTTTAATAGCTCGTTGGAACATTAAATTAATTATTTATTGAACTGGTTTTACATAGTTGTACCATTTTTTACTGTCTTCCAAGAACAGCTTCGTAAGTGCCCCCATAACTACTAAATGCACCCTTTAACTTATTCGTCACCGCGAGGTGATCCAACGGTGACGAAATGTAATTTGATATCACGTTTCTTGCAAAAATTTTGAAATAAATTTGCTGTAAATGGTCCTGCGTTATCAGTAAATCTGGGTAGTTGAAAGTTTCTGGTAATATCTAAAATTTTTTTATTGGTTCTTCGCTGTTGAGCGTTTTGGTTGGAAACAACCAAACAAATTTTGAAAATCCGTCCATAACAGTAAGTAAATACTTAAAGTTTTTTCGTGCTGTAGTCATCGACCCAAGATGATCGGCATGGAAGGTATCCAGGTCGTTCTCCTTTCGGAATTGGATTTAGAAATCCCTCTACTTTACCATTCTTTTCATCAGATAAAATGCATCGTACGCAGTTGCAGATATGTTTTTTGATTCTTCGTTCCAAATCTGGTATATAAAACTTCTTCTCAATAATTTCTTTCTTTTTTGAAAAATGGAAATGTCCTCTTTCGTGAGTTTATCTTATTACCTGATTCTGCATTGAACGACAAACAAAAGAATATTATTTAAATTTTTACAAAGAGCGCCGTTATGCATGATATAATCCTTGTGTGGCTTCTTTTCTAGGACTTATTTTATTGTAGGCAAAGACTCATCTTTACGTTGTGCTTCTGAAAGTTTTCTTAGAAAATCACTGCTTCCTTGCATACAACTGGGTTTCTACTGAGAGCGTCAACATGCCTCATTTTTGTCCCTGCTCTGTGTTCGATGGTAAAATTAAAGTCCTTCTTCTTCTTCTTCTTATATGGTCAGTTGTCGAACCTTGGTCTCCTGAATCATCCTCTTCCAGTTCACGTGATCTTGAGCAGCAGTTATCCAATTTTGCTCTTGCAGCATTGAAACAGCGTCTGACTCGACCGCATCAACCTATCGATTTCTCGGTTTTCCTACTGGTCTTTTTCTATCTATTTTCCCATTCAATACTTTTTTTGGAATGCGGGAATCTGGCATACGTTGTATGTGACCGGCCCACCTAAGTCCTCTAACAATAAATCCCATCTGGCCATCCTAGTAGTCAAATCTTCTTTCTTTTCTTTATTCTTTGTAGTTCCAACAAATTTCTTGCAATCTGTGACTAACTTAAATTTTTGTCCAAGTAGGTAAATACGGAGTTTCTTCAAGGCCTGCACAATCGCCAAAACGAAGTATACATTTTTTTTTAATAGTTCAGTTTTCGGATGAGATTTAAGAGCGAAATTTGAACTATATTTTCTAAAATAATTTGTCAAACCTATAAAACTCTACAGTTTTTTGACAGTTGATGGTATTGGAAAGCCCTGAAGTGCTTTAGTTTTATGTTGAGATGGTGAAATTCAACTGTTATAAATACAATGCCCCAGATATTCAATGTCTTCTTTTAGAAATTGATACTTTCGCCATTTAATTTTTCGTCCGTTATTTGCAGCCACTTGAAGTACTATTCTAAGTCTCTCCATTCCTTCTTCAATCGCGTTCGAAGGAATGATTATGTCGCCTACATAAATTATAACTATTTGTTTCAATATAAAATTTTTCAAGATAAAATTAATATACTTTTGGGACACACTCGGTAAATTTCATAATTCGAATGGCACTATATTGAGCACGTACTCCGCAGTGTGTTACAAAAGATGCTAATTTTTTACTTTGTTCCTCGATGGTTACATTGAAGACCTAGTGACGCAAAAACCATTGCCGGTTGTAATTTATCGATCTGTTCTTCTATATTCGACAACAGATACCTATCCTTAATGATCTTTTTATTTTAGCCTCTGTAATCGACACATATTCTGTAAGAAGAATCCTTCTTTTTTAACCAGTACTATCTGGCTTGCGTAATCAGACGACCCTTCTCTAATAATGCCCTCTCGCAATTACTGATTAATTTGCTGCTCTATTAATTTCAGTTCGTGTGGAAGGAATCTCCGTGGTGGTCGATAAACTGGTTCATTAAAAAAATATAAAAAAATTTTATTGAAAAAATGAAGTCTTTACTTCAAGTAAAAATTCTTCATTGAAAAAAAGGTCTTCATTTGAAAAAAAAAGTCTTCATTGAAAAACAAGGCTTAATTTGAAATAAAAAGGTCTTCAGTTAAAGTAAAAATGGTATATAATCGTTATAATAATTTTAATTGTAATTTTATTCATTTTTGTAATTCTACAAAATAAAAGAAGAAAAGGAAAAATGATCAATAACATGAACAATACTAAAACTAAAGATATTGTCCAGGAGCACAAAAAGCGTGTCTTCCTAATTTATGGTCATTTGGAGTGGTTGTTTAGCTATTTCTCTTAGACCTCTCAAAGTTTAAAAGTTTATCATCGCAATTAATACAATTTGTAACTTAAAATAAAGATAGCACGTTCCAACAGTGTACAAGGGATAACTAGTATAGAAAGTACGGCGGGAACTGCATAGAGGCGAAATCGGATCATGACGCTATTTTGATAAAATTTAAACTCTAAGTTACTAGTTTCGTAACAACAAACGAGCATAATTTCGAAACCAATGAAGATAGAACCTTAAAATTTGAGGCAGAAGTGTTTTTTGTTATTTGCTTTGTGTTCGTAAAATTTTGGATGAATTGGAATAGTGGTTCTCCTCTACTCCAAGGCCTTAAAGCATGTATTCGAAATTAATAAAGATAGTAACTTGAAATAAATATAAAAGCTTTCAGTTAGGTATAACGTTGTTTTTTCCTATTTCTGTCTCTTACTTACTTATTTGTAGTGGCGGTTCAGGTGCCTCCTCAGAAACCCCAAAATTAAAAAGCTTAACTTTATAATTCATGAAGATAGAAACTTTATATTTGATACACAAAGGTTCTTTCCTATTTCCGTTCTTATTTAACACTTTTATATCTTTAAAAGGCTAAGAATTTTACCATAAAACATATTATGTATTATATTTTTTAAATTACAAACAAAATAATTTTTTACTAACCAATTAAATTTCTTTTTTTTTTTATTTTGATTATATCATGTATTTTATTAAATTATTACTTTTTATTGAATTATTATCAGTGTTACAGAATTACTCAATTAAACCAAACGCTTTTCGCGACATTTCGGTTTTTATAAATTATTTCAAATAGAGATAAAACAATACAAATAAATCTGAACATTTTTGGTTAAAGTTTCTAATTAATCAATAAAAAACAAAAAAAAAATTTAAACTAAATTTTTATTGTGGTATATAATTTAACACTCGTAATTTAAAATTATTAACTTAATTTTACTATTTTATTTTTTATTTTTAAGAGAACAATCTAATTTAATATTATACCTACTAAAAAAAAACTTTTTTATATTTTTTATTTGTTTTGGCATATGCTTAATAGTAATTTGATCACTTTGATTAAGTATTTGAAAATTATAAACCTAAAATTATTAAAGAGAATAAACTTGGTTAACATTTCATTTTTTTTTTGTCGTGTATTATTTGATATGAAAGTGTCGTGTTATTATTTGATATATAAAATGAATTTAAAATCCGATTTGAAGAATTGTTTAAATTTTGGCAAAAAAAGTAAATTTGTTTTATCCAAAGCTTTATTTTTAGAAGAAAGTTACATGGTTTATGCATGGGTTTTAGCAGAGATTGGTACCATTCATCTCTTGACTCATTTTTCATTTGTGAAGATTGTCAAAACAATACAATATAAATAAATCAATCTCTGATCTTGAAAATGAGAAAAACTTATTTTTGCAATAAAACAAATAACATCATTGTAAATAATACAAACGCTTCCCAGGATAGGGCGAAACCGTTTGATAGGTTATTCAGTCACGTTCCTTGTCAAAATAATGATACTCTATAATGCAAAAAATCAAAATGGAAATTCTCTCATTTCTGCCTAATTATTTTGATAATTTGAAAAATAATGTTAGAGATTTCATCGAAGCTCGTTCTAGTCTCCAACATGTTGATGTATTTTCATTTATTTTTTTAAGTTGTATTTTATTTGATATATTTTCATTTAACAAATTGTTAGTTTCTCAACATGATTCCTTTATTGAAAAACTAGAATCATTACATAATTCTACGAATGTATTCTTATTGGGGTTGATCACAAACCTTCAAATTCTAAAAAAAGTGCATACATTTAATAAAGGATTCCAGGACACATTTACAACACGTGAATTTGGAACGCAAAATACTTTGGAAACTTGTGAAATTGGTATTCAAACGGATCCAATAATTGTACATAAATTTGGGACTATATGGACTGAAGTTGAAAATTTTAACCTCTCTTCAGCTAATATTGAAAAGTTAAAAAATTCATCTATTTGTATTAAAGGAGTTAATCTCTTTTTTTTGCCATCTGTTGTTAAGTTTACACTTAAGTCTTTAGAAAATTATAATAATAGCAGGTATGTTTTAGCCAGACTCAGAGATAGCAGAATTTTTGAAAATGTTAGATTTTATCTAGCCTATCTTCATAATAAGTCTAATGATGTATGTATAGGTGGAAAAACTAATAAATCTCTGAAAATTGCTATTCAACAAGAAAGATTGCGAACTGATGTTATTGAGTTGCGTGATATGTTTATAACATATCATAACACATTTGAAATTTCTGCGGCAAATGCCTTGAATGTTCTTAATTTATATGCTTCTCATATTGCGTCAAACAGAATTAATTATCTTCGAAGGGTAAGGGAAAATCATGATAAGTACTTTCGTCCGCTACCAAGTGAGAGAAAATCTAGTTAACATTAATTTATCTCCTCTTAATTTAGTTAATCCTTGCAACACGTTATCTAAGTTATCTTTCTATTACCAAAAGGTAAAACGTCTATGTAACAAAACAAAAACGTTTCTCTCTAATTCTACGCTTTTATACTTTGATATCTTTCTTTTACCCGTAACTTGGCTTACTTCTTCAACTAACAATTTCGAACCTTTTTCTTCAGCTTTTATTGTTTTATCCCCAGTTTCATCGTACCATTTATGGTAAATACGAACCTCTTTACAGAATGATGGCTTTATGTAATAAATATAAACATAGTATTAACCTTCAACTAACCAAATTGGCAACGTGTCATGAAAAAAGATCCAAAAATCTTTTGGATCTTCTGATCCACCAAACACTTAAATTATTCTTTAATTAGTGTTGAAAATTATTAGGGCATTAAGACTCACTGTAAGTGAGACATTATACTCTAAAATACTAATATATAGTATATTAGTAATATGTAGCTTATTAATAATAATTTATTTTTCATTTTAAAAACAGAAATTTGTTATCATGTCGCAAACAAAAACAATCCGTAACAAATGCGTACATTAGGAGGGATTTTTATATATAATAAAAATTAATAAAAGTATTGTATGCGTGATTCTGAATTGATAAAGATATTATAATCGGTTAAAAAATCAAGGTTATGTACATCTCCTGGAAAAAGTTTGTAACCAACTATAAAAATCCCTCTGAACTTAGAATGTGTTATAAAATAATACATTGTCCATGTAAGTATTATGTCTTCCCTGTAACTGGAAAATAGTCCCTTCGCAGTTGACATGCACTTACGGCCGCGCTTCCGCTTCGCCTGAGGCACGGCGGGCTCGCGGCGTCCTGTCACTTCCTCACATATTAAACATACACTTAATATCTATATGTTTAATCTGGTTTCTCTCTAATAACCGCTTTTGTCTTGTTTGTTCATAAGTCGTGACACACTCAAAATACTCAAAAAAATCATTATGCATTGTTATGTCTCTAAAAGAAGTATTTAAGTTTTTAATATAACAGAAAGCTTTATTTTTGGAATTAGTTTTTTTCTTTTTGAAATGTTTTAAGAATTCTTTTAGGTAGGTCATAAAATCCTAAGTTATGGCGTTTTGTTCCATTTGGTGGGTGGCAAAAGAACAAAAAATTATGTGGATGATATGTCCCACCAATTTAAGGACATTATGACTCACTTATAGTGAGAGATTTTGTCCAAATTGAATGGGCATAAGAGATGAGACATATTGCGCGAGGGCATAATGGCCAAGGGTTACATGACACGTTGCCAACCAAATTTACTTTAAAGAAAAACTTAAATTTGCATCGTTGAAATTTTGGGAGTATTTTTTGTATATTATTGATTTTTGTTTATTTTTCATATTAAATTTATACTTAAATTTGTTCAAAAATTTTGTTTATTGTTAAACTTTTAATTATTATTTTAATGAATTTGTTACCTACTTATTTTAAAACTTTTTTTCTATTACAATTTGTGGGTTTTAAGTAAAAATTTGTAATGTGTTTGAATTAAGCATGAGTCAAATAAATAAATGAATAAACCAATTTCCATAGGTACTATATAATTAAGAAAGTGTGTACGTTACTTCAGTTGTGTTCGAAGGTACTTGGTGCATGTGTAAAATTTTTTAAAATTTTTTTTATATATAAATCAATTATATATATTTAATTATATTTTGTCATAGTATTTTAGAGATATATTTATTGCATATTTTGCATTTATAAGCTTTTCAAAAAGGTATATATACTAAAAATTTAAATTAATTTCAATCTTGAAAAATTTAAATTTTGTGATAATGCTAAAATGCTAATCAAAACATTAATGGTTTTAAACGTGGAAAATGATAGTTGCCCTTGTCAACTTTAAAATACCTATGCAAGATTTATCTTCTAATATATAAAGAAGAAAATTTGTTTGTTTGTTCGTTTATTTGTTTGTCCAGGATTCACGTGAAAACCACTGGTCCGATTGTCACAAAATTTTAAAGGAATAATTCTGGGAGCCCGGGGGGTGACATAGGCTATGTCAGATTTTTATAAGTCAACAGGTTGCGGCTCCAGAGCTGTTTTAAGCTTTTTCGTTTTTTGGATGTCGAGTCAAAACGGCTTGACCGATTGACTTGAAATTTTGCACAAATGTTCGTCTTAGCAACCGGAATTAGTTGTATAAGTTTAGTTGGAATAAATTAACCCATTTCGGCCTGGCGGGCTTCCAAAAAATTTTGTGTTTGCGATTTGTGTCCAATTTTACAGGGTGGTTTCGCAGTCGAAAAGAGAGTCTGTCACAAATTTTTGTTGAGTTCGGTCAACCCGTTTGGGCACGAGGGCCCAATGAAGCTTTTCCAATGTTTTTGATGTCGAGTCAAAACGGTTTGACCGATTGACTTGAAATTTTGCACAAATGTTCCTCTTAGCAATCGCAATTAGTTGTATAAATTTGGTTGAAATAATTTAACCCATTTCGGCCTGGCAGACTTTCAAAAACTTTTGTGTTTTCGATTTGTGTCCAATTTTACAGGTTGATTTTGCAGTCTAAAGAGAGGCTGCAAAAAGTTTTAGTTAAGTTCGATTAACCCGTTTTCACGACGACGCCATGAAGTTTTCTATAAATTTTATTTTCTTATACGATTAAAAGTATTTTATTGAAAATTTTGTACCAACATTTTAATTAAAACCCACATGGTTAATTTGGTTTTGACCTGTTTGTGTGTTTTGAACAAAGATTCAATGAAATTTTCAGTTTTCTTCAAATGAAATCTAAAAATCAAAAATTTCAATTTCTTATATGCTTAAAAAATAGTATTTTAAAAAAGTTTTTCCAAAAAATAAGCCTACATTTCTCTCATAAAATCATAAAAAAACGAGGAAGAGCGTATTACAACTTTCAGGTGAGTACTAAACAAAATGTAAGTTGAAAAGCAAATGTTTAAACCTTTTCTAAACCATCGACTATATTTTATTCAAACGTTGGCAATTCAAGAAAACTACTATTGACATATTATAATGACATAATGGCAAACTTAGTATCCCCATTTGACCAATAATGATTTTAATTCAGTTAACATTATTCGCCGGAAACCTAACATCCTCAACTTTATCGTCAAGGAGCACCAAATTGTCAAGAAGCACCATGTATAGAAAAATTAGAGATAATCGTTCAAACTGTTTTTTAAAGTTTTTGTTTCGGAATCGGTTAAAAGAACTCGACAAAACATTTTTTAAGCATTCGCCTAATTCAAAGAAGTTGTACCTACTTTCAGAAATTGGACGTAATTTACTTACAAATTTTTTTTTGAACAATCGTCGGGTCGGCAGGGGTTAACAACTTCCAAGTCTGTTAGTAAATTGAACTTCATTTTCGAAGAAGAACACATATATAAAATTTGAAGTTAATCGGTTAAATCATTTCTAATATATAACAAAGCAACGAAAAAACCTATAAAAAGCTGTTGGGCCACGATGGGTTAACGGAACTCCACAAATATTTTTTTGTGGCTTCATTTATAAGCAAAGTAGTATTTCAAAAAATTGGCTGAAACTTGCGTTTTTACAGTTTGCAAGCTTCCGGGCAACGCCGGGTAAATCTGCTAGTTATTTTATAAGATTGAATTTTATAAAATAATATTTTTAAATAAAATAATTTTTACTTATTTCATCAAAACACAAAAAATATTTTAGTTTTATTTAAAATTTTTATTTAGTGTTAAACGTAACGAATTTAGACTTAAACTAACTTTTTAGTTTTACAAATTTTATAATTCACATGTAATTTTAAATACTGATTATTATTAATATTTACAAAGAAAAAAAAGAACAAGTAAGGAAACAGTCAGTCGGTTTCACCGACTTACAAGTACCATACACCTACCTACTTCATACTTAATGAAAAGTCGATAAGTCATTTTAAAACCATAAAAGTTTTTTAAATTTGATCGTAAGACATAGCTAAACAATTAATTTTATAATACTAAAACATTTTCTAACTATTTTCTCAATTCAAAATTCTAACCAATTTATCTATTTTAAAATATTGGACAACAAATAAACTTGAAATAAATGGATTCGTAAAATGCAATTATAAAACTACATATTTAAACCTTTTTATCCAATTCAATAAAATTTTACAAACATGCAGCAATTATTTCATTTTAGTATTTTTAGCAGTAGTGTTTTTATATATATTATAAATATTATATTTATTATTATAAAAGTTTATATAATTTAATGGTTTTTAATGTTAATTAAAACCATTAATGCTTTCATTAGCTTTTTATCACAAAGTTTAATAATCAAAATATGCAATAAATGTATATCTAAAATACAATTATAAATTTAGAACTTAACATATAATTCATTTAGATATAAAAATAAATTTTACAACTTAAGTATCATACACAATTTCTTAATTATACATTAGTATGGTAATAATTCAATAAAATACTCGTATATGATATAATCAAAATTAAAAAAACGAAATTTAATTTTAAAACAGGTAATAGGTTAGGTAGCCCTTTAACTAATCAAAGGTCCCAGAACCAGCACCATTCCGATTTCTTATGATCCCCGCAGTACTTTCAATATCATTTATTTATTTTATTTTATTTTGAACCAAAACAAGGTTTTTACAAAAAATTCTTATAGCGAAAATTTAAAATTAACATGAAATTTGATTACAAAGCATAAATTTAAATACATAAAAATCAAAAGTTTGTTTATTTTTTTTTTTTGTAGATTGTAAAAAATGCATACATAGCGAAAACACAGTTAAAATGCAATTTATAAAGTAAAAAAAAAACAAAAATAACTAAATTATAAAATTATAAAATAATGTTAACTTGAAGTGTAATACGAGTATAATATATTGAAGATTAAAATTATTGTCATAGATCATTGAGAAATTTTAATTTATGTTTAAAAGTGTATCTAGAAATTTGTGTTGAAAAAACTGTGTTTATTGAATGTAATGCAACATCTGTTTATTGGTTCATTTTTTCCATATTCTGTTCTATGAGTATTTTCAACTAAATATTTAGTGCTTCTCGTATTTCTGCCCCCATTATTTATTTTAAAATTATCTGCTAAAAACTGAACGTCAATGTTTTTGCTTAAGACGTTAAAAGTAAATCAAGAAGAAAAAATTTGCCTGCGTGAGGATGAAGTTAGGATATTAAATGATTTAAGTCTTACGAGATAGCTAGGCAGAATTGAATAATCTCTAGGATTATATTTATTTCTCAAAGTAAATAAAAGAAATTGCTTTTGCACGGATTCTATTCTATCAGAATGTATTTGAAATGCGGGATCCCACACAATATTACCATATTCAAGAATAGATCGTACTAAGGAACAATAAAGAGCTTTAGTTACAGCGATGTTGCTGAATTCTTTAGCTCTTCTTTTTATGAACCCGAGCATTTTGTTTGCCCTAGAAATTGTATACTCATAATGAAGATGGAAGTTCAGTTTATCATCGAACAGAATCCCTAAATCGTAAGGAAACTTGTTTGTTGATTTTAAACAAGCGTTTGATAGTGTAAGTAGGGATCAAGTTCTTGCTTCCTTGTTAAGACAGGGAGTACCCAAAAAACTTGCCAACGTAGCTATGATGACAATGAGCAAATCTAAAGCTAAAATAATGATACAATCAAAAATATCTACAGAATTTTATATTAAGTCGGGTGTAAGACAAGGCAACGCTCTCTCTGCCATGCTGTTTAACATGGTATTGAATTATGCAGTTGAGAAACTCGATAAGGGAGGAAACATATTTATAAAGTCTCATCAAATAATTGCTTATGCTGACGATATAGTAATCGTATCAAGAAGTTATATCTCTATATCCTCGACTGAGGCGTTTATTGTGCTCGAAAGTGAGGCAAAAAAAGTTGGTTCAGCTATCAATGAAATAAAACAAAATATATGAAAATGTCGCGAAATGAAAGTAGAAGATACCCACAGAATATTACCATTGGGGAATACAATTTCGAAGGTATTAAGAGTTTCTCATATCTCGGAGTAATAGTTAGAAATGACAACAGCATGCATCATAACGTACAAGATAGAATTAATGCAGGAAACAAATACTACTACGTACATAAAAAGCTAATACAATCTAAATTAATAACCAGACAATAAAAATTAATCTATATATATAAAAATAAAAGTTTGTTTATTTGTTTGTTTGTTTGTTTGTTTGTTTGTTTGTTTGTTTGTATGTTTGTTTGTAGCGAATAGACTCCTAAACTGCCCAGCCGATTTTCATGAAAATTTGTATATGGGGGTTTTTGGGTACGGAAGGAAATCGTGGCCCAAAAATTTTGCTCTAACGGACCGCCAAGTTGGGGCTGTGGTGCAAGTATTTAAACTTCTTTGTTCTAAAATGAAAACGTTTTGACCGATTGACTTCAAATTTTGTATACGTGATGCTCTTTGAGAATTGAGTAGACGCTATTAACAGTTTTGGAATTTGTTAACCCATGTCGGGCCGACGGGTGGTCAAAAAAAATTTTGGGTCCAAATTTTGTCCGATATTATGAAATTCAGCTTTGGCTTAAAAGCAAACCCCAAAAAAAATTTTGTTGAGTTCCATTAACCCATTGCGGCCCAACAGCTTTTTATAGGTTTTTTCAATATTTTACTCTAAATTCGAAACGGTTTGACCAATTGATTTCAAATTTTGTATACGTGATGCTCCTTGAGAATTGAGTAGACACTATTAACAGTTTTGGAATTTATTAACCCATGCCGGGCCGACGGGTGGTCAAAAAAAAATTTGGGTTCAAATTTTGTCCGATTTTATGAAATTCTGCTTTGGCTAAAAAGAAAACCCACAAAAAAATTTTATTTGACTTGCATTAACCCATTAGGGCCCAACAGCTTTTTATAGGTTTTTTCAATACCTAACTCTAAATTAAAAACGGTTTGACCGATTTTCTTCAAATTTTGTATACGTGCTCCCCTGTGAGAATTGAGTTGACACTATTAACAGATGTGGAATTTGTTAACCCATGTTGGCCCGACGGTTGGTCAAAATAATTTTGGAAGATAATATTGTCAAAATTTGCGAAGTACTGCTTTGACTAAAAAGAAAGCTTCAAAAAATTTTGTTGAGTGATTTGGAAGCAAATTACGTCCATTTTTGCGTAATGCTGCTTTGCCCAAAGAGAAAGTGTAGTTCCGTTAACCCAGTGGGGCACAGTGGCTTTTAATAGATTTTTGCGTTACTTAACTCTAAATTAGAAACGATTTGACCGGTTTTCCTCAAATTTTATATGTGTGAAACAACTTGAAAATAGAGTTGAATCTGCTAACAGTCGGTCCTACGATTGTTCAAAAAAAATTTTTTGGAAGTAAATTACGTCAAAATTTGGAAAGTAGTTTGTACTGCTTTGAATTACAGAAAGTTTCAAAAATTACTAGAACATTATTCTTTTTAAAACCTAGAAAAATGGTTTTAAAAAGATTGCTTTCATTCATTTTAAAATTTACATGTGTAAACCGAGTGTAATTTTTGTGTTAACTTTTTGCAATAACATCAACTTCAATTAAACCTCCATTGAGAGGCGCAGCAACGCGCACCGGGTATTAGCTAGTAATTTATAAAACTATCATACGACCAGTGATAACATATGGCTGTGAAGTATGGAGTCTGACGAGGCATGATGAAAATAGCTTAAGAGTATTTGAAAGAAAAATACTGCGTAGAATTTTTGGCGCAAAAAGACTCGAAAGTGGAGAATATGAAAGAAGAACTAATTCTGAACTCTCCGAGTTAATAGAAGGAAAAGACATAGTAAAATATGCAAAAGCGCAGCGCCTAAGATGGGCAGGCCATGTTGCTCGATTGAAGGAAAACCGCGCTCAATATAAAATTATGTATGCAATCCCTGAAGGAACAAGAGCAAAGGGACGACCAAGAAATAGATGGGCTGATAATATTGATAACGATGCTAGAATTCTTAATGTCCGAAATTGGAGATCAGGAGCACAAAATAGAGAACAATGGCGAGCAGTTGTAAAGCAGGCCAAAGCTCACCCCGAGCTGTAGAGCCATATGATGATGATGATGAGAATCCCTAAATCGGTAATATTTTTAACTCTTTCAAGGTTTACATTATTTATATTATAACCGAAAGTAATGGTAGATCTCTAAAAATAATATAAAAAAGTAATAATAATAATAATAATTATAATTAAATTTTAAAAATTATAATTAAATTTTAGATAATCCCGCCATCCAAAGATAATCACCTGACCCCGCCCTACTTGCTAAGTTTTTAATAATAATAATAATAATAATAATTTTCGTTTTTTAATATTAAGAGCATTAGTGTAATAAGGTACTATTATTTTAAATTTTAATGTATTCAGTGACATTACTTAGATTTTAGAACAATCAATTTGGTGCAAAAAAAAAAAAAAAAAAAAAGAATATATTATAAAATTCTGTTAAAATTGAGTTAAAAGTATAAAAATTTCGTTAAAATCAAATTTGTATTAAAAATAAAATAAAATATTCTTAATTAAATAAAAACTCTAAAATAAACTTTTGTCAAATAAATGAAACAAGATTGTTATAAAAAAAAAAAAATAAAATTAAACAAAAAAATATATACTTACATAAATAAATATAACTCTGCATTAGCTCTTAAATATAACTCTGCATTAAAATCAGAGACAAAAAATATTTAATAAAAATAAATTTAAAAATGAAAGGTGAAATAGAAATTCTCCGCCAAATGGTCATGCTACTAAAACTATTAATGTCAATAAAAACTTATCATTCCTCTTACAAATTTAGAAAACAGACAAATAATTGAGGAATTAGAATACATAATTGATTTTGAAAATAAAACTTATATAATATATGAAGATGGTTTAAGTTTAAGCGAATTAAAACTAAGTAAAAATTGTGTAATAATAAAAAAAAAAAACTAATAACTAGTCCTAATAAACAAATTTTTGAGTTATCACAAGATAAAATTTTAAATAATGTAAAAAACAAAAGAATGGAAAGTAATTGTGATGAAAGAAAAGTAGATTTAAATGGAAATTATTGTACTAGCTTTAACAATTGTACAATCAATATAAATAATAAAACCTACCCTTACAAGATATATAAATACATTGAAAAATATAATATACCTAGCTTTGAAAATATTACTCTCCGCAATGAAAAAGTTACCATTTGAAAATATTTTATTAAACCAAAAAAAAAAAATATAGAAGAAATTCAAGAACTTAAATTTCATAAAATAGTCACTTATGGATTAGGATCATGTATTCTTATCGTAAATTTTATACTATTTATTCTTTTAAGTTTTCTTTATTATAAATACAAATTGTTAAATCTTAATGTAATAAGTAGTCTTTTAAGTAACATTGATAACAAATTCACTCACAGAAATGCTGTAACTACCTTACCAAAGCATAAGACTACTTCAACAAATGTAAGACCGAAATTTATGGAAATGGCTAATATATATAATCTTAGTATTCCTAATTTAAATCAAATACAAAAATAAAAAAAAATTAAAAAAAAATATAAATATGTAGTTAAATAGAAAACTACTTTATGATTTTTTTTTATATATGAATGTTTTTAAGATTAAATTTAACAATTTTATTTATTTCCATTTTTGCTATGTAACTGCAATGTAAACTTAATTTACACTTAATAAAATATCAGATTTCATATACCTATAGGTAATTAACATAGTTTAAATTTTGGTTTTTATTTGAAAAATATTTTTTATGTACCTAATATTTATATATAAAAAAAAATTATTATATTTTAATTAAAAAAACTTATAATATATGAAATAAATTTAAAGATCATATAATGAAAAATAATGGAAATTATACCGAAAATTTGACCATCAACTTAATAAAATATTTAAGGAAAAAATATAATTTAATTTGATTGTAGCAATATTGTTGAATAGCTTTGTTTTATCAACTTTTGCATTTGAGCAGAAATATTATTAGGTAAACCGATAAAATAAAATTCTATTTATTGTATATGAATGTACTATACAATATTTTAAAATTAAAAAGAAAAATGTTGTTATTCTGAATAAAACAATAAAAAGAAAATAAAGAGCTAAAATGAAATAAAAGTCGACGTAACTCTTAAGAGAATGTCGCTTATTTCATTAATGAACCTCCAACATTATTTCCGTACAAAAATTTTTCAGATTTCCATTTTATATAAAAAAACAAAAATTAATCCAAAAAAAAAAAAAAAAATAATTTTTCACTTAATTTTTTTATAACTAACCTAGCCTAACTGTTTTTGTACCTATCATAATTTTTTTATTTTGTAAACATAAATTTAATTGGCATTTTTAAATTTTTCAAGTTCAAGATTTGCAATACTTACCTACGTTACATTAAAATTTAGAAGTAACAAATTAAAATTTAAAACGAAAAAAAATATAAACTGAAACTTAGAATTAAGTATATATTTTTATAATCATATTTTATTTTTAAACATTACTTTAAAGACTATGGAGACTTGTTATCAAGGGGTGGAGGAGTTAGCCATAACATTATTATTGTTATAATTATTAAATTTTTTTATGTATTATGAAAATAGTCGTTGTTTATATTATGCTTATATTTATAAATAAAACATTTTTTATTTTAACAATGACAGGAAATGCAATTAAGCATTCCTGTTTAATTGTTTTAATAAATTAAAATTTTAAACAACGATTATTTTTGATGATCTTAGCATTAAGATAATTTAAATATTTAAATAGGTATATATAAGTAAATTTTGTAAAATAAAAATGAGTCTGAAGACCACACTAAAGCAAACAAAGTCGTTTCATTCATGTTCTGAAGAACATATATGTATAAAAAAACATAATTCGTATGGCAATTGCTCGAACCCACTCCACACTCCAACTAAATGTTGCACAAACTTTGGTCATAGGTAAAACTAAATTACTTTTAGAAAAATTGGGTGTCTATCAATAGGTTTGCTCATAAAAAAAACGTAGTTGTATGGCAGGTTATCGAACTTGGATTTCAATAGCGATGACGGCTATTGCATAAGAACGAATTTGTGAAAATTTCAAAATCCTAGCTCCTTTATTCTTTAAGTTAACGTGCGAACCGACGTTCATACTTAGCGAAATCGATTTATTTTTCGATTCTGCTCCGATCCATACACTTGAGTCTTTATCTACCCCTCCTGCTTCTCGGCGTCACAAACTTGATGGCAAATATGGTATACCCTTTTGACTTCTAGTCATACGGGTATAAAAACAATTTTTTATTGATCGGTGTGCACAGAACATAACAATCCAAAGAAATTATGGCAAATAATTAATTATTCTATTTGTAATAGAACAATTAATTACGAATAGTTTACCTAAAATATCAATTATAATGGGACCATGATGCAAAACCCTAATTAAATCGTTAATTGTTTTAATGATCACTTTTCTACAAATATTGATACTAGATATCGAATACAGATACAGAGTGTTACGAAAGAAATTTCGGAAAACCAATTCTTTATACCCACACATACATATAATGGGTATAATTACGAGTAAATTGCTTCTCCGTTTGTAACGCATTTATCTAGACGAGCTTGATATAGTGTCAAGGGTACGTATCGGATCAGCATTGGAAAATAAATCGGTCTATCTATGTGTGTCTTACAGTCCGTCCGTGTGTCAGCACAATAACTCAAAAACTAAAGGAGCAACAATTTTGAAATTTTCACAAAATATTTTTCAAGCAATTTCTAGGTTCCCTTTTTTTCTTTGGTTGATCCCCGAACAAAATTTCGGATAGTTCTCGAACATCAAAATTTTTTAAAATCCAATATTTCACATAAAAATTTGAAATTTTGCAGTAAATCTTGTATACAACATATAATTATTTGAATTTATTTTTTTTGTTTTTTTTTTGTTTTGTAGATAAAAAATCTTTCGAGCTACGATTTTAAATGATTTAAATTACGCGTATTTTAAAAAATTTTAGATAAGCAAAAAAGAACACAAAGTTTTTTTCTAAGTAACTGGTTTGATAAATAATTTATAAGAATTCAAATAATCTAATATACAGGGTGTCCGAGACTCAAGTACGCGCACTACACTCAGTGATTGGGGGCATTAAAACAAACAAAAAATTGTACTGGAGTGGGGGAATCTATTGTGGACCCTTTTCGAGATATGAGGGATTAAAGATTTAAGGAGACTTTTCATAAAAAAATCAATAACTTTTCAACAGCTTACTGTAGAGAGATAAAAAAAAAATCCATTTTGTAGAGTAAGTTGTCAGGTTCAAACCGATTTAAAATGAAAAAATTATGTTTCAAACTCTATTTTCTTTTGAAGCACACTGTATCTGGGGTACTTTTTATAGCATATTTCAAGACAGCTTTTCAAGCCCTATAATTAGTACATAATAACTTTTTCTCTATCTCTAACCATTTTTGATATGAAGAATAGAAAAGTGTGTTATTTTCAATCGGTTCAAACAGAAAAATTATAAAATTTTTTTTATCTATTTATTTGTTCATTAATATTTTATAAGAAATTTTAAATCATTTTATCATGTTATTTTAAACATTTTCTCATTTAATGTTTTAGTTTCTTTCTATAATAAAAAGTAAAGAAACAGTCAGTCGACTTAGAAATACGTTTCACCTATTTGGTTCAAATTTAATTAGATATCCATATCCATAATGTCTTAATTATATATCACTTATGGTAATAATGCAATAAAATATATGATATAATAAAATTAAAAAAAAGGAATTTAATTGTTTATTATAAAAAGATTTAGTTTTTAATTTAAAAATTTTGTTTAAATTATGGTAAAATTCTTAGCCTTTTAAAAATATAAAAGATTTAGTTTTTAATTTAAAAATTTTGTTTAAATTATGGTAAAATTCTTAGTCTTTTAATAATATAAAAGTGTTAGATAAAAACGGAAAAAGGAAAGAATACTCGTGTATCAAATTTAAGGTTTCTATCTTCATGAATTTCGAAAATAAGCTTTTTAATTTTGGGATTTCTTAGGAGGCACCTGAACAACCACTACAATTAAGTATAAATTTTGGGGGCAGTAGGGAATAGTAAATACATTTTTTGGCTTCAAAATTGTACTCGTTTTGCCTCAAATCGATCAAAAGCTTCTAGAATCCGAACTCATTGTCCGAACTCGACCAGAACCAATTCCCATGGGACTTTCATTACTAGTAACTTAGAGTTAAAATTTCATCAAAACAGCGGCATTATTTTTTGAGTTATGGTGTTTTTAAGATATATGTTTGTTAGTCCTTGAACTTTTCAAAGGTTCCAGAAGCCGAAACCATGGTGCAATTTCCCTCATATGCAGTCCCTGTCATAGTTTAAATACTAGTTAACCGTTGTACACAATTGGAAAGTTCTATCTTAATTTTAAGTTACTATTTTTATTAATTTCGATGATAAGCGCTTAAACCTTGAGGGGTCTAAGAATTGTACTGAACCACTACCACTCCGATTGAACCAAAATTAAGGGGACGCGCAGGAAATTGTAAAGAACATCGATGGGCAAAATTTAAAGATTCTACATTTATTTGAAGTTACTATCTTTATTAATTTCGAAAACTTGCTTTAAGGTCTTCGGAACTGTGTGGCTGATCCCCGGCTGAAATTTCAAAATTTTATAAAACCAGCTATCATTTGCCGTTTTCAGATTGAAAATACACTTAACAGAACACTTGGTATACCAATTTAAATATAGAGCTTTTTTGAAATTTTAAATTCAAATTTAAATTCGGGGGCTGTAGCTTTATCAGCCGTCAAAATTAAGAAAAACCTTTGACATATTTTGAAATATAATTAAAGAGCTTTCAATTTTGAATATTACTAAAAAAAATTTTGAACTGGTATTCCAAGTTACAGGTGTTTAAAAATAAAAAAATTTCTATTTTCGAGGCCTTGGAGATCCTGAATACGGGGCTTGACAAAAAAATTTTATTAACAGAATCCTACTAATTTTTAAGGATCTAACATCTCCCAATATTTCAAGACCCTAGCATGAACCGTTTAAAAGATATGTGTGGCCAAGAATTTTATAAAAATTGAGTTTAGCATTATGGTAAATTTTAGTATCGTATGGCAACCCTAAATATTTGTCGTTTAAAAATTTTAAAATTCTATAAAGCCAGCTATCTTTTGCCGTTTTCAGATTGAAAATGCACTTAACAGAACTCTGGTTATAACAATTTAAAAATAGGGCTTTTTCCAACTTAGGAGGGCTGTAGCTCCGTAACGGCTGGAGGGCTACAGAAAAAATGTTCTTCTACGAAATTATTTTTTTTGAAATACCTCATCATCATCTTTTGGCGTTACAACTCCTAGTGAGTTTTAGCCTTCTTCACTATCTTCCTCCATTCATCTCTGTTTCTCGCGGTGGTTTTCCAGTTTATTTCCCCTAGTTTTCTGGTATCGTCTTCAATGTTATGTTCCCATCTTAAGCAATGGTCTAGCATTATAAATTTTATATTGTACTCTATTTTCCGCCGTTCTGATGACATGCTCCGCCCAACTTAATCTACTGGACTTTATATGTTTTACAATGTCCTCGTTCTCTGCTAGCGCATATAATTCTGGATTGTGTTTTCTACGGTATTCGGCGTTTTCATTTCGTATTGGACCATAAATAGTTCTAAATATCTTTCTTTCAAATATTTTTAACATTTCTTCTTCATTTCTATTCATGGTCCATGTTTCACTTCCATAAGTTGCTACTGGGCGTATGATGGTTTTCTATATTTGCACCTTTGCTCTTCTTGTTATTAGCTTGGATGTCATTAGCTTCTTATGAGAGTAGTAACATTTGTTTGCTGCCTGTTTTCTGTTTTGTACGCAGGCTTGGCTACTGTTATTGTTTTTTAATATTATGCCAAGATATTTCTAGCTATTAACACCTTCAATTTCATCTTGTTCAATTTTTATATTTTGTGGTAGTCTTCTTTCTTCATTTCTTGACATTTTTAGGTATTTAGTTTTTGCTATATTTATATTTAAGCCTATTTTACGCGATTTTTCTGTTATTAATTTAAATTTTTGTTTTTATTTTTTTTTTTTAAGCGCTAACTGTTCAACTGTTAGGCTAATAAGCCTGTCTATACCATAGGTATATGTTGGAACAGGGGGTCATATTATATTCGTGTTATTAGAATTGGTCTTATTTCAATGTCGTACACCGCTTGTACTAATAAATTTTTCTGATGTAGAGTCCTGTATTAATATCTTATTCATGGAATTTTGCATTGTCATCATTACAAGACCAGTCAACTTTTTGGACACGCCCAGTTTCAATAAGGTCTTCGGAATTTATTTTCTGTTAACGCTATCGAATGCTTGTTTGAAGTCTATAAATATCATATGCAAATCAACATTATACTCATAGCATTTCTCCGTGATTTGTTTAACCAGAAATGCTTGATCTATTGTCGATCTGCCATTTCTAAAACCACACTGGTACTCTCCGACCTGCTCTTCATATATTGGTTTTAATCTCTCATATAAAACATTTGACATAACCTTATATGCACAATTTAGCAGCATTATTCCCCTGTAATTTTCACAGTTTAACTTGTTCCCCTTCTTGTGTATGGGGCATATTAACCCTACACTCCATTTTTTAGGCATAGCTTTATTGCTCCATATTTCAACTATTAATCTGTGAATTCTATCATGAAAAAATTCCCCGCCATTTTGTAATAAATCCGCTGTTATTTGGTCATCACCCTGGGCTTTATTACGCTTGATTTTTTTCATTGCTTCACTAATTTCTTCTGCTGATGGTGGTATGTCTTTAGGTTTCACGTTGTACATTATATCATTGTTAATTTCTGCACTTATATGGTTTATATTTAACAGATCTTTGAAGTATTCGGACCATCTATTTAAAACCTCGTTTTCTTCTGACAATATTTTATTGTCTTTGTCCATGCAGACTACTAACCTTGGTTGAAAGCCTCTGGTTTCTTTCTTTATGTTTTCGTAAAACCGTTTTACATTGTTTTGATCTTGCTCATTCTGGATTTCAATTATTTTGTTTCTCATCATTAATTTCTTTTTCCTACGACAAATTTTTGTAGATATTCTTCTTTTTTCGATGTATTGCATTCTATTTGCTCTTATGTTATTCTGTAATGTCTTTTCTCTAGCTTTATTCTTCTCTTCTATTGCTAGTACACATTCTTCATCAAACCATTCAGAATTTATTTCAGGTCGCTTTCTTCCTATAACTTCTCTCGCTGCGGTAATTAACCTTTCTTCTATTTGCGACCATTTTCCATCTACAGTTTCATTTGTACCTTCTAGGGACTCTATTTTTGTTCTTATTGCACTTGGTATTGTTCTTCTAAATCAGTTTCCTTAAGCTTTCCATTATCCCATTTCACTAATTTTACTCCACCCTTTTTTGCAATATTTGATATTCTTTGTCTTACTTTTGCAACAACAAGGAAATGATCGCTGTCACAATTAACTTCGCGGCATGTTGTGATGTTTATTATTGATGTTGCCCATCTTTTTGACACTAGTATATGAACAATTTGATTTACTTCGTTTGTTCCCGGTATTTTCCATGTGCCTTTGTAAATATGTTTCCGTTCAAAGGCCGTACTTCTGACCCGCATATCTTGTTCGCACGCTAATTGACACAATCTTGCGCCATTATTGTTTGTAATTTCGTGTAATGAGAATTTTCCTGCGATTTTATGTATATGTGCTTCTCTTCCAATCTTTGCGTTAAAGTCTCCCATGAGTACTATCGTGTCATAATTATTTATTCTTTCACTTACATCTCCAAGATTTTCATAGAAAGCATCCTTCTCATTTTCAGTTGGTCCATATGCGTTTATAATTGTAATATTGTTAAATTTACCTTATAATTAATCTTATAAGGAAATAGGAAGGCACAGCGCGATACCAAATTTGGAGGTTCTAACTTCATTGGTTTCGAAATTATGCACGTTTGGCCTAAATTTGATGAAAAAGTTCTAGGTTCCGAACCCATGGTCCAATCTCGACCGTACGCAATGCCCTCCGTAGTTTCATTACTATTAACCTAAAGCACAAATTTGATGAAGATAGCGTCCTTTGTTGTTGAGATATCGTGATTTTTTTTATTAGTTCTTTAGTCCTTGAACCGATTAAAAGGTCCAGAATCTGAACCTTAGGGCGGATTTCACCCATTTGCAATTCCCGCCATACTTTCAGTCCTAGTAACCTTCAGTTAAAATTTCATCAAGATAGCTCAATTATTTTTTGAGTTATCGTGACTACGGATGGACGTGCGGAAATGGCTATATCGACTCAGGAGGTCACGCTGTTCACAAATATATATACTTTTCCATATCTAGCTCGCTTCCTTTAGATGGTTACAAACACCATACCAAAGTTAATGTACCCGTTATACCTATTCTATAGGTGTAGGGTATAATAATTTGTATAGTTTTCTTATATTTTTTATTGTAATTTTGCTTAATAGTTACATTATTATATCATCTGTTTATGTTATTTTGCATTATAAAAAAAAAAATTATGCTAAAATTTTTATTATGTATCAAGTTTTTCGAAATTCAAAAAATTAGTCTTGAAATTCAGAAGTAGTAAATTTGATACCCAAAATTATTTTTGGGCATTAATGCACAACGTCCCTTCTGATTGTATTGGGGTGATTTCAAATCAACAAAATTGACTAATAATTTTTGTTCTAGTAAATACTCTATGTATATGATTTCTTTATGCAAATACATTAAATTTTAGAAGAATCCGATAAATAAAAAAAAAATAACACACAAATATATGAAATTTAAGATTTCAGTTTAAAAATCTATATCATGTCGTTTTCAGTAGTAAAAATGTCAGAGAGAGCATTTCCAATTTTGGTAAAAAAATTATTTTTATTTCATTATTCATTAATCAACTAAATATTCCATGCTTGTTTAAGAAACTGATACAATTATTCCTATTTCATTTATTGTTTAACTTTTTCATGGTTGTTCACTCTGTAGGCATATCGTAACTGTACAAAAAAATGTTAACTTTTAGTAATATATAGGTGTGTTTTTTATCTTTTTAAACAAGTTTATTTTGTAATGAACCCAAGGTCAATTTTAAACAATATGGTTTTAAATTTTTTTAAGCATAGATTTTCATATTTATATGTCTATTAAGATACACATTACTTTAACATTGTTCTATTTTTGAAATTTTAATTTATATTGATTTGATAAATTTGTGTGTAAATATTTATTAAATTGATATTAATATCAATATTTTTTCTTAACTCTTATTAAAATTTTAAATCGAAATCTATGTCAAACAATTTTAAAATTAATTTTAGTTAATAATATTATCAATAAACAAGTGATGAAAAAAACCAAGGGTTTTTAAAAAAGCACATTAAATCAAAAAAAAGCACATCAAAATAATATAGTGTTTCATACTGAGTATTTTATCGGAATATAATGCTGAAGCTTCAATGTTAACGTTTAATTTAGGAAATATATACGTTGGTGACTAAGTTACTACTCACTTATAAAAAACGTAATTTTTTTAGTTTTTAAGTCCTAATAGCCTTCTATGGGGAAGGTTGCCTAATTTCTCAAGGATTTAATCCTCACTACTCCCCTTCAGTAGTTCTTACTCAGCGTCTGTTCACCAGAGGTGCGGCTGAAATCGGGCGTCGGGTCTTGTAGCAAGCGGCTCGCTATACAAACGTGTCAAAATCCAAAAGCATCTGGTCCAGAATGGGCGGCTTCCTGGTCTGCGTCTGATCCCAGAGGGACGGCAGTAAATCAGCAGAAGGAAAACTGTAAACCCTTTAGAAGGCAACGGGAAACCACTAAACCACTAAATATCCCTAGAAAGTACCAATGATGAACAACGAAACAGAAACACGGCCCTCAGTCTCCGGCAATCTGAGGGTGCTAAGAATCCCCGGAGGTAAAACCAAAAATAAAATAAGGAAAGACATTTCTATTGCAACCTGGAATGTTAGAAGCATGTATGAAGCAGGAAAGTTCGCCAACACAGTGAACGAAATGAAAAGATTGAACATCGACATCTTAGGAATATCTGAAACATGGTGGAAGGAAGCAGGCGAATGCGTAACCAACGGAGCAAAAATATATTATTCGGGAAATCAAACCGATATTCACAGAAATGGTGTAGGTATAATAATACCTCAGCACTTATCGAGCTATGTAACCAATTTTATTCCAGAGTCAGATAGAGTGATGTTATTGAAGATTAATGCAAAACCACTAACATTAAACATCATCCAAGTATATGCGCCTACTATAGATAAGCCTGATGTAGAAATAGAGAATTTCCATGTGGAAATTACCAAAGTACTGAAATTAACAAAACCCCATGAGATGAACATAATAATGGGAGATTTCAATGCGAAAATTGGTATCGAAAAAGTGGACAACGTTTGCGGAAGTTTCGGTTTAGGTGTAAGAAATTGTAGAGGTGATCGATTAGTTCAGTATTGCCAGGAGGAAAATTATAAAATAATGAACACATACTTTAAATTACCTCCCCGCAGACTCTACACCTGGAAATTCCCCCAAGACACAGGAGGTCACATTGTACGTAATCAAATTGATTTCATATTAATAATCAGAAGATTTAGCACATCAGTCAAAAAAATGTGCACTTATCCTGGAGCAGATGTACCGACAGATCATAATCTTTTACTCGCTAAAATTAAGTTCAAGCTTGTAATGAGCCCCAGACAACCACAGCAGAATAGATTAGATCGGGATAAATTAAAAAACGAAAGTACCTGAACTGCGTTAACTACAGAAATAAATGCCCAATTACGTAGCATCGAGCCAGATGAAGATACACAATCCTTATGGAATCAAACAAAAATGATCTTATACAATGTATCTAAAGAAAAATTAGGTGCCAAGAAATACATAGAAAAACAGAATTGGATGACGGAAGAAATATTGATGTTAATGGAACAAAGACCACACAGAAATAAAAACTTAAGCGAATATGGAAGATTGAATATATTAATTCGTGCCAAAATCAGGCAGGCAAAGATCAGATGGCTGCAGGAAGAATGTGCAGAAATAGAAAGATTGCAACAACGAAATGATTCGTTTAACATGAACAAAAAACTGAAAGAAGCCGCAGGCGTTTACAGGAAAAAACAAATGGCTTCGCTAGTAAACGATGAGGGACGGATCATGACCACGCCAGAAGAAAAGAGAAAAACTTGGGAGTAATATATTCAAGAACTATTTTCAGATGCTTGTCGAGCAGAAATCGTAGAAAGTAATTCGTCAGTTTAATCTTCAGGACCACCTATCACAAAAGATGAAATACGGAAAGTAATTGAATCATCTAAAAATAAAAAAGCTGTGGGTCCAGACGAAATACCAGCAGAGATATTAAAGCTCATTAACGACAAAAACATCAAAATACGGGAAAAAATATTTAACAGCATATACAACACCTGAATTTTTCCAGAAGAATGGCTTAAGTCGACTTTTATTGCCCTACCGAAGAAAAATAATGCTCGAAAGTGTAATGAGCACAGACTTATTAGTCTTATAAGCCATACACTGAAAGTCTTTTTGAAAATTATTCATAATCGACTGTAAAGGAAATGCGAAGAAGCAATGGGTAGATCGCAATTCGGATTTAAATCAGCTTTAGGCACTCGTGAGGCTCTATTTGCGATCAAAGTACTGGTCCAGAATTGCTAAGATGTACAAAAAGATGTGTTTCTTGGATTTATCGATTATGGAAAGGCTTTCGATAGAGTCCAGCACAACAAACTAATGGAGATTCTAGAAAAGATGGGTATAGACGATAAAGATATACAATGCATTAAAAATCTATATTGGAATCAAACTGCAACAGTAAAATCTGGAGACGTAGCTACAGCGGATCTTAGGATCGACAGGGGAGCTCGTCAAGGATGCATTTTGTCACCACTTCTATTCAATATCTACTCAGAAAAAATATTCCAAGAGTCAATAGCTGAAGAAAATAGAGGAATAAAAGTAAACGGAACATTTATCAATAACATCCGCTACGCTGACGCCACCGCGATAATTGCAGATAGTATCGAAGACTTACAACACCTAATGGACAATGTTAACCACCACAGCAAAGAGTTTGGATTGAACATGAATACCAAAAAAAACCAAATACATGATCATATCTAAAAATAAAGTGCCACATACAAACGTCTCTATCCTCATCGACAACAACCCCATAGAACGAGTTTCCAGTTTCAGATACCTCGGATCCTAGTTATACGAGCGCTGGGACTGCGATTAGGAGATCAATTGTCGTATAGAGATGGCAAGAAGTGTCCTTTTCAAATATCGAAAGATACTAACCAATCGAGATATCAACATCGAGTTAAGATTACGTTTTATGAGGTGCTATATATGGTCAGTTCTCCTGTATGGTGTTGAATCATGGACCCTAAAAGAAGCAAGCATGAATAGATTTGAAGCATTTGAAATGTGGACATACAGGCGCATGTTAAAAATACCGTGGACAGACAGAGTCACAAATTCAGAAGTCCTAAATAGATTGAGAAAACAAAGGGAACTACTCTTATCAATCAAAAAACGTAAAGCGGCCTACTTTGGCCATGTTATTAGGGGCCAGAAATACGAACTTCTGCAATTGATCATACAAGGGAAAATTGAAGGTAAACGAGGTGTGGGAAGAAAACAAATGTCATTGTTACGAAATATTAGAAATTGGACAAATATAAGAACGATAGGAAATTTAGTCCACACAGCATCGAACCGGGGAGAGTATGCTAATGTAGTTGCCACCATCTGCTAAAGTATCAAAATTCGAAGGTACACGTTTACATCCAGTAGTGGATGGGCAGTGGAAGAAGAAGAGATGCTTGAAAACATAGTATTTTAAAACAGTTTTTCCAAAAAAGAAGCCTACATTTCTCTCATAAAATCATATAAAAACGAGGAAGAGCGTAGTAGAACTTTCAGATAAGTACAAAACAAAATATAAGTTAAAAAGCTTAAACGATTAAAAGAATTTTATTGAAAATTTTGTAACAGCATTTTAATTATAAAACCCCACAGGTTTGATTTGGTTTTGACCTATTTACGCGCTTTGCACAAAGATTCAATGAAATTTTCAAATGCTTTGTATTGACGCAAGTTAACCTTTATTCCAAAGCTCACTTAATTAATAAGACTAATTTTTTTGCTCTCCTTAAATAGTCTCAAATAGTGCAAAAGCTAAATGAGATAATAAAAATGAAGCTAATAAAGAATCGGAATTATAATATCTTTAAATTTAGATAAAATAACATTTTCCTTCTGTACATTTTTTCGTAAGTCTTTGTTTTTTATCCACTTTGCAGTTGTTCTTTTTTGAAAACAGATTTCAGTGTAAAATTGCAGATTTCATCAAATAAAATCTAAAAATTAAAAAAATCAATTTCGTATATATTATGCTTAAATACATAGTATTTTAAAACAGTTTTTCCAAAAAAGAAGCCTACATTTCTGTCATAAAAAACGAGGAAGATCGTAGTAGAACTTTCAGATAAGTACAAAACAAAGTATAATTTAAAAAGTAGACTTTTAAATCTTTTATAAACCATCGACTATTTTTTATTCAAACGTTGACAATTCAAGAAAACTACTATTGACATAGTATAATGACATAATGGCAAATATAGTATACCCTTTTGACCTATAGTCAAAAGGCCTAAAGTCATTTAATTCAGTTAATATTATTCGCCGGAAACCCACCATCCTCAACTCTATCGTCAAAGAGCACTACATTTTCAAGAAGCACCACATATCGAAAAATTAGATATAATCGTTCAAACTTTTTTAAAGTTTTTGTTTCGCATTCGGTTAAAAGAACTCGAACATTTTTTTAAGCATTCTTCTAATTCAAAGAAGTTCACTATTTGAGATTATTTAAGGAGAGCTAAAAAAATTAGTCTTATTAATTAAGTGAGCTTTTAAAATAAAGATTAACTTGCGTTAATACCAAAAAATTGCAAAATTCATTGAATCTTTGTGCAAAACGCGTAAACAGGTCAAAACCAAATTAACCCAGTTGGTTTTTATAATTAAAATGCTGATACACAATTTTCAATAAAATTCTCTTAATTCCTTAAGTAAATAAAATTTATAGAAAACTTGATGCCGTCGTTGTAGAAAACAGTTTAATCGAACTTAACTAAAGCTTTTTGCTTTTGGACTGCAAAATGTACCTGTAAAATTGGACACAAATGGGAAACAGAAAATTTTTTGGAGCCCGCTTGGCCGAAATGGTTTAATTTATTCCAACCAAATTTATACAACTAATTCCGGTTGCTAAAAGGAACATTTGTGCAAAATTTCAAATTAATCGGTCAAACCGTTTTGACTCGACATTAAAAACATTGAAAAAGCTTCATTGAGCCCTCGTGCTCAAATGGGTTAACCGAACTCAACAAATTGAATAAAATTAGCCTCACTTTTCGACTGCGAAACCACCCTGTAAAATTGGACATAAATCGTAAACACAAAATTTTTTGAAAGCCCGCCAGGCCGAAATGGGTTTGTTCATTCCAACCAAATTTATATAACTAATTCCGGTAGCTAGAGAGAACATTTGTGCAAAATTTAATGTCAATCGGTCAAACCGTTTTGACTCGACATAAAAAAAAACTAAAAAGCTTAAAACGGCTCTTGAGTCGCAACCTGTTGATTTTAAAAAATGTAACATAGCCTATGTCACCCTCCGGACTCAGTGGTTTTTACGTAAAATTTGAAAAAGGGGGACAAAATAAATGTATTAGACCCAGAGTACAAAAATGCATTTAATAATTTAAAAATCCTCCTAACCAGCGATTCCGCACTGAAAAGCCCAGATTTCAAAAAGAGATTGTTCTGACAACCGATTCTTCAAAACACGCGATAGGTCCAGTTCTAAGTCAGAATAATTATCCTATCTGCTACGCATCTCGAACACTAAACCATCATAAAACAAACTATTCAATTGTCGAAAAGGAACTCCTAATTTGGTCAGTTAAATATTTCCGAACCTATGTTTATGGAAGGAAATTTGTCATACGCAGTGATCATAAGCCCCTTGTTTGGTTAAGCAATGTCAAAGAACCCAACATGAAGTTACAACGATGAAAAATCCAATTAAACGAGTATGATTTTACTATTAATTATTTAAAAGGGAAGCAAAATTATGTAGCCGACGGATTAGGTAGTATTACATATAGATAAAAGTTTTCACGAAGATGAAAATTTAGCACCCAAAAATATCTTTAGTAATGACAATGTAACCATCTATAGTGAAAGCATTGTTAATGAAACGTATTCCACCAATGCTACTATTCATAGTGGAGAAGAAGATGACACTCTCTACATTCCTATCAGCGGAAAAGCTATAAATCTTTATAAAAATCAATTAAATTTAATTCTGGCAGTAGAGGTAAGAACTTCTTTAAAAATCGTTAATAAAAAAATTCAGAATTTTGTGGTAGTCACAAAAAATTCCAACCTTCTAGAAATTATGAAAAAAACTTTGCTTACTAAAGGCGTTATGTGTATTTATTGCGAAGATACAGACTTATTTTCAAAATTCCAAAACAGGTATGTTAAAGATTACGTCCACAATAACAGCCTAAAATTGTGATGAAAACAAGTGATGAAAAAAACCACATTTTCCAAATAATATAGCGTTTCATACCAAGTATTTTTTCAGAATATAATTTTGAAGCTTCAATGTTAACGTTTAATTTAGGAAATATATACGTTGGTGACTAAGTTACTACTTTCTTATAAAAACAGTAAATTTTTTAATTTTTAAGTCCTAGTAGCCGCTCTATGGGAAAGGTTGCCAATTTCTCAAGGATCTAATCCCCCCTACTCCCCTTCCCCAAACTTTTTTAGGTTCTAGGAATTAAATTGTGAATTCCACCAAAATTTGGAATTTTACTTAGAATTTTACTATTTAAGCAAAAATGGTTAAAACTAAGAGACACTTTCTTCAATTAAAAAGGACTCTTTCAAATTAAGAAAATCTTTTGTTATATGTTAAAGTATAATGTTGGACCTCCAATTTAGTACATTAAGAAATAAAAATTTGAACAGGTATTCAAGTTACAGGTGTTAAAAAATAGGAAAATTTCAAAATTCGAGCCCTTATAGCTGCTAAACAGGGAACGTGACAAAAAAATTTTGTTAACCAACTCCTACTAATTTCTAAGGATCTAATTGCTAAGTTTCAAGACCCTAGCTTAACCCGTTTAGAAGATATGTGGGGCCAAAACTTTTGCAAAAATTGAGTTTTGCGTAATGGTAAATTTTAGTATCGTATGACCACCCTGTATATTTTGGCGATGTATTTTTGTAAAGCCTAAGAAAACAGCTCTCTTTTACTGTATTTAGATTGAAAATACAGCTAACAGAACTCTTGTTATAGCAATTTAAATATAGGGCTTTTTTGGAATTTGCGGGGGCTGTAGCTTCGTCACCTTTCAAAATTAGGAAAAACGTTGAGTTGTATGGCAGCAACTCGAACCCTCTGCAGTAGACCAAACAAATTTTGCTGTAACTTTGGCCGTTACACTAAACTATTTTTGGGAAAATTTCAGACACCCAGCTTCTATAGGTATATAGTAATGCTCATATAAAATAAGAAGTTGTATGGCAGCTACTCGAACCCACTGCAGTAAATTTTGCTCTAACTTTGGCCATTACACTAAACTATTTTTAGCAAAATTTCAGAAACCCAGCTTCTATAGGTATAGAGTAATACTCATAGAAAATAAGAACTTGTATGGCAGCTACTCAAAATTTGGCCATTACACTAAACTATTTTTAGCAAAATTTCAAACACCCAGCTTCATTAGGTGGAGAGTAATGCTCATATAAAATAAGAATTTGTGTGGCAGTTTTTCGGAGCAACTGCAGTAGACCAACCAAATTTTGCAGAAACTTTGGCCGAAAAACTAAACTACTTTTGTGAAAATTTCAGACACGCAACTGTAATAGGTACAGAGTAATACTCATATAAAAAAAACAGTTGTATGGCTGCTACCCGAACCCATGGACCAAAATGGCTGGATTTAAATAGCGATGACGGCTATTGCAAAAAAACGAATTTGCGAAATTTCAAGATCCTAACTCCTTTAGTTTTTGAGTTATCGTGCGGATGGACGGGCGAACGGACATACATAGCTAAATCAATATATTTTTCGATTCTGATCTGATCCATACACTTGAGTCTATATCTACTCCCTCTCTTTCTCTGCGTCATAAGTGTAATGGCAAATTTATTATACCCTTTGACTATATAGTCATACGGGTATAAAAATTTTAATAGAAAATACAAATAAAATACCAATAATACGAGTATATCATTACAAAAGACGTTCTTTAATAAAGAAAGTACTAATTTATGGGGATTCTAAGGTTTTACTATTATGACACCATCCCAACAAAAAAGCAAAATAAATTTATGAGAAATGAAGTATAAAAATGTATTTTTTAATAAAATTGTTGTGTCAGTTTTTCATTCATGTTCTCTGGTGGGGCTGTTTGTCAACATATACCATACTTATTAAATACCGTTGGAAAGAGTGTCAAAAGACCTCTTTAACAGTATAATAAAAAATACAGGGTGTTTTTGAAAATTTCATAGTTATAGTGGTTTTTTTGAAAGTTAAAAATTTTTTTTTTTTTTGTTTTAAAATTCCACTTGAAATTGCAATATCTCCAAAACGGCAGCACCTATCGTCATCAAATAAAAGTTAAAATATTCTCCAGACCCTCATCTTAATTAATAGCTTTGATTGAATATATATATATTGAACAGATCGCTAGTTATAACGGTTTTTGTAAAATAGACTAAAATAACAAGGATACTTTTAAATGTCCTTTTCGTCCTTAAAGGATAATATGCGCCGTTAAAGCTATATATTTTTTGAAAGCTCGCAACACCAGCTATCTTTTATATATAGTCATTTGGTCCTACGCGGATACTAGTTAAACCGTAGAATTGCCTTGAATATTCCGCACTTTAAATCAACTTAATATTAAATTCATTATTTATGTTGGTAAAAGCATGTACGAGTATGTTATGGTATGTTTGTTAGTAATAATTTAATTAGAACGATAGTTATTATGTCATAAAAATTTATGTGCCAGCATTTTTTGGAACATTATGCAATTATATTATGAAATTTTTAAAAGGCAAATCTTAAGGGTTGCCATTTGCCACAAAACCTTACCATTATGCAAAACTCAATTTTTTGCAACATTTTTGGCCACATATATCTTCTAAACAAAATTAGTAGGAGTCAGTAAGTCGGTCAAGTAACAACGGTCGATTATCTTTAAATCTGTTCAAATTTTTTTTAATTATATACAAAATTGAAGGCTCTTTAATTATATTTCAACATGTATCAAAGGTTTTTCTTAATTTTGAAGGGTGTGGAAGCTACAGCCCCCGAAATTTCCAAAAAAGCCCTATATTTAAATTAGTATAACAAGAGTTCTGTTAAATGTAACTTCAATCAAAAAACTGTAATCAATCAATCAAAGAGAGCTGCTTTTATAGTCTTCACAAAAATAAGAGGCTAAAAGTTATAGAGTTGCCATGCGGTACTAAAATTTACCACTATTTGACAATAAATAATTTAAACAAAGTTCAGCAAAATAACATAAGAAATGACTATACAGAAGGGAAAGTTAATGACCAAATTGAACCACATAAACTAACAGAGAATCAAACTAAAACAAACTGTGTTACGACTATGAATAATTTAAAAAAAAATTTTTTAAATCTAAATAATAAAACTTCCGCAGGTTTGGATAACAACCAAGCATTGTGTTAAAACATTTACCTAACATTTTAATTGAAAAATATTGTATATTATTTAACAGCTGCTTAAACAGAAGCTATTTTTCAAAAAGTTGGAAAATAGCCAAAGTAGTTGCAATAAAAAAACCAGGTAAAAATAGAGCCGATCCGAATGGGTACAGACCTATCACTTTTTTACCAAACATCAGTAAAATATTAAAGATACTAATAAACAGGTATCTCATTTAACAAACTGATTAAAAAAATATAATCCCCCCAAATTTGATACTGTTTGGCTTGATGGCTTGGTTTATAGAATGTTAAGATTTAAAATTCCTTTGCACCTTGTGTTTCTAATAAACGAAAAGATAAGGTATAAAACTTTTATAGTAGCTTCTGGCAATAAGAAGTATTCTAAAGAG
Source organism: Dolichopus griseipennis (assembly GCA_963082915.1). NCBI lineage: Eukaryota > Metazoa > Arthropoda > Insecta > Diptera > Dolichopodidae > Dolichopus > Dolichopus griseipennis. The sequence goes on from OY720441.1 coordinate 283,427,089, forward strand.
CTTTTTGTTGAAAACGGGCTGAAACAAGGAACAGTAAATTCAACGATACTTTTTAACATCTTCGTAAGTGAACTTCTGAAGTCAAAAAAATAACAGTTCAGCGCCTAGTGATAGCATAGCATTTGCAGACGATCTCGATAAAAGTGCTCAATATGATTTGCAAAGCCAATTCCAAAAAGTTATTAATTATTGTTCGAGGTGGAAATTAAAAATAAATTATGATAAACGCGATACAATTTTATTTAGAAACACATATGCAAAGGTTAATAGCAACGTAAGAAAAAACTGGAGAATATTTAATATTAACGCTGCAAATGGAACTAAACTCAAAAATTCGAACACAATTAAATACTTGGGGATACATTTTGATTCCCTAAAGAAGTTTAAAAAAATTGAAAAAAAAAAATGGAAAAAATTCTTTAATTCATCATTAACACCATCTTGGAAAATTAGTTACTGTTTTAATATAAAAGTAAATTTCTGGATTAAGACTAACTAAAAGAAGATCTGTCTCCCATTTCAGCAATTTACTTTTATATTAAAACAGTAACAGATTCCCAAGATCTACCTTCAATTTTTTATTTTCTACATTTTACTACTTTAATAAAAGTTTATTTTGAAAAAAATATTTATTTTTATTTTATTTTTAATTAAAGTATCCTTTATCAAAGGATATTATGCATATGAAATTTATCCGTTTAGAAAGTCAATTGGCCTTGTGGCTGTTGAAGAATATATAAACTCATTGTTTATACATTGATTTTCAAACTTTTAATACTTGGGTCTTAATCTAGTGGTGAATCTTGTTCTTTTTCAACAATTCTTAAAATTCTAAGATGCTCATTTAGGGTAACATGAAATCTTTCTATATCAGCATTGCTGCTATGGTTGTTATGGTTGTGAAGTGAATTTCTAACCCTTCGTTGTCAATAAAATTTTTAAAATTTAAACTGTTAAAACCTTTTTCTCAATTTGTTATAATTTTCTTGGGTTGGCCAAATGACGTAATGTATTGCATTAATACATTCCATTTTCTAAATTTTAATGAAATGATTTCTGCATGTTTCGTAAATTTTTCAATGATTCTTAAATAAGGATTTCTTTTATTCTTGAATCATATACCCATATAAATAATTCTAAACGTCTACGCGGCGTTTCAGTTATTTTAAATGGTAATTATATAGGATGTCTGCCATTTTTAGCTTTATTGCAAAAGTGACAATTATTTAATACTTTTTGAATTGGGATTGGGTCTTTTTGAATTTCAACTTTAAGCTTAGGAAAATAAATTTTATCTTTTAAATTTAAGTAAACATCTTTAATACCACTATGATTAGTTTTTGTATGTTGTTCTAATATTCGTCTTGAAGATCATTTCGGTGTACGATGTCCTCAAGCACTAAAAAACATTTATTGATTTTTAGCAGTTTATTTTTAAAGAAATGTTCATATACGTGTTTTGAAAGACGGTATAAATTTTTATATCATCTTTCATGATTCATGAAACATGATTTTCAAAATGTCGACAAAATAATTTTCAGTTGGATTTGGATCTGACTCTGCCATGGATATTTTTCTATTTTTAAATTTATTTTAAAATTTTCCGAGGGTGCAATTTTTATAATAATTTGTGTCTTATAAAAGTTTAGGGAAGTTCAGTTATCGGTATACACTCAGTATTATCTTCATCAGCTGAATGAATAGTTGCATCAATCGAGCGTATTTTATCAACTTACATTTCATTGGTGTTAATTTCAACTCAAGGTAATGCATCAGCCACTTTGTTATCTTTACGGGTTAAATATTCAATATTAAAATTAAATTCTTCTAATTTAATCTTTCACTTCTGTAATATTGCAGTGGACTCTTTCAAATTGTAGAGATTGTAGAGTTGGTTCTAATTGTGAAAATTCGACCATAAAGATAAGGGCGAAAATATTTTGTTGCCCAAACTATCGAAGTAATTCTTTCTCAATAGTCGAATAAATAATCTCATGTTCATTGAGAGTGCGTGAAGGATAACAGACAGGATGGTTGTCTTGAGAGAGAACTGCTCCGATAGCATAATCGCAACATTTGTGGTAAGACAAAGTTTTTTTGAAAAATCAGGATATTTCAGTATTGAATTAGTTGATATTAAAAGTTTTAATTTGTTAAATGCATTCAGGATTGCTTATATTAATATGTTTATTTTTTTTTAAGTATAGGGTCATTGGTTTTGCAATTTTTGCAAAGTTTCTAATTAATTTTCTATAGTAACCTGCAAGACCTAAAAAGGATTTAATTTGTTTTATCTTTTTTGATGAAGAAAATTTATTGATTGCATTTATTGATTAGGTTTAATGCCTTAGTAGTTATAATATGGCCTAAAAACTCAGTTTCTTGCTTCATAATATTGCTCTTAACTAACTGTATTTTTAAGTTTGCTTCTTCCTGTTTCTTTAATATGTTGGATAACTAGTCAAAATGTTCTTCTTTGCTAGACTAAACGTAATAATGCCATCTAAATAGACATAGCAAGATTTTCTTTTAATTCATTAATCTTTGGAAAGTAGTGAGAGCATTCTTTAGACCGAATGGCATCCTTACAAACTCAAAGTGACCATTTTTAGGATATTTATTATCAATCGTCACTTTGTTTAATTTTCTATAATCAATTACAATGAGCCATTTTTATTTTTTTTTACACATCTTGTTTTTTGGAACAACCCAGATGGGTGCTGAATATGGCGAGTCATTGGGTCTTATTATTCCCTGTTTTAGCATATGATTAATTTGCTCTTAAACTTCTAGTAGATGTATTCTGGGTACTGATAAAGTTTCGTATAAATTGGAATTTTGCTAATTGTATTAATATTATGTTTTATTGCGTGCGTGAACGTTAGGTCATCAACTTGGTGATAGAAAACTCTATCAAACTTCTTTATTATTTTCAGAAATTCTTATTTTGTCACTTCATCTAAATGATTAATTCTGTATTCTTTTTCGTTAAGAAAAATATTATTTTGAAATTTGTCAGGTTCTTTAAGAGGACGAGGAATATAATATTGTTTTTCTTCATTTTCACTGAAGAATTATGGAAGTTCATTCCCTGTTTTTAGCACATTTTCAAAAAATTTTGTAAAAATGTGCCTATATAGTTTCACTCTGTCCGTCCGTCCGTCCGTCCTGTTTTTAACTATGATTAACTAAAAAATGTTAGGTATTGCAATAAAAATAACTTAATGATTCAACTTTTTTCTGATAACGTCGAAAGATAGCTGCTTTTATAAGCTTTACAAATTTTTAAAAGCGAAATGTATAGGGTTGCATTACGGTACTAAAATTTGCCGTTATCAAAAACTCAATTTTTGCAAATTTTTTGGCCCTACATAACTTCTGGACGGTCCAAGCTAGAATCTTGAAATTTTTTTTTTGGGAGATGTTAGATCATCAGAAATTAGTAGAAGTGGATAAGTAGAATTTTTTTGTTGCGCCCCCCGTTTAAGAGCTGTAAGGGGTCCAAAATTTAAATTTTGCTATATTTTAACAACTGTAACCTGAATACCTGTCCAATTTTTTTCTTATTAATGTACAAAATTTAAAGGTCCAACATTATATTTTAACATATGTTAAAGGTTTTTCTTAAATTTGAAAGTGGTTCTTTAAATTGAAGAAAGTTTCTCTCAGTTTTACCAATTTTTGCTTAGATAGTAAAATTCTAAATTTTAGTTTAATTCCTAGAACCTAATAAAATGGAGTGCGGGGGGGGGGGGGAGTGAAGATAGATCTTTGATAAAAATGGCATCCTTCCCCATTGTCGGGCTATTAGGATTAAAAATTAATTTATACTGTTTTTACAAGTATAATTAATTAAAAATATACTGTTTTTACAAGTATGCAGTAACTTAGTCACCAGTGTATATATTTCCAAAAGTAAACTCAGTTTGTAACACAATATAATTTTGAAAATGTGCTTTTTTAAAAACCCATGGTTTTTTTCATTACTTGTCAATTTTAAAATTTTATCGTTAAAATATATTATACCTTGTAGAGGTATTAAAATATTATTCTCTATTAATCCGTTAAATTTCTCATGATAAATATAATTCTAAAGAGGAAGAGTGTAGTAGAGAAGGCTGTGTCAACTCTGGGATACCCGTATGACACTAACATATACATTATATCATCCGGTTAATTAATTTTGACAAAATTTGAAACATACAGCTTTTTTAACTGTAGTAGAATACTCATAAAAAAGAAGGAGTTGTATGGCAGCTACTCGAACCCTCTGCAGTAGACCAACCAAATTTTGCTGTAACTTTGGCCGTTACACTAAGCTATTTTTGGAAAAAATTCAGAGACCCACCTTCATTACGTGTAGTGTAATGCTCATATAAAACAAGGAGTTGTATGGCAGCTACTCGAACCCTCTACAATAGACCAACCAAATTTTGCAGAAACTGTGGCCATTACGCTGAACTATTTTTTGCAAAATTTCGGACACCCAGCTTCATTAGGTAGAGAGTAATGCTCATATAAAATAAAAAGCTGTATGGCAGCTACTCAAACCCACTGCAGGAGACCAACCAATTTTGCAGAAATTTTGGCCATAAAATTGAACTATTTTTGGCAAAATTTCAGACACGCAGCTGTAATAGGAACAGAGTAATACTCAAATAAAAAAATAAGATGTATAGCAGCTACTCGAAACCATGGACTAAAATGGTTGGATTTAAATAGCGATGACAGCTATTGCAAAAAAAACGATTTTACGAAAATTTCAAAATCCTAGCTCCTTTAGATTTTGAGTTATCGTGCGTACGGACGGACGGACATACATAGCTAAATCGATTTATTTTTCGATTCTGATCCGATCCATACACTTAAGTCTATATCTAAACCCCCCCCCCCCCCTCCTTCTCTGCGTCACAAACGTAATGGCAAATTTATCATCCCCTTTGACTATATAGTCATACGGGTATAAAAAAAAAAAGTAATTAGCACACTTTTATAAATTATGAGAGTATTATAATTAGATTATAATTAAAACTTTATTTGAATTAATGTAAGCATTTTCTTCATCATGGAAAGCTGTTAAATAAAAAAACCAGAACTGTCTATAAAAGAAAAATTAATAACAAATTTTAAATGTAAATGCAAGTACCCACATAGTCTTTGCTGGGACTGCAAAGATCTTTAGCGGGGAGGTGTTATATAATCATACTATTATATAATCATATTGCTAAATAATCATAGGCAGATGCATCAGCATTTATATTTGAAGCTTTTAAACACTTCTTTATTTAGAAGAGAATCAAGAGAATGCAGATGCACCAGCATTATTTTTTTTAAAGCTTAAGCTTTTAACTTCTTCTTTAATTAGAAGAAATTAAAAGCTTTGTAGAGCTATAAGCTTTCCATGCAGAAGTATGCATGTATAAAAATAAATGAAAATATCAAATAAGTCTCAGTCTTTTTTAAAAAAGGGCAAGGCTTTTAAGTAATTAAATAATAACAAGTAGGTAATTAAGAAAAAAGTGAATTAATTAAAAATTAAATTTTAAAATGTGTCTTAATTTTACAACCTCGTGTTTTCCGGGAAAAGTAACCTAACATTGTAAGTATATAGATAAAAATTTTAAATGTTATAAATTATATTAATAAAAATTATATGTTGCAGCACTAAACAGGATAAGTAAAAACAATTACTATCTAATATACATATACGCACATATTCACACGAGATTAGTTTATTTGAACTCGATTTGGTCATCTGTATCAGCATATAGACTACAAGAACTTCAGGTGTTGCAAAGCAAAGTAATAAAATTTGTAAACAATCTACCTTTGTTAACTCCTTCAAGTCAACTTTATAATTGGAAGATTCTTCCATTGGATAAGATTTTTGAAATGTGTGTATTATGTTATAAACTAATTTATTAAATAATTTATTCTGACTAAAGCTAATTTTCTGAGACTCATCACTGCAATACACGTAATCGAAACAATTTCACTAAACAATCAGCTTAAGATTTTCCATTAAATTTTAAATTAAATTTTCTGTCAACATTGATATTCCATTATAATAATTTACCTATGAATGTAAAAAACTCAAATTTGATTTTAATTTTCAAAAAGGAACTAAAAGTTTGCTAACTTATGGCTAACTAAATCACATTTCTTTTTATACAAACCTCCGCATAAAAATGTCATATTAAAAATATTTTTTGATTATTTCGTTCTCCTCTATCGCCTATAATGCTCCTTAATTTTTAATTAATATTTATATTGTTTTAAAAAAACCTTGCATCTTGTTATTTATTCAATAATTATTAAACAACCTTAAAAACTTATATTTATTATAAGCAGAAAAATTTTCGGAACCTATACAATTTTTAATTTCTTTGCGCATTATCTTGGTGGCCAAATATATAGTGTATATATAAAAGATATAATTATATATATGTAAGATGCAATTTGAGATACATTCTAACACTTCTCAGAATTTCCCCTTTGTTTCATCTCTTTTTTCGGGCATAAAAAATTGTATTTTAGTAATACTGACCAATGGCGTAGTGGTATAGACGCCGCCTTCCATGTGGAAAGTATCGGGTTCAAACCCCGGTCAGATCATATCCAATAAAAAAATATCGTAAAATTGTTTAATTATATCGTAATAGTTTATAAATTATATCGTAATATAAAATAAGATTTAATAAAAATATATAAATAATTCTTGTGTAAGATTATAGATGGCGCACAAAGTTAACATTTGTGCATTCATATTTCGTAACCTTGTACAATAGCTACAGCCGAGTAATCAACGGCTTAGTGAATATTATGATTAAAGAAACTGAAACCTAGTTTAAAATAAAAACTTGGTGAATGCCCTATACTCCTTAAAGGAGTGGAAAAGGAATAAAAAAAAAAATACATTTATTGCATGTTTTAAATTAGTTAGAATATTTAATATTTTAAATAGATAAATTAGTAAAAATTATTAATATTTTTGAATAAATAAATTAATTAGAAAATTTTTTTAGTATTCTAAAATTAATATCATTAATAATGTCTTACGATCAAACTAATAAAAGCTTTTATGGTTTTAAAATGACTCATGGACTTCCAATTAAATTTGAATAAATTTTCTAAATCGGTTGCACCGACTTACTGTTTCTGTACTTCTTTTAGGTTACTATTTTTTATTAATTTCGATGATAAGCTTTGAAACCTTGGACGGTCTAAAAGATCTACCTTAAATACCACTCCAATTGAACCCAAAGTTCAGGGACACGCAGGAAATAGTTACGAACACCCTTATGTCAAATTTGAAGCTTATAAATTTGTTTCAAGTTTCTAATTTCACTAATTTCAAAGATATATTTTAAGGTCTTCGGAATTGTGTGGATTGTCCCCGACCCACTACTCCAACTGGTCCCAGAGGAGACTAAGGAAACGGGAAGAGGCACTCTGATACCAAATTTGGAGGTTCTTCATTCATTAATTTCGGAATTATGCTCGTTTGGTATTAGTTCGACCAAAAACTTCTGGAATCCAAACCCATATTCCGATCTCGAACGTATGCAATCCCCATTGTACTTTCATAACTTGTAACCTACAAAACAAATTTTATCCAAAAAGTGTTATTTGTTGTTGAGGTATCTTGATTTTGGATATATATTTTTTAATCCTTGAATCGATCAAAAGTTTCACAATCCCAACCTGGGGCCGATCTTGGCTAGATGCGTTGTAATTTCTTTGCTAGTAACCCGCAGTTAAAATTTTATCAAGATAGCTCAATTAGTTTTTGAGTTACCATACTTAAGGATGGACTTCGCTAATTCGACTCCGAAAATGACACTGATCATAAACATATTACTTTACCATCTCTTGCATCCCTTGGTGGTTACAAACATCATACAAGAGTTAATGTACCTTTTTACCTATTTTATAAGTGTAAGGTATAATAAATTCTTCTTACATGCAGTAAATGCTTTTAGTAGGCACAAGAATTTAAGTATTATACACAATTAGTTGATTATACATTTATTATAAGAATCTTTAATTATAAGGATTAATTATTATATGGTATATACTGAAATCGCTGTTATAGAAATATTAGTTTATTTTTTTAAGATATATCAAGTAATTTATATAAATATTCAAGTTTTCCGAAACGGTTTTGAACTTTTGAACATAAACTTTTAAAATATAAATACGTATATATTTTTATCTTATTAAAATTTTATGATATAAGAAAAATTAAAAGGAGAATAAAATTTAGTTGTTTTTTAAAAAATATTTTAGTTCTTTTTATTATACCTTTTAATTGTTCTAAGGGCTAACGAACATATAAAAAAAGTTAGGATAACTCAAATCCTAGAAGTCAAATCCAAACAAGCATAATTCCGAAACCAATAAAGATAGAATCTTCAAATTTGGTATTAGTGTGCCTCTTCCTATGTCCGTAGAGTCATTGAAATTTAGGACCAATTAGAGTATCGGGTCCCAACCACACGGTTCTGAAAACCTTAAAGCATATGATTGTAATTAATAAAAAAAGTAGCTTAAAATTACGATAGAACGTTCCAATTGTATACAAGGGTTCAATAGTATTGAAAAAATGGCGTGGACTTCATGTAGGCAAAATCTGACCATGGGTTCGGGTCCTGGACCTTTTTATCGAATTTAGGTCAAACGATAATGATTCCGAATCCAAAGAAGTTTGAACCTCCAAATTTGGTATCAGGATTACCCTTCCTTAGTGTCCTCGAACATTGGAACTAATTGAAGTAGGGGTCGGGGACCATCCATATAGTTTCAAAAACCTTAAAGCATATTTTTGAAAATAATAAAGATAGTATCTTCAAACAAATGTAGAAGCTTCAAATTTGGCACAAAGGTGTTCTTTACTATTTCCTATGTGTTCCCTTAATTTATGATCAATTGAAGTGGTGGTTCAGGTAACTCTCTTAGACCTCCCAAGGTTTAAAGGCTTATATCTTAAAAACACCATGACTCAAAAATTAAAGACGCTATTTTGATGAAATTTAAATTCTAGGTTACTAGTAATGAAAGTATTAAAGCATATATTCGAAATTAATAAAGATAAAAACTTCAAATTTGATACACTATTTTCGTTCTTATTTAACACTATTGTATTTTTAAAAATCTAAGAATTTGACTATAAAACATATTATGTATTATATTTTATAAATTAAAAACAAAATATTTCTTTAATAAAGGAAAAAAATTTTTTTTTGTAATTTTTATTAAATTATATCTACATTTTATTGAATTATTACCAGGTTATATAACTAACGATACTTAAATTGTAAAATTTATTTTGATATTTCAATAAATTATATGAAAAGGTCTAAATTTGTCATTGTATTTTAGAAATACATTTAATGCATATTTTGATTATTAAATTTTGTAATAAAAAGATATTGAAAGCATTAATGGTTTTAATAACCATTAAAAACCATCAAATTATAAAAAAAATCTTTAAAATAACTTTGAGTTTAATTATATAAAACATTAAAAAGTAAGTTAATTAAGAGAATAAATTTAAAATTGAAATAATTAATCAAGGGTAATAAACCATTCAACAGTAAATGGACTAAAACTAAAAATCCTGAAAAAAAGTAATTGCTGTATCTGTGTAAAATTTTATTGAATTGGATAAAAAGTTTTAAATATGTAATTTTGTAATTGCATTTTACGAATCCAGTTATTTTAAGAGTATTTGTTTTTTAATATTTTTAAATAGATAAATTAGTAAGAATTTTTAAAATTTTTTAATTGATTAAATAATTCGAAAATGTTTTTAGTATTATAAAGTTAATTTCGTTACCTATGTCTTACGATCAAACAAATAAAACCTTTTATGGTTTTAAAATGACTTATGGACTTCTCATTAAATTTGAACCAAATAGGTATAGGGTACTTCTAAGTCGGTTGCACCAACTGCCTGTTTCTTTACTTGTTTTTATTTACTTATTTATTAATTTATTAGTTTTTCAACTTTGAAAAGTTCTTTTCTATATAACAACTTTATATTTTTAATTGAAAATTTTCTTCAACATTTCTTTATATAATTATTTTTTATTATTTATTAAAATAATAATTCTTATTCTAATATTGAATTCATCAGTTAATTTAAAACTGTTCAAAACTATAAAATATTGTTTTAACTTAATTGACTAATATTGTATTCATCTAAAATTATATAATTCAATCTAATTTAATTTTCATTTTGGCAATAAATTGGAATGGTTTTAACTTAATTTTGATATAATTTCAATTAAATTAAATTGGTGAGCTTAACATATTTTAGTAATTTTAAGCGTAAGTAGAAATCACAAATTCCTTTACCAGTTTCTTGACTTTGTAAGTATTATGTTCTAGTCTTATTTCTGTTGGTAATTCATTAAATAGTAACAGGCCTTTATCAATTACCATGCTTTGCGCCCCGAATTTCACATCTGTTCCTCTCAAATTATAGGGTTGTGCACTTTGTGCTGTGGTGGTACCTCTCTGCAGGTAATGCGGTAGCATACTATTTTATATTAATCTTTGGTTTACACCCATCCATTTTAATTCATCTATCATGTTCCTAATGTGTGTTCTTTAACATCTTTTCGTTATGATTCTTATTCCCTAATTCTGTAACAGTTGTAGTATATTCTTTACCGAGTTTGGTGAACATCATAATATTGTAGAGCAAAAGTAAAAATGTGGTAGAATCAATGCAATGTATAATATTTTTGTTGTTTTAGTACTTATAAACTGTCGTATTCTGCTCATGAATACTAATCACCGTTCTTATAAAGTTTTAGTTTTTTATCTATTCAAACTTTTAGATACTTCAATTCCTTCTTCAATTTTGACATCATTAATTTTTAGTATAATCTGCTTGCTAGAAGAACAATTTTATGTAGCCCCACCCGACTTAAATAACTACTTTTGATAATTTAAAAAAAAAAAAAACTTTATTTTTAATTTTATTTTGAACAAATGTTTATTTTATAGTTATCCTAAATTACAACACTTTTAATTAATTTTAAATTTAAACAAATGATTTATTTATGACCACTTTCAGGTCTATCACTCTTTCCTGCTCTGTATTCAAAAATATTAATTTCATATTTATCGGAACGTTACTTTAGAATAAAACAAGAAGAAAACTACTCTGAACTAAAGAAAATCCGGGCAGGTGTTCCACAAGGTAGTGTATTGGGGCCAATCCTCTATCTACTGTACACCAGTGACCTACCTACTTTCGAAGAAAATACAGTTGCAACATTTGCTGATGATACTGCTATTTTAGCCACCGACAACAACAACATTGAAACAACAAAAAAGTTGCAAAATGCAATTAAACAAATCCAAGATTGGACCTTCATATGGCGTATTAAACTGAACGAATTTAGCTTCGTTCATTGCACATTGATTTCACCAATAAACGTGTTAAACATGAACCTGTGTACATTAACGATCAAATTGTCAAGTATGAAAACACAGCCAAATATCTGGGCATGACGCTTGATACAAAGATCAAGTGGAAAACTCATGTAAAGAAAAAACGAGATGAGCTAAACATAAAGTTCAGAAAAATGTACTGGTTACTTGGTAGACATTCTGTATTATCAGTTAAAAATAAGGTTCTTCTGTATCAACAAGTTCTGAAACCAGTTTGGACTTATGGTATTCAGCTCTGGGGCTGCGCCAGTAAAAGCATCAGAAACACAATACAACGTCTCCAAAATAAAGTACTACGTGGTATAGTAGATGCTCCGTGGTATATTCGAAATGTCAACCTACACAAGGATTTGGGTGTAGAAATGGTAGACAAGGTCATAACAACAAATGCACAAAGTCATCAGAAAAGATTACAACATCACATCAACGTCGAGGCTTTAAAACTCTTGGACAATGATGATACAACACGCAGATTGAAACGAGTGAAGCCATTTGAATTGGTGTAAAACTAAAATGATCAAAAAAGAAAGAAACTGTCGTAGGATAAGCCTTTGTATTTTAAAAATTAGCCTATTAAGATTAAAAGAAAAGTAGCTTATTAGTATTAAGTTGCTAGATTGTTATAAATAAAATCGCCATTTGGGTGTTTTAAAAAAAAAAAAAAAAAAAAACTTTCAGGTCTAAACAATGATTAAATTTCTTCTGATTTGTATGACTATTTATATTATTTAGAAATTGCAATCGCAGAAATACTTAGCTTAATTTTATTTAATTGTGGTGTAATTCGAGCAATCTTAGTTAAATGTGAGCTATTAATTTATTTATTCCATGATAAAATTATGATTAAACAAGATTGAAATGTGATACTATTTTTAAATTATTTGATTAATAAATTCATTATTTACGAATAAAAGGAAACACAAATTTAGCGTCTCTTATTTTTATGGGAATAGAATTTGAAGAATTTGCACTTGTTTTGATAATAACAGGGTGCGTTGACGTAGCTTCTTCTAAATAATTTATTTTATTACATAAAGGATTTGGTAAATACGTAACTCTCGTTAGGGTGGTACAGCCCCCAATGTCGGAACAAGCCCTATATTTAAATTGTTTTTCAATCTGAAATCGGGAGATGGCAGCAGATTTTATGAAATTTTCAAATATTAATAGGCAATTGTATAGGGTTACCATATGGTACTAAAATTTAGTGAGGGGCTATTTCGACTTCGTTTTTTATAAATAAGCAGGTGTTTTGTAAGTGAAGTTTTTATAATCACCAGTGGATATATTTCCTAAATTAAACGTTAACATTGAAGCTCCAACATTATATTTCGATAAAACACTCAGTATGAAACAATATATAATTTTGAAAATGTACTTTTTTAAAATCCCTTGGGTTTTTTCATAACTTGTTCCGTTATACAATTTATCTTGGCTCACTTTGTCAACGGACTGGACCAGTATATTCTTAAACTTTGACGAAATCTCAACAATGTCACTGATCAGGTACAATTAATTCAATCCGACATTTATTAAATGCTTATCAAATTCTTCTTTGTTATATAATACATTTCTTTTCTTTATTTTTCTAAGTTCTATTGTTTTTTTAGGTGTAAATTTTAGTTTCAATGTCTCATGATCTGACACTTTATTTCCTATATCAGCTTCTACCATTATATCATTATTACTAATATCATTAAGTATACAGTCAATGAGCAATCTATGACCCTTCTATACTATTCAATTAATTGCTTTAGCCCATTGTCATTAACTATTTCCTTCATTGTTTTCGTATTTAGTTCCTCCTTCAACCAATTAAATATATGACAACATTTTTCTCCCCCTCAATTACTTCGTTAATCTATCCTGTGAAGGTGCTTAAAAATTCACTAAAAGCATAGCTAGGTGATCTATAGACTAATGTAATTATCCATTTTTCCCCATTTATCCATACAATTATAGTTGATATTCATATTCAACTGAAATTAAAAGTATTAATTAATTTGGCTTTAAGTTTATTTTTTACGTAAATTAATGTTCCTCTGGTATTCGTTAAATTAAATAAACAATAAATTATTTTCAACCCTTTTATTTGTAGCTCATTATTCTCATTATTTTTCGTAATATGTCTTTCAGAAACCATAACAATTTGAACCTCCTTATTACCCTGCATTAAAGTTTCTATATCTTTTTTATAATTTATAAGACTTTGAATATAAGGATAATACATTTTATCACCTCTACAACCATTAACCAACTAATAGCATTTTCTTATATATTTCGCAATTATTGTCATATGACCTATGGTTACAATCCAAGTTTAATTTCCATTCTGTATTGATTCGTGTTCACTAGCTAAATGGTCCCTACCACACTTAAAACATGCTTTCCTTGAAGTTGTACAATCTTTATGATTGTGATTAACTCTCAGGCATTTGTAACATCTCTTAATAAAGGTAAATGTAGCATCTCTGATTTTTTCCATTTTTTCGTTTACAGACAACCTCATTTTGGGATTTTTTTGGTTGTTAACCAGAACAACATAATTTTCTCCTAAATTGACGCTTCATCCTCTCATGTTACTACTACCGTACCATTTTAACTCTGATGGCTTAACAGCATTTTTCAGTTTATTGTTTGTAGTATCTGAGCCGTGCATCTCTTCACTTTTATCAATATAGTTGCTGGCATCCTTACTTTTTCAGAATATGAACTTTTCTTATTTTTATCTACAATTAAGATACATATATTAACAGCAATCTCATCTTTTCGGTTACTTATCATTTTAGTTAATTTCATCTTTTTATTTTCCTCTAAATCATTTTCACCACAACAATTCTTTGCATATTTCATGATCGATTCCAGCAAATTTCTAACTTCTTTTTCGCTATCTCTCCATACTGATCTAAATTATTCTCTATATCATTCTTAGTTTCTGTTATTTATTTCTCCCAGTCTTGACAACTCTTTTAATTTTTTATCAACATTCTGAATGTAATGTAAACACCCATCGCATATAAATTTAATATACTTTTTCTCAGGAAATTTTATACTATAGTCGTTTAGTTCGGAACATTAATTTTGATGATGGAACGCCACTTCTTCTTCAACCTCTTGAATTAATAAAAAATTCAATTTTATTAATTAATTTTGTACTTTACATATTTAATTTATTTATTTAATATAGCGTAACTAGGATTTGAGATATTGAGTTTTTGCTAAATCAACTCAGGAGGGGACACTGTTCAAAAATATATAATGCTTTTCGATATTAAGGTAATACACTGCCGATGGATTCAAATACCATACCAAAGTTAAATTACCTTTTACCTGTTCCAGTGGTGTGGGGTATAGTAATATATTTGAAAAATTTTATCATCTGTCATTTAGAGAGAAGATAATTTTTACCGACGGACGACGGACGGACCCACACAAACAAAAAAGCACCTTTTATGGGTACCTGCTCACGGGAGTAATGCGTATCTCAAAGTTCAATTTTTGATGTTTGACAAAAATTAAAAATTTACTATTTTTATAAATTAGTAAATTAGTTACCAGTGCATAAATTTTCAAAATTAAAGATCCAACATTATATGTCGACACTTGTAAAGAGTTTTTTTTGAGTGCTTAGTATTCATGGATTTCATTATTATTCATAATCAATAACAAATTGATCAAATAGGTAACTAAACTAATAAAAAACTAAATTATTATACATATATATTTTTTGCGCTAGCTCTGTATGAAACATTATATGAACTTGAAAATATTTTTTTTTTTTAAATCCTTGATTTTTTTAATCAGTTGTTGTTGCTTATATTATAAAATAAACAGAAATATTCACTGCAAATTATATCCAAAAATAAAAAGAAATATACAAGAATAGAAACAAAAAAAAAATTGCAAAATAAAAAAAATTAATCAGAACTTTCATCTGTCTTTTAAAAAATGTTTTTAACACTCTTATTCTTATGTAAAAAATTATCTTTACTGTCTTTACTAAGTTTATGTAATAAATTTTTATTCAATGCTTTTTAAAACCCTTTAATTAATTTTCAACACTTTATTCAACAAAAACTAGCACAAAAATGATATACATTTCGATTTTCTTATGTACACTTCGTAACGGGGTATTCCCCTTTATATTTTTTTTGAAACCAAAAAAAAAGTATGTACATATACGTAAAAAAAAATTACGCATAAAAAAATATTTCCGCGTAAAACCGAATTTTTTACCCGCGTAATTTAAAATAAGTTGCAAATATATTTCCGCGTAAAACCGAAACCGCGCAATTCAAGTGCCGCGTTAATCGAGGGTTACCTGTATAACGTACTTAAAATTTTAAAGTTTAAAATTGCGTATTCATCTTTACTTTGTCTGAAAACTGAAGGTCTTGTCAATTCGAATTTTAAATAAAAAATTCAAGAGCAAGGAGAAAAAATGTTTACAAAAACAAATGATGAAAAAAACCAAGAGTTTATAATAAAGCTCATTTTCAAAATGTTTCATGCTGAATTAATCGCAAAAAAAAAATATATAAAAATATATAAATTGCAAGAGCGAAGGCATTGAAGATTTCTAATAATAATTTTATTAGAAATTAAAGTAGATTTAACGTTACCCTTGACAATTTCTGTAATAAAAATGACATCCGAAACCTCTCCTCGAAAATTTAAAGTACATAAGTCAATTAATTTTAGTCTTTGTTCATATGGTGGTAAGATAATGGGATTCGACCATTGAAGTGGCGTAAGGCAAATCTAAGAAAATTTTTTTGTACTGCCTCAATCCTATCAATGTCTACCATATAAAACGGAGACCAACTTGACTTGCATATTCAATGTTTGGTCTTAGAAGACAAGTCTAAAATGATTTAAGAACGTTAGGGTCTGAAAATTTCTTTGCAGAACATTTAACAAATTCAAACAATGAAATAGCTTTATTTATAATATTGTTATAATGAGTTTTAAAGCTAAGTTGGGAATCAAAATACACTCCTAAGCCCTTAATTGAGGTAACTTTAGGTAAACTAATACCATCTAAGTTATAATTGAAATAAATAGGACTAGATCGGCGGGTATAAGATATCAATGCGCATTTAATTACATTAAGTTATAAACAATATATGTCGATTAATAACGCATCAGTTTTTAAAGTTTTGAAGATCCTTTTGCATGAGAATCGCGTCATTGTAAGATGTAATCTTTTTAAAAAGTTTCATATCATCAGCGTAAACTTAGAGCTCGCAATTAGAAATGATAGAAGAAACATCATTTACAGATAAGATAAAAAGTAGAGGACGAAGGTGGCTACCTTTCGGTACTCCCGAAATTGCCACGAAAGGTTCTGAAATTACATTTTTAAATATAACACTATTGAAACGGCTACATAAATAAGAATGTATCCACTTAAGGAAGAATTGTGGAAAGCCATATTTTGCAAGTTTTAGTAAAATATTATTTTGTGGCAATAAATCAAATGCTTTATTAAAATCAGTAAAAACAACATCTGTTTGAAATCCTTCTTCTATGTTATTAAGGAAAAGGGATGTGGTTTCAACTAAGTTGGTCACAGTAGATTTTTGTTTTACAAAGCCACGTTGGTTATCTATAAAAGATTTCTACAGTGATTGTAAATTGATAATTGGTTCAAATAATTTAGGAATTGAAGATAGTTTGGCTATCTGGCGATAGTTAGTAATTTTATTTTAAGCATTCTTTTTATGAATTGGCCTGATATGAGATATTTTCCACAATGATAGAAAATATCCGGAATTTGATGAATTTTTGAATAATAGTGTTAAAGGCGTAGTGAGAATGTTAGAACACTTGCTCAAAATATTTCTGGTATACCATCAGGTTCTGGAAAAGTATTATTCTCAGTTTATTTAGATAGCTGGATACTATTTGTTCATTTATGTTAATGACAGTAAAAGAAGTCTTTTGAAAAGTGTTCATATAGGAGAATTTTTATTAGGCGTAAAAGAAGAACTATATGAATTGCTAAAAAATTCGAGAAAATATTTCGAAATAGTGAAAGTGTCATTACTAGAAAGAGAATTGAAACTCATAAATGTTGGGTAATCATAACATTTACATTTAGAATTTATAAAAATTTTTCGGATCAGACTTTAATTTAGTTGCCATTAGGTTAATGCAATTATTATAAAGGAGATCAGATGAGGTTTTAAAATTCACAAATAATATGACAAAATTGTTGTATTCATTAATATCTTTTGTTTTTGTTTTTCTTATTTCTGAGAGATCTAAGCTCTTTTGTGAACCATAGTGGGCTAGACTTAGAACATCTGTTTTTTGAAATAGGAACAAATTGAGTAAATCCATCAAACCTGATTGTCATTTGATTAAGGTCTATATTATTAAATTATTAAGGTCTATATTATTAAAACTATAAGAATCTGCTGCTTCATGATTAACGGGATTTGTTAAACAGTAGGTAACATATTGGAGGGTGATTGGAGTCCAACGTCACAAGCGCTAATATCGATTCAAAGAAAATAATATTATTCCAATCAGAAGTAAATATTAGGTCCAATTGTTTATCTTTAGAATTGTGACAGTGGGAAACCTGTTGTAAATTGTTGGTATTTAAACCATCAATAAATTGCGAATCACATTCACTCACTGAAGAATCAGGAATCAAAAAAGATTCTTCTTCATGATTGATCCAAGTTATATTAGGGAGATTGAAATCTCCACATAGAATTAACTCATCATTAGGACCAAAATTACAGCAAATCGAATCTATTACATTTAAAAGAGTAATATAACTATAAAAATTCGAACAGGGTGGAATGTATGTGTTAACAATATTAACACTTTTATTTGAAAATTTTGTATTCACAGCTATTATTTCAAGATAGTCCACGTTAGAATTAGGAAATTCATTTGCATTAAAAGAGTTTTTAACGAGTTCTATTTCTAGTTAGGAACGAAACAATTATATACATAAGGTTGAGAGTATCTGTCTTTTCTAAAAACAGAGTATGAGCTATCAACAAGCTCAAGATTGTTAACAGAAGACTTGTCTTGTTTTTGTTCTAAGACCTCAGACATTTTGATAATATAATGATAAATTTATCAAAATTGAAGGATCAACCAAAGAAGTAGAGGTCTTATTAAAATTATTTATTAACATGAAAAAATTTATTAAAATTATCATTTGAAACCTGTAAGTGATTGTAATAATCACTACTCAAATGACTACGGTATGCCCATAAGTCGTCAAAAACATCTTTGGAAGGTATACCTTTAGGTTTATGAGTTTTAATATATAATTTATATAATTCTTTGTATCTGGTTGGTAAACCTTCGTTATCAATTAAAACTTTTGTACTTGTTCTGGTCTTACCTTCCAATACTTTGTTATATTCATCATCAAACAAGTATGCTATATATAATCTGACCATGTTATAAACTTAATCAAATCTAAGCCTAGAAAGGGCGATTGTATAATCGTTGTTGACAAGAGATTGTTGTGTCATTCTTGTTGTTGGTGGTAAAAGTGGGTTAATAATTGAAGGTTGAAGAGTTTCACCTCGAACAAATTTTATGAATTTGGAAGTAGAAGAATTGTTTGGAGAAGTCAAAGAAGAAGAAGGCGGTTTACTAACTGAAATAGAATTTGAATTAGAAATTTCAGGCTGTTTAGATATTGATGAGGTGTTAAAAGAATTTGTTTTATTATTATTTTTCTGAATAGTATTGTGGTTATGACATATGTTATACTGATTTATATTTGATTTATATTAAATAGTTTTAGTATGTAAATTTTTGTTTTCAGATTTATTTGTGTCTGTTGAAGAAGTATGAATTAACATTAATTTTAGTGTTAATATTATTATTGTCAGTAATATCATTGCTATTTTCAGAACTAGTTACATTATTATTTTAATTATGTATTATTTTCATTATTATTATTACTTTTGTTAATATTATTATTGTTACTATTATTATTACTATTAAAATTGTTATCGTTTTTATTTTTACTATTATTATTACAACGTTTATTTTTACTAAGTTTATTACTTTTGTTATTTTTATTTTTACTATTACTAACAATATTTTTATTTTATTATTTTTACTTTTATTTTTATTGGTATTACCTCTAACATCCCGAAATTTTGTAATTTTCGTTCCCTTCTTCCAGGATTTAAGATTTTTCAACTTCCCGATCATGTTAAAATTTTTGTTTAACAGAGCACTCAAGGCTTCTTTCTTTTGTTTTACAATTTAGCCTTAATATGCAAAAAGTAAACGAAGGCTTTGTTGTAACTATTAGGGTTATTGAAGCCTTAACTGCAGGTTTTGTCTTATTTACTTTACTCTTTGCCGTTGTGCTAGCTGTGATATTGTCAGTTTGGATAGATGTAGTTTTATAAACTATAGTTGGTTTATTTAACTTATCCAACTGTTGTTTGAGTAATTGCATATCGCACTGAATTTCCTTCTGCGTGTGAATGGGTATATTTTGTTTAAAACTCAAAGCATAAATGGATAAGTTCATGAGATTTAAATCGTCCTTCATGACATCAACCACTTCACGAATGCCAACCAGCTCCTTTGATGTTGCCGAAAGAAGTTCACCCATGCGATCATTAGTTGTCATAGAGAAGTTGTCATAGCTTTTGGCCATATCGTTGAAGCATACCGAGTTATTTTTTAAATGCATCTACTGCTTTGGCCGTGTCACTTTGGCAGTCGCTTTTGATATCATTAATAGAAACCATCAACTCGTCTTTTAGTATTTAAATAGGTTGGTTCAAATTCAAGCAACAATCGCACACAAAATGATGCGAAATGAATGAATTGCATGTTTGCCAACCCCATGAAATTTTCGTTTAAGGATACCATTACACGTCATTTCTGTTCTGAAATATGTGATAATACAGACTCATGGACTAATGAATCAAAAACCAATGGAGCTATCTTGATGAAATTTAAACTCAAGGTTACTAATATTAAAAGTATGGCGGAGATAGCATATGGGTGAAATCGGCACTTGGGCTCGGATTCTGGACGAGTTAAATCGTCTAAAAGCTGAAGAGCATATAAAATTAATCGAGATATCTTAAAAACAAATAATGCTATCTTCATAAAATTTGTGGAGTAGGTTATCAGTAAGAGAAATACAACGGGAATTACGTACGGTCGAGATCAAACCACAGCTTCGGATCCCAGATTATTTTAATTGAAATTAGCATAATTAGCAAAGGAGCATAATTCCGAAACCTGTGAACAAAGTACCTCCAAATTTGGTATCAGAGCATATGATATGGTATCTTCTTATTCTAAATAATAAAGATAATAACTTGAAACAAATGTAGAAGCTTCAAATTTAGCACAAAGGCGTTCCTTACTATTTCCTGTATGTTTTCCTAATTTATGATCGAATGCAGTGTTGGTTCAGATACCTCTCTTACACGTCCCAAGGATTTAAAGCTTGTTATCGAAATTAAAAAAATAAGTAACTTCAAATTAAGATAGAATGTTCCAATAGTGTACAAGGGTTAATTAGTAAAGAACCACTTTCAAATTTAAGAAAAACCTTTAACATATGTAAATATATAATGTTGAGCCTTTAAATTTTGTACATTCATAAAACAAAACTTGGACATGTATTCAAGTTATAGGTGTTTAAAAGCAAATTTTATAGCAAAATTTCAATTTTCGACCTCTTACAGCTCCTAAACAGGGGGCGTGACAAAAAAAATTTTTATTCAAATATATTATCACAAATTAATATTTATTTCGAACAACTTTGAGTTTAATGAAAATTAGTGAAAAAGATAACAGCAGCATTGTGATATTAATACATATTTATAACAGAAGTACTTAAAATTCCTTATCATAAATATAAAAGATGAGAATTAACCAATTCTCGTCGCATATTCTTTTCCATATCTCTAAACTGGATCACGTCATATTTCAGGGAAAGCTAAATTAGATTCCTAAAAATCCATAAATTAAATCTAGTCAAAATTTTTTAATTTCAAAAATTTAAAATATTAAAAATCTAATTATATGTAACATTAAAAAATGAGTAAATGAAAAGAATATATTTAAAAATTATTCAAAATTGAAATAAAGGGTACATTAATTTTTTATCCAATTTTATTGAATTGGGTAAATAATTTTAAATATGTAATTATGTAACTGCATTTTATGAAATCATGTTTTTCAAGTTTTTTTGTTTTTTAATATTTTTATATAGATAAATTAGTAAAAATTTTTAATATTTTTAAATTGATAAAATAATAACAAAATGTTTTTAGTATTATAAAGTTAATTTAAGTTGGTTTGTCTTATGATAAACATAATGAAAGCTTTTATGGTTTTAAAATAACTTATGGACTTCACATTAAAATTGAACTAAATAGGTCTTGGGTAGCAGTGGACTGTTTCTTTACTTGTTAATAGTTTAATTCTTTTAATTTAAAAAATTCTGATTTGATTTAATTTATAGATTTATAGGAATCCTATTTACTTTTCGTTGAAAGAAGACCTGATCCATGTTACAGGAATGCAAAAGATTAATTTCAGTTTGAAATAATGGGATTCGAATTGGTTAATTCTGATATTTTATATTTATGATATGGAATTTAGAACACTTCTATAATCTTCATAATTCTCTTGTTATCTGTGACACTAATTTTCATTAAACTCAAAATTTTTCGAAAGAAATGTAATTTGTGATAATATTATATGGATAGGTTTATATAATTTAATGGTTTTTAGTGTAAACTAAAACATTAATGCTTAGGGGTTTATATAATTTGATGGTTTTTAAGGTAAACTAAAAACATTAATGCTTTGATTAGCTTTTTATCAGAAAATTTAGTAAGTAAAATTCTTAAAAATGTAAAATAATGAAAATTCCTAGTATATATATTTATTACAGAAACTTATAATTGCAAACTCGACTCTAAGTTCATTTCTAAAATGCAATGACAAAACGAGAACTTTTTACTAAATTCATTTAAATATAAAGATTAACTTTAAATACATGCAGCAAGTACCTTTGAAAACAATTTAAGTATCGTACGGAATTTCTTAATTATATATTACTTATGGTTATGATCCAATAAAATATAATAATAAAACTTAAATAAAAGAAATCTTTATTCATTTATTAAAAAAAATATTTCAGTTTTTTATTGAACAAATATTATACACAATATGATTAATATTAAAATATAATTACCAATTTAGCCTTTCAAAAACATAAAAGTATGAAAGCAAAAAAGAAAGAACACTCGTGTTCCAAATTTCAGGGTTCTATCGTTATTAATCTGGAAAATATTCTTGCTAAATCTTTTAAAGAGTGTGGGAGACTTCTGAACCACGACTCCAATTAATCTACTATGTTTGGAACGTAATAGAAACAAAGCAATACACTCATATATCAAATTTAATGTTCTTTCTTTATTATTTTTGAAGATATTCTTTAAGATCTTGGGAGTAGTAAGGGTGGTACCCGAATCACTACTCTAATTGGTCCCAAATTTCAAGGACACAAAAAAAATAAGAAGATGCATCTGTGCTCCAAGTTTGAAGGTTGTCTCTTCATTGGCTTACAAATGAAGCTCGTTTGGCCTCAATTCGATCAAAAGCTTGTAGAATCCGAGCCCATTGTCTGATTTTCACCATGAATAATCCTCGTGGTACGTTCATTACAAGTAAACTAGAGTTTACATTTCGTAGTGTCAAATAGCATCATTTGTTTTTTTAGGTATCGCGATTTTTTATATATGTTTTTTAGTCCTTAGAGCCATGAAAAGGTATAGAATTGGAGCATATGCAATCCTCGCCGTACTTTCAGTATTAGTAACCTGCAGTTAAAATTTCATCAGGACGGCTGCATTAGTTTTTGAGTTATCGCATTAGTTGGATATATGGTCCTTAGCCCTTGAACCGATCAAAAGTTCCGATACCCGAACCCATTATCTGATTTCCTCCATATGCAGTCGCTGCCGAACTTTCATTACTAGTTTACCCTTGTACAAAACTGGAAGGTTCTCTCATTATTCTAAGTTGCTGTTTTATTATTTTCGATGATAAACTTTAAAAACTTGGGAGGTCCAAGAGAGGTACCTGAACTACAACTCTAATTGAGCTCAAATTTTAGAGACATGCAGGAAATAGTAAAAAAACACTTTTGTTTCATAATTTAAGCTTCTAAATTGGTTTTAAGTCTTTATCTTTATTAATTTCGAAGATAAGCTTTAACTTTTTTGACGTTGTATGGGTGGTCCCCAAAACGCTAATCCAATTAGTCCTAAATTCCAAAAACACTAAGGAAATAGGAAGGGACCCCCTTATACCAAATATGGAGGTTCCATCCTCGCTGATTTCGGAATTATTCTCGTTGATCTCAATTCTATCAAAAGCCTCTCGGATCCGAACGCACGGTCAAAAGGCCCAGAATCTTAATCTATAGGCCGATCTTGCCCATATGCAATACCCGTACTTTAAGTCATAATTCAAATTTTTAGCTATCTGCACTTAAAATTTCATGTAGATAGCTCCATTAGTTTTTCAGTTTTCGTGCCCTTTTAATCGTTTTAAGAGATAACGAACATAAAAATAAAATCAGCGTAACTCAGCAACTAATAGCGCTACCTTCATAAAATTTGTGCTGTATGTTGCTAGTAATGAAACTATTACGGAGGTTGCGTACAGTTGAGTTCGGAATTCGGATCCTAGAATTTTTTGATCGAATTTAGGTCAAAAAAGCAAAACTTCGAAGCCAGTAAAAATAGAACCCCCAAATTTGGTATCAATGTGTCTCTTCCTATGTCCTATGGGTCGGGAATCATCCTCAGAGTTCCGAAGATCTTAAAGCATATCATTGAAATTAAAAAAAAAAACGTAGCTTAAAATTAAGATAGAACTTCCAATTGTGTACAAGGGTTATCTTGTATTAAAACAAGAAAAAAAAAAAAACGGCAAAAACCGAGCTTGGGTTCGGGTTCTGGAACTTTTGATCTGTCAAGGGCTAGCAAAAATATCTCCAAAAAACACGATATTGGAGCTATCTTGATGAACTTTTAAATGTTAGTTTCTCTTACTAAAATTAATGCGCAGATTACATATGAGCGAGACCGGCCCATGGATTCGTATTCTAGACTTTTAACCGGTCTAAGGGCTAAAGAACATTTAAATTAATCAGGATAACTCAACAACTAATGGCGCTACCTTCATGAAATTTGTGCTCTAGGATACTAGTAATAAAACAACGGCAGGGATTGCGTGCGCTAGATATCGGCCAAGAAGTCGGAACTTAGAACTTTTCAATCTAATTTAGGCCAAACGGCATCATTCTGAAACCAAATAAGATAGAACCTCCAAATTTGGTATCAGGATGTCTCTTCCTTTTCCCTTAGTTTTCTCGAAATTTGTAACTATATTTGATTAGTGGGTCGGAACCATCCACGCAGCTCCGAAGACCTTAAAGCATATCTTCGAAAATAATAAAAATATAGTAACTTCAAACAAATGTAGAAGCTTTAAATTTGGCACACGGATGTTCTTTACTATGTATCACGTGTTCCTCTAATGTATCATCAATTGGAGTTCAGGTACCTGTCTTAGACCTCCCTAGGTTTAAAAGCTTATCATCGAAATTAATAAAAATACTAACTTAAAATTAAGATAGAGAGTCCCTATTGTGTACAAGAGTTAACTAGTATTGAAAGCTTGGCGGGGACTGCATATGTGCGAAATCGTTCAACGAACATATATCTAAAAAACCACGATAACTCATAAACTAGTAACGCTATTTTGATGAAATTTTTTAGATTCTTTTCGGATTCCAGAAGATTTTGATTCAATTGAGGTCAAACGAGTATAATTTTGAAACCAAAGAAGATATAACCTTAAAATTTTGGGCACACGTGTTTCTTCTTATTGGCTTTGTGTACGTGAAATTTTGTATGAATCGGAGTAGCAGTTTGCGCACCATCTCCACTACTCCCAAGACCCTAAGCATATAGTCGAAATTAATAAAGATAGTAATTTTAAATAAATATAAAACCTTTAAATTTGGTATAACGCTGTTTTTTCCTATTTCCTTTGTGTCCCCGTAATTTAGACTTAATTGTTTTGGTGGTTCATATGCCTTCGAAATTAATGAAGGTAGAAACTACAAATTTGATAGCTATTTCCTATTTCCGTTCTTATTTAACACTTTTTTTTTTTTTTCTTTATTTTAATTCATTTTAAAAAGGTATAAATTATATAATTCAAATTTGTTTGTGTTGGATGAAAGTAGCTAAAGCAGCTATATGATCTTATAAAAAAAAAAGTATATTAATATAAGTTTAATTCTTAAAAGCTATAGAATATTGCAAAAATCAAGACGATACAATCAATTTAAAAAATAAAAAAAAATTTTATAATTTAAATTAAATATCAAAATTCATAATTATCACGTTTTTTAAAGTTCAATCACTCAATTTCATTATCATTTATCTACAAAGCAACAAATACATCGGTTCACTATATACATATTAACTAAATATTTACATATCCAGTATTTATACTGGTTTTCATTATCTATGGGTTTGATGTTCTTGTAATATATATTTTTTTATTTCTGTTTTGAACAAACCAATTGAATTAATTTTTTTAAAGCCTGTTGGAAGCTCATTATACACCTTTAAACATTTAAATAAGCAATTATTCTGTTGTTGATTTGTCCTAAATAAGGACAATTAAAAATTAGAACTATTTCGCGTATTATAATTGTGTATGTTTATTGCTCTATTTAAAATAAAATTGTGCTTTATTTAATTATTCACAACCTTATAGGCAGTAAGATACAACTCCCTTTTACAAATGTTCTCGAGACTTAAATATTTTTCGGTGTATAGCCTATTCGTTGGAAAAATATTCGGATAGCCGTGGATTATTTTAATCGCCTTCTTATGTACGATATCTAACTGGTACAAAATTTGTTGGCTTACACCACTCCAAATTGGATTGAGATAAATTATATGAGATTGAATAAAAGAAGAATATATGGAATATAGAGCATTTGGAGTAATATATTTTCGAATACGACGTAAGATGAATAGATATGGCGTTATTTTGCGTATGATATGATGAATGTGATCTATCCATTTAACTTTTCTATCCAAAATTAGCCCTAAGTAACAGAGATTTTCTACATTATCAATAGATATAGAGTTGTAGGAGAAGTTCCTAGAGTTGTAAATTTTGTTGCCAAGTAGCAAAATTTTGGTTTTTTTTACATTTAAACGTAACCTATGATGCGTTATCCACTCTTCGATTTTGGCAAGGTCAGTTTCAATCGAATTTCTTAAAATATTTTCTGTAGCAGCAGCATATTTTAATATAGCATCATCAGCATATAATTGGATTGATCCTATAAGATCTAGACGAGCGATGTCATCTATATAAATTTTGAATAACTCTGGTCCCAGAATGGAACCCTGTGGGACTCCTTTTTTTATTATTAGCGGGCTACTGATGGAAGATCCGATTCTGACTTTCTGTATTCTATTAGACAGGTAAGTTTGAAAAAGATTTATAGAATTTTGATCGAAGTTAAGATTTCTAAGCTTCGATAGTAGGATTTCATGATCTACACAATCAAAGGCCTTTGGAAAATCTAGGGATATTAAAGCAACATATTTACCACTATCAATATTGTTTGTCACAAAATTTGTTAAGCTTAAACATGCCGCCGTTGTGTTTGAATTTCTTTCAAACCCATATTGTTCTGTATGCAGTATATTATTATGTGTGAGAAAAGTATTAAGTCTATTTTTCATAACCAATTCAAAAACTTTAGAAATACTTGTTAAAACAGATATTGGTCGGTAATTGGATGGATTTTTTGTATTTCCTGCTTTAAGAATGGGTGTAACTATTGCTATTTTGAGGGAACGTTATATTTTTAAAAGGCTAAGAATTTTACTAAAAAACATATTAAGTTTTATGTTTTATAAATTAAAATCAAAAAATGTTTTTAAATAAACCACAAAATTTTTTTTTTTTTAATATTTATTATATCATATATTTTATTGAATTATTACCATAGGTAATATATTATTAAGAAATTGTATACGATACTTAAGTTGTTTTCAAAAGTATTTCCTGCATGTATGTAAAATTTATTTTTATATTTAAATTGGTTGCAACTTTAAAAAAAATAAAAATATTTCAATTTTAATTTAACACAGTGTAATTTTTCTTATAATTTAAAATTAATTCAACTTAGCTTAATACGGCTTTTGAGAAACACAATAATTCAGGTTTAATTTAAAACAATATAATTTTTCTTTTAAAGATACAGTAATTCAAACAAATTTTAACTTTAATTTAATTTTCTTTGAAGTTAAAAATAATCCACGCTATCAAATTTAATTTATTTTGCAATGTAATTTTATTTATAAACTTAGCTTAATGCAGCTTTTAAATATAAAATAATTCGCACTATCCAACTTAAATTATCTTTTCTTTGTAATTTTACTAATAAACTTAACTTAATGCAGATTTTAAATATAAAATAATTCGCACTATAGAATTTAATTTATTTGTTCTTTTCTTTACTTTACAAAAATCTGCATAGGTTAACTTTACTATTTAGCGACGTTCTTTCGAATGATCATCTTAATTCTTTTCCTTTTTCCTACAGCTGATAACTGTTGTTTAAATAAAATAATCTTAAAAGTGAATGACCTATGATGTCGATTTAAATGATCCTGGATTCAGAATAATGTAAGCTTGAACTGAAACTTGTTGTAATTCTGCGATGGCAACATTCTTCGATATATCGTTCAATTCTTTGATGTTTTGTTCAATTCTTGACAGCTGTATTCATTTGTGTTGTTTCATATTTTAATTCAACTCAAAAAAATTCAGAATATTTTGTTTTAGTTCCATTGGATGTATTAAAATTTCCGAGCTACTGGGAGTAGCTAAATTCAGTATATTTTTGTTATAAAAAGAATAAATTTTAAACAAACTTTTTTAAGGCTGGACTTCTTTTGGAGTAATTAACATCCGGTTGTACCTCCTCCTCCGGTTGTATAAAGGAGAAAATTTGTTTGTTTGTTTGTCCAAGATTTACGAGAAAAGCACTGGTCCAATGGTCACAAAATTTTAGAGAAATAATTCTGAGAGCCCGGGAGTGACATAGGCCATGCCACATTTTTATAAGTCAACAGGTTGCGGCTCCAGAACTGGTGGTCTGGGCACGAGGCGCAATGAAGCTTTATCAATGTTTTTAATGTCGAGTCAAAACGGTTTGACCGATTGACTTGAAATTTTGCACAAATGTTCCTATTAGCAGCCAGAATTAGTTGATAGATTTGGTTGGAACAAATTAACCCATTTCGGCCTGGCGGGCTTCTAAAAAATTTTGTGTTTCCGATTTGTGTCTAATTTTACAGGGTGGTTTCGCTGTCGAAAAAAGAGACTGCAAAAAGTTTTAGTTAAGTTCGATTAACCCGTTTTCCATGACTACGCCATGAAGTTTTCTATAAATTTTATTTGCTTAAACGATTAAAAGAATTTTATTGAAAATTTTGTATCAGCATTTTAATTATAAAAACCCACAAGATTAATTTGGTTTTGACCTGTTTACGCGTTTTACACAAAGATTCAATGAAATTTTCAAATGTTTGGTAGAAACGCAAGTTAACCTTTATTCCAAAAGCTCACTTAATTAATAAGACTAATTTTTTTGCTCTGAAATAGTCTTAAATAGTACACAAGCTAAATTGTATAAGATTTATATTAATAAAAATAAAGCTAATAAAAAATCAGAAAAATAATATCCTTAAATTTAAATAATGTAACATTTTCCTTCTCTACATTAAGTCTTGGCTTTTTATCTTCTGCAGTTGTTGTTTTTTAAAAAAAGATTTCAGTGTAAAATTGCAGTTTTCTTTAAATAAAATCTAAAAATCAAAAAACATCAATTTCGTATATATTAATTATGCTTAAATACATAGTATTTTAAAACAGTTTTTCCAAGAAAGAAGCCTACATTTCTCTCATAAAATCATAAACAAATGAGGAAGAGCGTAGTAGAACTTTCAAGTATTTTATTTTATTTGACTCATGCTTAAGTCAAACACCAATTATTACTTAAAACTAACAAAGTGAAATAAAAAAAAAAAATAAATAATATAATATTAATTAATGCAAAATTATTTAGAAATTATTATTATAAACATTAATTACTTTTGGTAAAATTTTAAATATACTACCTTTATTAAGTGAAATATAATGCTCATATAAAAGAAGGAGTTGTATGGCAGCTACTCGAATCCTCTGCAGTAGACCAACCAAATTTTGCAGTAACTTTGGCCATTACACTAAACTATTTTTGGCAAAATTTCAGACACCCAACTTCAATAGGTATAGAGTAATGCTCATATAAAATAAGAAGGTGTATGGCAGCTACTCGAAGCCTTTGCAGTAGGCCAACCAAATTTTGCAGAAACTTTGGCCATAAAACTAACTACTTTTGGCAAAATTTTGGACACGCATTGAAGAGCATTGGTCTACTGCAGAGGGTTCGACTAGCTGCCATACAACTCCTTCTTTTATATGAGCTTTACACTACACCTAAGAAAGCTGTCTGTTTGAAATTTTGCCAAAAGTAATTAATCGGATGATATAATGTCTATGTTACGGTCATACGGGTATCCCAGAGTTGACACAGTCTACTCTACTACACTCTTCCTCGTTTTTTTTTATTTTTTAATGTTTTAAGATTTTTATTAAACCAGGGTGGACTAAATGCATTTGTAGTATCAACTACAAGAGGAACAATTTGAGAAATAGAAGACCGAAGAATTCCATAGAAGTTATTAACTGAATCATTAAAATTAGAAGAAGAAATAAATGAAAAATTATGAGAGTTCAAAAAGTTATTAATATCATCAAAATTGGCTTTTACAAAAAACGATGTGGTAAAGTTAATTCAGCTTTCGCAGGGGATAGAGAACAACAGGAGATGTGGTAAAGTTAATTCAGCTTTCGCAGGGGATAAAGAACAACAGGAAAAACAAATAGGGGAGTCAAGAATAACCAAATCGTTCTAGTTCGTGGTGAAAATAAGATCCAATTGATTACCTCTATAATTGAATATCGAAGATACTTGTTGAAGGTTAAAGGAGTTTCAAGAATCTATAACTAAGCACTCGATATTATTTCTCAGTTCTTTTGGTACGTAGTAAGGCTCTTCATTATGAGTAATCCAACTGATATTAGGTAAATTAAAATCACCACATAGGATGATATCATCATTTGCGTTGATTTTGCTAATATAAGACTCAATTACTGATAAATTTTTAGAATAAAGTTCAAGATTAGAAGCTGGAGGAATATAACAGTTAATAATGAATAAATTATTGGACTGCAATTCAACTTTAATGGTCATAATTTCATTATTTTTAATTAATTCGGTTTGAGAGCATGTAAATTCTGAGGAACAAATTGAGTTTTTTATTGCGATTCATACTCCTTCACCTTTAGAAGTATTATCCAAGGAAAGGGAATCATATCTATCCTTTCTGAAAACATTAAAAGATGAAGAAAAAAGTTTTAAATTGTTGATTGAAGAAGTAAGCCAAGTTTCAGATAAAATAAAGATATCAAAGTCTAAAAGCGTAGAATTAGAGAGAACTGTTTTCGTTTTGGTGCGTAGACCTCTTACGTTTTGGTAATAGAAAGATAATTTGAATAAAGTGTTGCAAGGATTAACTAAATTAAGTGGAGATATTTTAATGTTAACTAAATATTCTTTCACTTGGGAGCGGACGAAAGTACTTATCATGATTTTCCCTTACCCTTCGAAGATAATTAATTCTATTTGACGAAATATGGGAAGCATATGTCTTAAGATCATTCAAGGCATTTTCGGCAGAAATTCCAAATGTGTCATGATATTTTATGAAAATCATCACTCATTAACTTCAGTTGGCAATCCTTCATGTTGAATTGCAATTTTCAGTGATGTATTAGTTTTTCCACCTATACATACATCATTAGACTGATTATGAAGATAGACTAGATAAAGTCTAACATTTTCAAAAACTCTACTATGCCTAAAGTTGGCTAAAACATACCTGCTATTATTATTATCTTCTAAAGATTTGAGTGTAACCTTAACAACAGGTGGCAAAAGAGAGTCTAACGCCGGTGGTAATGTTGTTATTGAATTAGAAACACTTGAAGAATTTGAAGCTTTCAACACTTGAGATTTTTTTGGTAATGATGATTTAACATGAGGATTTAATGCTTCACCTTGAACAAAGTTTTGGTACTTTGTCAAAGTGGAAGAAAGAGTTTTTTTTATATTTAGAAATTTTAGTTTTAAGAAAAGAATCACTAACATGCTTATTTAAGGAGCATTTTGGATCGTTTGATAGTGAAGAATTACTTAATTTAGATTTAATTAGTTTTTTATTACATATTAGGAGTTGTATGATTAGTATTCTATAAAGAATTCTTACTATTATTATTACTAGAATTCAATTGATTAATTTTATCATAAGAAGTAGGAATTGTTATTGGAAGGTCAAGAAGGCTATTAATGTTATTTATTTTAGAGTTTGTGTTAGCAGTGAAATTAAGTGTATAGGGATCACTAGGATCAACTATAGGTAATTCGAGAAGATTTATTAAATCATTATCAATACTGTTTAATTTAACTGTATTTGAATTTTTTGTATAATTAGGAGGATCGGTTACTAAGTTGGTTATTAAGGATTGGTTAGTGAGTTGGTTAAATTTTCGAAATTAGTATTATTAGTATTATTAGAATGTAGGTTAGACTTAGAAAGATTATAATTTGCATCTATCTGATTTATCGAAAATTGGGGATTACCTTTAGTCGTTAACTGCTTTGGTATAGAAGATCGCTCAGGCTTAAAGGTAATTCAGGTTTATCAGCTCGCAAAGGTTTAGTAGGTCGCTCTGGTTTAACATGTCTATTTGCCAAAATAACTGCATCCGAAGTCCAACTAGTAGTACGAGCTTCAATTTTGTCCCAAATGTAACCATTGTTAGGATCCAATTACAACTGCATTGTACCATATGGCCCAGTTAATTTAAAACAGCGAAAATGTTTTTTCTTTTAATACGATTTGGAGTAGCGTTACCACAGGAAACAGAATTGACACGAAACTCATCTTTTATAAACTGGAGCATTTTAATACAATCAAAGGAGCGTGGAGGTCCTTTAATACAAATTGATGAGTTTTTTAACTTTTCAATATTGGCTGAAGAGAGGTTAAAATTATGTAGTTTAGACATTCTACGATCCCACTCATCTTCAGTCCATATAGTCCCAAATTTATGTACAATTATTGGATCCGTTTGAACGCCAATATCACAAGTTTCCAAAGAAAATCAAAATCCTTTTTTTTTGAAACTTTGACCAAGCAATATTTCGCAAAATTGGAAGTAATATCCTTAACAAATTTTTTTTGGAAAAATTGTCGGGGGCGAGGGTTAACAAATTCCAATTCTGTTAATAGAGTAAAATCCATTCTCAAAAAAGAACACATATACAATATTTGAAGTCAATCGGTTGAACCATTTCTAATGTATAACAAAGTAACGAAAAAGGCTGTTGGGCCGCAACGGATTAACGGAAATCCACAATTATTTTTTGAGGCTTTCTTTTTAACCGAAGCAGTACCTTGAAAAATTGATCGAAACTTACTTTTTGTAATTTGCACGCTCCCGGGCAACGCCGGGTAAATCTGTTAATTTAATATAATTTCAGGATCCTACATTTATTTCAAGTTTTTTAATATTTTTAAATAGATCAATTAGTAAGAATTTTTTAAAAATTTTGGATTGATAAAATAATTAGAAAATGTTTTTGGTATTACTTATAATCAAACTTATAAAATCTTTTATGGCTTTATAATGGCTTATGGACTTCTCATTAAATTTGAACCAAATAGGTATAGGGTATTTCTAAGTCGACTATTTCTTT
Source organism: Dolichopus griseipennis (assembly GCA_963082915.1). Lineage (NCBI taxonomy): Eukaryota > Metazoa > Arthropoda > Insecta > Diptera > Dolichopodidae > Dolichopus > Dolichopus griseipennis. Next base: position 283,460,564 of record OY720441.1, read on the forward strand.
ACTTGTTAGTTTTTTTTTTCTTTTCCTTACCTCTTGGTAGCATAGGACTTCCACTTGACACCTCCATTTCATCGCAGGAGATGTTACAATTAGCTATTTCCTGATAAATTGTCCTGCGCCATGTGATGCTGGGACGGCAGCGTCTTCTAGTACTTTGAAGGTTCCACTCTAATGCCATACGTATTATGCTTTCACTAGGCTTTCTATGCATGTGGTGATTTATCCACCTCCATTTCTTACTACTGATTTGTTTGGCTATGGGTTCATCCTCTTTTAGTATCCAGAGGCCTTCGTTGGATATTTTGTTCAGCCAGAATATGCGACATGTTATCCTTAGACACTTATTTACGAAAACCTGCAGTTTGTAGGTTAAGTTGCTAGTTACATGTCAGATTTCACAGCCCTATTTCAGGGCAGTTCCTCCATAACCGTTGTAGGCGATTAAATGCTGCTTTTGCTTTCTTTAGCCTGTGTTTCACGTCTTTATGGAACCCCGCTATTGGCAGTTAATTTATAGCCCAGGAAACAGAGCTGTTTACAAATTCTATCCAATTTCCTTTCAATTGGATGTTTACCGTGTTGGTGTTATTTATCCTCATCGCTTTCGTTTTTTCCAGGTTGATTTCTAGACCAGCGTGTTGAGCCAGTTGTTCAAGATGGTTCAATTTGCTCTGTATGTCGCTGTATCTATGCGATAATAGGCACAAAACCTCTGCGCACTCTAAGACTTCGAGTCGGTTTGCCAAACCCCAAGTTATACCTCTATTTGTCAAGCAGACTTCTTTAAAGATGTTGTTCATGACGGCTGTGAAGAGAAGAGAGGAGAGTGATCATCCTTGTTTTACTCCAGATGTTGTGGTGAAGGAACTGCTGATTTGGCCCTTGTGCAATACTGCGAGTTCCACATCGTCGTAGAGTGCGTGGATGAGACGGACTATTTTTTCTGGGTTTCGCTTCGGTCTCTTAATGTTTTCCAAATTGCATCTCTCTTGTTGTATCGAAGGCCTTCTTGAAGTCGATGAAGATTATTATAATGGTGATCTATATTCAATCGACTGCTCTTCTATTATTCGGAGAGTGTAAGCTTGATAAACGAAACTTCTGTGCGGCCGAAAGCCAGCTTGTTCATCACGAATTGTCTTTCCGAGTTTAGCCTGTATTCTGCCTTGTATTATTCCCGCTAAGATCTTATATATAAGACAGTGTGAACTCTCTCCAGTTGTTGCAGTGTGTTAGGTCGCCTTTCTTTTGAAGTTTCACAATTAAGCCCTTTTCCCTTTCAATGATGCTCTTCCTTCTAACCAGAATGATGTAATATGCGGCTGAAGTAGTTGAGCCATTGTCTGGATATCGGCTTGTATCATTTCGGCTGGTATACCATCAATACCTGCAGTTTTGTTCCTATTGAGATTTTTGTTGTTTTCTTTTATCTCACTTATATCTGGTAGATCTATGGGGATTCTTAGGTTTGTGATTCGCTTGTGGTTTTCATTGTTTGCTGACTGCTTAAAAGTGTTGTTTCCAAACTTTCACTTGTATTTTGGGCTTCCGTAATTGTTAATATATCGCCATTTGTATCTCTGATTGGCTAGGCTGTGTTATTTTTCAGACTTGTGAGTTTTAAGAGGTTTACTATTCAATGCAATTCACTTAGGTTGTTGAGGTTGGCAGTTTGTTCAGCTTGGGACGCTATTATATCGAAGAATTTTCTGTTGTCTTTTCTGGCAGCTTTTCTGACCTGCTTTGCTAAGGTTCTATATTAATGTTTCCCTGTATCGGTATTGGCCAGCTGTTTCAGGTTTCTTCTCTTATTTCTGTTGTCCCATGTTTCGTCAGAGACCCATGTTTTCCTTTCTGGCTGCACGAACCCGATTGTCTTTTCAGTAGCTTCTTGTATTTTAGACATAATGTTGTTCCAAGTTTAATCTTGATCTGGTTAATATTTCGTGAAGCGCGGAGGCAAAGTTGTTTGCGGTCTGGACATTTCGAATTTGCTGGTATTGAAGCGTTTGCTCTTGTTGTTATAAGGTTTTTTTCTATATAGTTTGATCTTGAAGTCTCCTGTGAGCAGTTCGAGGTCACTGTATATATCTGCTCCTCTTCTGTCTCACATCTTTGATAGAATTTTTCCATGTTCCTCTGTCGCAAATGTAGTCGATTTGGTTTCTAGTGCGACCATTGGTAGAAATCAAAGCATATTTATGGATGTCCTTATAAGGGAATTCGGTACCATAGATGACAATCCCGAAGGTTTCACACAACTCGATCAATTTGTCTGCATTATTGTTGTAAACTCCAGGTATATGTTTTCCCCTAATATTTTTTAAACCGGTATTATCTTTGCCAACTTTCGCATTTAGGTCACCCATTAATAGGGCTATGTCTTTCTTGTGAATTCTCCGCATCGTGGATGTTAGTTGTTTATAGAACTGTTTCTTCTTTTCTGGTTTGGCTTCTTCGGTTGGCGCATAACTTTGTATGATGGAAATATGGCGTATTTTGTCGTGGAATCGGGCAAGGATAATCCGCTCATTCACTGGTTTCCAGCTATCCATGGTGTTCTCGATTTGTTTCCCGATTAAGATACCTATCCCGAGTTCATATCCTGTATCTTTTCCGAATTCTTTGCGTATATGACGCATATGACATCTCTATATTGAAACATGCGCATGTTGGTATAGGTTAATATTTATTATTTATATTAGATATTATTATATAAAGTATTCAGGAACATGAGATATAAACTTTTAATAGGTAATATATTTTGCAATAATTTGTTACTAATTATTATTTTATATTTTTAAATATTGTATATTATGATATGGAATATTTATATGTTGCGATATGTGAATATTTTATTATTACAATTATCTGCGCAGCCAGGGATTGAGCCCGAGACCTCTGACACCATTACGAGTGACAGGTAGTAGTGTCTTAACCACTGCACCATAGGCTGGATCGTAGAAAGAAAAAGATACCCCACATACCATAGGAAAGATACCCATATATCGAAGAAAGATAAAAATACCCCTTTAACAGCTTCTGAACGAACTAAACGCTAGTCTTCTTTCGTAGGTAGTTACAATTATAAAACAAAACGTGTTCAAGGAAATAACAACAAAGCAGGTAAGAGTAGGTTATAAAGAAGATAAAGAAGAAGCATTACAAAAAAAGATTTATTTAGGAGAAGATTTAGAGTTACCAGTTAATTTTCAGGATATTAAAACCAAACATTGCAAGATTAAATAACTTCAAAAATATATATAGCTATAATGAGCAGTCATTAAATCATTTTAAAACCAGAAATGCTTATACTAGTTTGATCGTAAGATATAGCTAACGAAATTAACTTTATAAAACTAATTAATTTTTTCTGTTGTTAATAATTTTTAAAAATTCTTCCTAATTTATTCCTATGATATGGAATTTTTAGCATTTCTGTTATAAATAAGTATTGTAATCATAGTTCTCCGGTTCTCTGTACACTAATTTTCATTAAACTCAAAATTATTCGAGAGAAATGTTAATTCTTGATAATATATAAGCTATATCCAAATAGGTACATTACATATACTATTTTATTTGGATATATTTACATAATATTTCTAATTACTACTTGAAAACATAGAGGGATTTCAATCATATGATCATTTTGTTTTTCTAAATACAACTTTAAGGAATGTACATGCTTTTATAATCACTAAATTGAATTTCCGTTTTGAAGTTTATAAAAGAATCGGTTTTAGCTCTCTTCCATTTCTTCTTTTTGCTGATTTATTTATTTATCAGTTTAGCTCAAACTTTACAAAATAATTATATAACATATAAAAAAATAATTAAGCTTTTGAATTAAGTTACAATTTCATATTTCTTAAATTCAAATTTTAGTTAACAATTAAAACAAAAAGTACAGAAACAGTCAGTCGAAATACTAATTGGTTCAAATTTAATGAGAAGTCCATAAGTCATTTTAAAACCATAAAATTTTTTATTAGTTTGATCGTAAGACATAGCTAACGAAATTACTTTATAATATTAAAACTTTTTATCCAATTCAATAAAATTTTACACACATGCAGAAATTACTTCTTTTCAGAATTTTTTGCTCTAGTGCATTTACTGTTGAATGATTTAGTACCCTTGATTATTTATTTCAATTTTAAATAATTTTTAAATATATTCTCTTAATTTAATAAATTTTTAATGTATTATATAATTAAACTCCAAGTTTTTCAAAAGAAATATTAATTTGTATTAATATAAATATAAAAGTTTATATAATTTGATGTTTTTTAATGTTTACTATTAATGATGTTTTTTAATGTTAACTAATTATTAGCTAATCAAAGCTTTTGGTCACAAAATTTAGAAATTTAAATTTTTAAAATTTAAAAGTAATTCAAATTTCTAGGAAATGTAACTATTATAAAATCTTATAAATGCCAAATGTTATATATAAAAAAGAAAATTTGTTTGTTTATTATTTTGTTTGTTTGTTTGTTTCTCCAGGATTCACGTGAAAACCACTGAGTGACATAGGCTATGTAACATTTTATATGTCACATTTCAACATGTTGCGGCTCCAGAGCCACTTTAAGCTTTTTCCTTTTGATGTCGTTTTTTTTTTGTTGAGTTGGGTTAATCCGTTGGGCAGTTTGACCGATTGACCAATGAAATTTTACACAAATGTTCTTCTTAACTAACTGAATTATTTAAATAAAGATGGTTGGAATATAATAACCCATTCTGGCCCGGCGGACTTTCAAAAAATTTTTTATTTTTGTTTTCTGTCCAATTTTACAGGTTGATTTTCCAGTCCAAATAAGAGGCTGCAAATTATCTTAGTTGAGTTCGATTAACCCATTTGCCACGATAATGCGATGAAGTTTTCTATAAATTTTATTTGTGTAAACGGTTAAATGACTTTTAATGAAAATTTTGCACCAACATTGATTTTAATTATTGAAATCCACGGGAGTAATTTGGTTTTGACCTGTTTACGCGTTTTGCATAAAGATTAAATGAAATTTTCGAATTTTTAGTATTAACGCAAGTTAACCTTTATTCCAAAAGCTCACTTAATTAATTAGACTATTTTTTTGCTATCCTCAAAAACTGCAAAAGCTTAATGAGATGCTTTGGTTGCTATATAATAAATCGTTTGGAAACGATACCTAATAACTTTTTCAAAGGTTTTATAAAAATATTTTTAAAATTCTTCACTTTTGTAAAGTTGTTATTCCATGAAAAATTTTAAATACAAATTTCTAATATTAATAATTATAAAAACGAGGAAGAGTGTAGTAGAGTAGACTGTGCCGACTCTGGGATACCCGTATGACCGTTACATAAACATTATATCATTATTTTTATAAACATTAATTACTTTTGGTAAAATTTCAAACATACAGCTTTATTAGGAGTAGTGTAATGCTCACATAAAAGAAGGAGTTGTATGGCAGCTACTCGAACCCTTTGCAGTAGATCAACCAAATTTTGCAATAACTTTCACCATTACATTAAACTGTTGGGCAAAATTTCAGACACTTAGCTGTAAGGGGTACAGAGTAATACTCATATAAAAAAACAAGTTGTGTGCCAGCTACACCAACCCGTGGACCAAAAAGGCTGAATGTATATAGTGATGACGGCGATCGCAAAAAAACGAATTAGAAAAATTTCAAGACCTTAGCTCCTTTAGTTTTTGAGTTATTGTACGGGCGGACGGACATACATAGCTAAATCGATTTTTTTTCGATACTAATCCGATCCATACACTTGAGTTTATATCTCCCCCCTCCCCCTCACTTCTCTTCGTCAGAAACGTAATAGCAAATTTATTATACCTTTTGCCCTACAGTCATACGGATATAATAAAGCTAATAAAGAATCTGAATAATAATATCCTTAAATTTAAATAACATAACGTTTTCCATCTCTAAATTTTGTCGTAAGTCTTTGGTTTTTTTCTACTTCACATTTGTTGTGTTTAAAAATAGATTCCAGTATCAAATTGCAGTTTTCTTTTTTTTTTTAATAAAATCTAAAAGTCAAAAGTTTATTTTCGTATATATTATGCTTAAATACATGGTATTTTAAAACCTTTTTTCAAAAAGAAGCCTACATTTCCTTCATAAAATCATAAAAAAACGAGGTAGATTGTAGTAGAACTTTCAGTTAAGTACAAAACAAAATATAGGTTGGAAAGAAGCTCTTTAAACCTCTTCCAGTACATCGACTACATTTTATTTAGCCTTTGGTCACTCAAGTTAACTACTATTGACATAAGATAATGCTCACACTACACTTTTCGATTCTGATCCGATCCATACCTTTGAATCGTTATCTACTCTCCTTTTTCTCTACTCCACAAACATAACTGCAAATTTAGTGTAATATTTTGACCTATGGCTATACGAATAACACTTACATGAAAATTAGATAATAACCGGTTGAGCGCCTTTGCGCCTCACAACGTTTTTTTAATTGAAAGTAAAAATACAATTTGTAAATTGTGCCGCTATGCATTAACGGAAACCGACAAAAGTGTTTTAAAAATTCTTGTGGAGTTGACGTCGAGTCTAAACGGTTTAATCGATTGATTTAAAATTTTGCGTTTTTTTAACCCATTTCGCTTCCAAAAGTTTTTTTGTTTCCGATTAGTGTCCAATTTAACTGCGAAGTTTTGCAGTCTAAAAGAGAGTCTGACATAAATTTATGTTGAGTTTGGTTAACCCGTTAGATCACGAGGGCGCGAGAACTTTTTAAATGTTTTTGATGTCGAGACGAAACAGTTTGACCGATTGCCTTTAAATTTTGTACAAATATTCTTCTTTGCTAAGGAGTTTTTTTTTTTTTTTATTCAAACTTAAATTAGTAAAAATAGTACAATTTTATACAAATAATAAAATATTATATAAATTATACATTATTATAATTTTTTTATAGCCTTCGCCGGAGCTGACTTATTGCAATATGTGTTTGGCTTAACTTACTTTAAAACTATAACTAAAACATTTCCTTATCCCAATATATACATTTTTATTTCGTAAAAAATACCTAGCTTGAACCGTTCAGAAGATACACAAATTTTGTAAAAATTGAGTTTTGCGTAATGTTAAATTTTAGTACCGTATGGCAACCCTTAACATTTGTTTTTTAAAAATTTATAAAGCTATCTTTCCGTTTTCAGATTGAAAATATAACTAAAAGAACTCTTGGTTTTTAAGACCACATTTTAAGTGGTTATTTGCAGTTTTTAAGCGCGTATTATAAGAGCTTAAAATTTGTTTTTTAGAGCATATTTGCCTTGATGATGAATATAAAAAAATTTAGAAAATCCACAAAAATTTTTAAAACACTTTTGTCGGTTTCCGTTAATTTATTGCAGCAAAATTTACAAATTGTACTTTTGCTCTCAATTGAAAAGCATTTGAAAGAAAAAAAGCTTAAGCGCAGAAACGCTCAACCGGGTATTATCTCATTTGTACCCGTATGACTGTATGTCAAAAGGTTATACTGAATTTTCCATTACGCTTGTGGCGTAGAGAAAAAGGTAGTACATAGAGACTCAAAGAAGCGGATCAGAATCGAAAAGTGAAACGATCTATCCAGAAATTTGAGATTTTGCTTTTTTTAAACACCTATAACTTGAATACATGTTTAATTTTTTTTTTACAAATATACAAAATTTAAAGGTTCAATATTATATTTTAAGATATGATAAACGTTTTTCTTAAATTTAAACAGGGTTCTTTAAAATGAAGAAATTATCTCTTAGTTTTAACCATTTTTACTTATATGTTAACAAGTGCGAAATATAATGTTGGAACTTCAATATTAACATTTAATTTTGAAAAACTTACAATGGTGAATAAGCTACTGTTTTATAAAAATATAAAAGTTTTAATTCTTAAGTCCTAACAGCCCGTCAATTGCGAAGGTTCCCAAATTTTTTCTAAGCAAACTTATGATGATTCCCGAGGATCTGCCTATCCCCCTCCTGCCCCCACCCTTCCAGTTTTGTAAGTTCTGGGAAATCAACTGTGAACTCCATCAAAATTTGGAATTTTACCTAGAATTTTATTATCTAAACAAAAATGGTTAAAACCAAATTTCTTCAGTTTAAAAAGCCCCTTTTAAATTTAAGAAAAACTTTTACTATATGTTAAAATATAATGCTGCAGCTTTAAATTTTGAATATTTGTAAAAATTTTACAGGTGCTCAAGTTACAGGTGTTTACAAATAGCAAAATTTCAATATTTGTGCCTTATAGATCGTAATTAGGGGAAATGGCAAAAAAATTTTGTTAACTGACTCTTACTAATTTCTGAGGATCTAACTTCTTCCATAATTTCAAAACCCTTGAAGCTAGGAGATATGTGTGACCAAAACTTTTACAAAAATTAAGTTTTACATAATTTTTAAATTTTAGTACCGTATGGCAATCCTAAACACTTGCTCTATAAAAATTTATAAATTTTATAAAACCAGAACAACCGAAACCGAACAATATAGTTTTGGGTTTTCTTACATTTGGTAACAAACAGTGTTTATTTAGCCATTCGGAAATGATCTTAAAGTCATTATCGATATCTCTATTAATATCATTCTCGTTTGTCGATTGATACTTTAATACAGCATCATCTGCATGGAGTTGGATAGAACCGCTTAGGTTAAGGTTCAAAATATCGTTAATGTAAATTTTGATGAGATCAGGGCCGAGAATTAAAAAAAAAAAAATTTTATAAATTTCGAAGATATGTCATCGTGGCCTGTTGCCGCCCCGGCTCTTAGAGAGTTAATCGGCGTTTTAATTTCCTCTGTGTTTGTTGCAGTTAAATGAAAAGTAGTAAAAACTGTATGAAATTGTTCATGTACTCATAATCCATTGGATCGGACGGACAACTGAGCTCGTTTGTTACATTAATAAAAAAGTCATTCATACATTCGGAAATTTCACATTCCGCACAGTAAGTTCGGTTTTCGTCTTGAAGAATTTATATATATTTTTTTGAATTTAACCCATTTTTATTAAGCATTATAGTCTTATATAATAGCCATAACTTTTGTGCTGTTGTTGGAATTGTTCCTTTGTAATTGCTCTGAACAGCATTTAATTTTCGCTTGAGTAACTAAGTATCTTACTTCCTTTTTGCTCTTTTCATAAAATTGTGCTACATGTTGGTCATTTGTATATTTTTCTTTTAACTTAAAGTTCGAATCAAAAATTCTCATCTTCTCTAAAATCCCATCAGTAATCCATACTTTTTTTTTGATGTTTTTTTTTGTCAATGATTTTTGTATTTTATTTTTTTTAGGAGACTGAGATCTTTAACAACATTATTGAAATTGTTAGAGTACTTTAGATAATCCCAAATTTTATCTCTTTTCACGTTACAATGTTGTAATATTGTTTTAAAATGAGAGGGAGTTTCTGTTATAATTTTTTGATCCATGGTAGTAAAAATTAACTGATGGTCTGATAGAGAACTATTTAGAATATATAAACCGTACTGATTTTTTACTATGTCAGTTATGAAGAGATCTATTATAGAGTTTGTGGTTATACCAACCCGGGTAGCAGATTATAACGGCAATTTGTTATAAATACTGTATCTATTATTAAAAAGAATGTTGTTGTAGTTTCTTACGTTCCTGATATCTTTTTCTAACAAATTTATATTAAAATCCCCTAATATTAAGGAGTTTTTAAACTTGATAGTGTATTCATCAATTTTACTCGAAAAGTCAGCAACATGTGTTTAGTGAGATCTATATATGCACATTATATCCTTTGCTCCTTTTTAGCACATTTTCAAAAAATTTTGTAAAAATGTGCCTATATAGCTTCTATCTGGGCTTCCGTCCGTCCGTCCGTATGTTAACAAAAACTTTTACTTTAATTTATAAATTTTTATAGAGCAAGTGTTTAGGATTGCCATACGGTACTAAAATTTAAAAATTATGTAAAACTTAATTTTTGTAAAAGTTTTGGTCACACATATCTCCTAGCTTCAAGGGTTTTGAAATTATGGAAGAAGTTAGATCCTCAGAAATTGGTAAGAGTCAGTTAACAAAATTTTTTTACCATTTCCCCTAATCGGTTGTTCTGGTTTTATAAAATTTATAAATTTTTATAGAGCAAGTGTTTAGGATTGCCATACGGTACTAAAATTTAAAAATTATGTAAAACTTAATTTTTGTAAAAGTTTTGGTCACACATATCTCCTAGCTTCAAGGGTTTTGAAATTATGGAAGAAGTTAGATCCTCAGAAATTGGTAAGAGTCAGTTAACAAAATTTTTTTACCATTTCCCCTAATTACGATCTATAAGGCACAAATATTGAAATTTTGCTATTTGTAAACACCTGTAACTTGAGCACCTGTAAAATTTTTACAAATATTCAAAATTTAAAGCTGCAGCATTATATTTTAACATATAGTAAAAGTTTTTCTTAAATTTAAAAGGGGCTTTTTAAACTGAAGAAATTTAGTTTTAACCATTTTTGTTTAGATAATAAAATTCTAGGTAAAATTCCAAATTTTGATGGAGTTCACAGTTGATTTCCCAGAACTTACAAAACTGGAAGGGTGGGGACAGGAGGGGGATAGGCAGATCCTCGGGAATCATCATAAGTTTGCTTAGAAAAAATTTGGGAACCTTCGCAATTGACGGGCTGTTAGGACTTAAGAATTAAAACTTTTATGTTTCTATAAAACAGTAGCTTATTCACCATTGTATGTTTTTCAAAATTAAATGTTAATATTGAAGTTCCAATATTATATTTCGCACTTGTTAACATATAAGTAAAAATGGTTAAAACTAAGAGATAATTTCTTCATTTTAAAGAACCCTGTTTAAATTAAAGAAAAACGTTTATCATATCTTAAATTATAATATTGGACCTTTAAATTTTGTATATTTGTAAAAAAAAATTTAAACATTTATTCAAGTTATAGGTGTTTAAAAAAAGCAAAATCTCAAATTTCTGGATAGATCGTTTCACTTTTCGATTCTGATCCGCTTCTTTGAGTCTCTATGTACTACCTTTTTCTCTACGCCACAAGCGTAATGGCAAATTCAGTATAACCTTTTGACATACAGTCATACGGGTACAAATGAGATAATACCCGGTTGAGCGTTTCTGCGCTTAAGCTTTTTTTCTTTCAAATGCTTTTCAATTGAGAGCAAAAGTACAATTTGTAAATTTTGCTGCAATAAATTAACGGAAACCGACAAAAGTGTTTTAAAAATTTTTGTGGATTTTCTAAATTTTTTTATATTCATCATCAAGGCAAATATGCTCTAAAAAACAAATTTTAAGCTCTTATAATACGCGCTTAAAAACTGCAAATAAGCACTTAAAATGTGGTCTTAAAAACCAAGAGTTCTTTTAGTTATATTTTCAATCTGAAAACGGCAAAAGATAGCTTTATAAATTTTTAAAAAACAAATGTTAAGGGTTGCCATACGGTACTAAAATTTAACATTACGCAAAACTCAATTTTTACAAAATTTTTGTATCTTCTGAACGGTTCAAGCTAGGGTCTTGAAATTTTGGGAGAAGTTAGTACTCAGAAATTAGTAGGAGTCGGTTAACAAAAGTTTTTTGTCAAGCCCCTTGTTTAGGAGCTATAAGGATGAAATTTTAAATTTTGCTTTTTTTAAGCACCTGCAACTTGAATACCTGTCCAATTTTTTTTTTATTAATACACAAAATTTAAAGGTCCAACATTATATTTAAACATATGTTAAAGGTATTTCTTAAATTTAAAAGAGGTTCTTTTAATTGAAGAAAATGTCTCTCAGTTTTAACCATTTTTGCTTTGATAATATAATTCCACATTTTCAACTCTGATGAATTTAGATTCTTGAGAAATTTGAGAACCTTCCCCATTGTAGGGCTAAAAGTAAGAAGTAACTATTTCCAAGTAAATATTTCCAAAGTTAAACTCAGAATGTAATACAATATAATTTAAATAAAATATTAAACAACAACTTAAATTGAGACAAATGGATCCGTAAAATGCAATTACAAAATTACATATTTAAAACTTTTATCCAATTCAATAAAATTTTACACACATGCAGCAATTACTCCTTTTCAGAATTTTAAGTTGTAGTGCATTTACTGTAGAATGATTTAGTACCCTTGGTTAATTATTTCAATTTTCAATAATTTTTAAATTTATTCTCTTAATTTTCTTATTTAATTGTTCTTTCAAACTTATTTATATTGTTGTAACTATTTTAATGTTCTATAGAACTAAAGTCAAAGTTATTCGAAAGAAATACTAATTTGTAAGAATATAAATATAAAAGTTTATTTAATTTCATGGTTTTTAATGTTGGTTAAAACCATTAATACCTTCATTAGCTTGTTATCACAAAATTTAATAATCAAAATATGCAATAAATGTATTTCCAACATACAATGATAAATTTTGAACTGTGTCAACTCTGGGATACCCGTATGATCGTGATATATACATTATATCATCCGGATAATTACTTTTGGCAAAATTTCAAATATACAGCTTTATTAAGCGTAGTGGAATACTCATATAAAAGAAGGAGTTGTATGGCAGCTACTCGAATCCTCTGCAGTAGACCAACCAAATTTAGCTGTAACTTTGGCCATTACACTAAACTATTTTTGGCAAAATTTCAGACACCCAGATTCTTTAGGTATAGTTTAATGCTCATATAAAAGAAGGAGTTGTATGGCAGCTACTCGAACCCTCTACAGTAGACCAACCAAATTCTGCAGAAACTTTGGCCATTACACTAAACTAATGTTAGCAAAATTTCAGACACCCAGCTTCATTAAGTGGGGAGAAATGCTCATATAAAATAAGAAGTTAGATTTAGATTTTAGATTTAGATTTATTTTATTAGTCTCTAAGAAACTTTACAAATTTACAATTTAAAATTAAAATTATATTCTACATATATGCTCTACTATTATTTTTTTAAATATACTAATTCTAGTTTCATTCTTTATATTATGGTGTAGTTCATTAAAAAGTTGCACTCCTTTGTACATTAGTGAATTTTGCGAGCTCGATTTTTTGTATAGCGGTAGTCTAAAATCTCCTCTGTTCCGTAAATAATAATAACCACCAACATATTCAATGTGTTTCTGCATATAACTGGGCATCAAATTATGTTTTAGTTTAAACATGACGATCAATATGTTGAACTTTAATTTTCTTTTCACATCCATCCATTTCAATGTATTTAACATATCTTTGATATGGGTTCTAATACCGCATTTTAAAATGATTCTCATAGCTCGATTTTGCAAAACTTGCAATCTATTTATTTGAGTTTCGTTACTTAAAAATAAAATTGAAGAACGATAGTTTAAGTGGTGCAGTATAAGCGTATTATATATATTTATTGCACAGCTTCTGGAAATTTTTGACTTTATTCTACCTAAAAAAGCTATTTTTTTTTGCCATCTTTTTACATATATATTTATAGTGCATTTTTAAATTAAGCTTATCATCTATAATTACTCCTAGATATTTTATTTCATTGGCATTTTCAATTTTTTCTCCATTTATTTCTATTTTTGGTTTTTGTAATGTTCCTATTGTTAAACATTTTGTTTTCATTATTAGGTTTTCATATTAAGCCATATATATAGGTTTTTTAAATCTTCATTCATTTTTGTTTCACATTCAACTAAATCATCGCTAATTATGTACACTAAAGTATCGTCTGCTAATAGTAAAACTTTACAAAACTTTAATGTTGTGTTAACATCATTAATATATATGACAAATAACAATACACCTAGAATAGAGCCTTGTGAAACACCTAAATCAACCAATCTAGCATTTGAAATAGTGTCATTTATTTTTGTACACTGCATTCTACCTGTTAAAAAACTTCTGAACCATTTCAGCTCCACATTTCTGATTCCGTATTTTTCTAATTTAGCTAAGAGTATATTCATATCAAGCGTTTCGAATGCTCTTTTGAAATCTAGAAATGTTGCTACAATTTTTTTCCCTTTATCTGTATGTCTTTTCCATTCCTGCAATATCCAATTTAGTGCCGTCTCTGTTGAATATCCTTTCCTAAAGCCAGATTGCATTTCATTTATAATATTATTTTTCATTAAATAGTCTTCTAGTTGTAAGCAAACCACTTTTTCTAATATTTTTTCATATAGTAGTAACATATTTATTGGCCTAAAATTTTCTGCTAATTTTGCATTTAGTATTTTTTTTACAGGTATTATGGTAGTTATCTTCCACTTACTGGAAATATTCCTTCACTTAATGATTTATTTACTAGCTCTGTTAAAACTGGTATTATTTTCTCTTTACATTCCAAAAATATATTACTGTTTAATCCATTCCAATCATTTTTTTTGAGATATGCTTCTAATAACAGTCTCCATTTCATTAAAATTGACTAGCTTAAATTTGAATTCATTCTGCATGTGTATTATTATACCCTACACCTATAGAATAGGTAAAGGGGTATATTAACTTTGGTATGGTGTTTGTAACCACCTAAAGGAAGCGAGCTAGATATGGAAAAGGATATATATTTGTGATCAGCGTGACCGCCTTAGTCGATATAGCCATGTCCGTCCGTCCGTCCGTCCGTAGGCACGATAACTCAAAAAATAATGGAGCTATCTTGATGAAATTTTAACTGTAGGTTACTAGGACTGAAAGTACGGCGGGGATTGCATATGGGCGAAATCGGCCAATGGGTTCGGATTCTGGACCTTTTAATCGGTTTCAGGGCTAACGAACAAATATAAAAAATCACGATAACTCAACAACTAATGACGCTATCTTCATCAAATTTGTGCTGTAGATTACTAGTAATGAAACGACTTCGGGAATTGCGTAAGGTCGGGATTGGACCATGGGTTCGGAACCTAGAACTTTTTGATCGAATTTAGGCCAAAAGAGCATAATTCCAAAACCAATGAAGATAGAACCTCCAAATTTAGTATCAGGGTGTCCCTTCCTATTTCCTAAGTGTCTTGTGAATTTGGGTCCCATTGGAGTAGTGGGTCGGGGACCAGCCACACATTTCCGAAGACCTTAAAGCATATCTTTAAAATTAATAAAGATAACAACTTGAAAAAATGTAGAAGCTTCCAATTTGCCAAACAAGGGTGTTCTTTACTATCTCTTGCGTGTTCCCCTAATTTGGGATCAATTGGAGTGGTGGTTCTGTACTCCTCTCAGACCTCCCAAGTTTTAAAGGCTTATAATCGAAATTACTAAAAATAGTTACTTAAAATTAGGATAGACCGTTCAAATTGTGTACAAGGGTTAACTAGTACTATAAGTACAGCGCGGACTATATAAGGGCGAAATCAGCCCAACGGTTCGGATTCCGGACCTTTTAATCGATGTCAGGGCTAAGGAACATATATAAAAAATCACGATAACTCAAAAACTAATGAGGCTATCTTCATGAAATTTGTGCTGTAGGTTATTGGCAGCGAAACTACGGCGGTGATTACGTACGGTGAGGATTGGACAATGGGTTCGGAACTTAGAACTTTTTGATCGAATTTAGGCCAAACGAGCATAATTCCGAAACCAATGAAGATAGAACCTCCAAATTTGGTATCAGAGTGTCCCTTCCTATTTCGTAAGTGTCTTTGAAATTTGGGCCCCATTGGAGTAGTGGATCGGGGACCAGCCACTCAGTTCTTAGGCCCTTAAAGCATATTTTCGAAATTAATAAAGCTAGTAACTTGAAACAAATGTAGAAGCTTCCAATTTGCCACAAGGGTGTTCTTTACTATTTCTTGCGTGCCCCCCTAAATTGGGATCAATTGGAGTGGTGGTTCAGAACCTCTCTTAGACCCCCCAATGTGTAAAAGCTTATCATCGAAATTAATAAAACTAGTAACTTAAAATTAAGATAGAGCGTTCCAATTGTGTACAAGGGTTAACTAGTATTGAAAGTATGACGGGACTGCATATGGGCGAAACCGTACCATAATTTTGGGTTCTGAAACCCTTGAAAAGTTCAAGGACTAACAAACATATATCGTAAAAACACCATAACTCAAAAAATAATGCCGGTATTTTGATGGAATTTAACACTAGGTTACTAGTAATGAAAGTACCATGGGAATTGGTTGTGGTCGAGTTTAATTTCGAAGCCAAAGAATATATTTCCTATGTCCTATGTGTCTCCGAAATCTAGACCTAATTGTAGTGGTTCAGCTATGTTCAAAGGTACTTGCTGCATTTATGTAAAATTTATTTTTATATTTAAATGAATTATATGAAAAGGTGTAAATTTTTAATTGTATTTTAGAAATACATTTATTGCATATTTTGCGTTTATAAGCTTTTCTATTAGGTATATAAACTAACCATTTAAAATAATTGCAATTTTTAAAAATTTGGATTATTAAATATATTATGCTTTGATTATCTTTTTATCACAAAATTTAATAATTAGAATTTTTTCATTTTGTAATTGAATTGGAATAAATATATTTTCATTTATTTCAAGTTTGTTTGTTTTTTAATATTTTTAAATAGATAAATTAGTAAGAATTTGTAGTATTTTTTAATAGATAGGGTAATTAGAAAATGTTTTTAGTATTATACAGTTAATTTGGTTAGCTCTGTCTTACGATCAAATTAATAACAGCTTCTATGGTGTTAAAATGACTTATGGATATGTCCTTAAATTTGAACCAAATAGGTGTAGGGTATTTCTAAGTCTGACTGACTGTTTCTTTACTTGTTTTATTTTCATATTTTACAAAAGGTATTTCTATATTTATTTTCTTAACACTATTTATAAAAAATTCATTTGACTTATCTACTATTTCTGTTTTATTATCTATTTTTTATCGTTTATTATTATTTTATTTATCTGCTTTTTTAGTACGTATTTTTTTATTGTTTCCCACATTTCTTTTGATAATTTTTTTTCTCATTAATTTTAGCCTCGATATGTTTATCTCTATAATTTCTACACGCATTTTTATACTTATTTCTAGCGGCTTTATAATCATTCCAATTACCTGTACTATATGTATGCATTATACAATTCAATTTTGTTTGCTTTTAGCCTATGCAATTCCTCATTAAACCATTCCATTTTATTATTTTCAATATTAATAGTTTTTCTTAATTTTTTTAACCCTAATTCAATTATTTCGCTAAATTTTGTACTCTTATCATCTAAATCATTTAAGTTCACTAAATTTTCAAAATTATTTTCAACCAATTCTTTTATGTATAATTCTTTATTAAATTTAATGAATAAAAACTTTTCTTTTGGTATTTCATTTTTGTTTGCACATATTTTGATATCAATTGTTTCATGGTCGGATATTTTACAATTTTTGTTAATATAAATTCTGGCATCAGTGAACTAATCAATCAGTACATAATCTATAATTGTTTTGGTATCTATTGTGACTCTATTATATTCTTTTACAGATTGTTTTAACCCAAAATCTTCAATCACTTCATCAACTTTAAGTTTCTCATTACTTATAGCTTTGTAGTATATGTTGAAATCCTCAAATTTTCTTCAACTTTGTAATTATTTTCAAGAAAATTTCTCAAGATATTTACAAATTCATTCACTGGCATTTTTGGTGATCTATACAAAGCAATAATATTCCACTTTGTATCTAGCAGTTTTATTTGACACATTAAAATCCACATTTTATTATCAATTGAAAGACACTTAATCTGATTGGGTAAAATTTTTTATTGATATAAACTGTAACTCCTCCTGTGTGTCTTGAATTGGAATAAGTTTAATACATGCTTTACCTGGTCAAGCTGATTTCACTGTTTTCTATTTCTTCTCTAATGTGCGTTTCAGTTAATATAATAAAATCATATTTGTTTTTTGTAATTATTTCTTCTAATTCAGCAAAATTTCCTGTAAGGCCTTGGATATTCATCATTAGACCTACTAATTCATTCTCCTTTTTTTTTGTCATTTATAAAAAAATCTTCTTTTTTTCAATAAATATTTTTCTGTTTAATGTTGGACATTTTTTATCATTTACTCTATGATTTACATCAAGACCCAATTTATATTTATTATTTGCTCTCACACAATTTATTTTCCAATCACTTGCTTTACAATCTTTTATTTTATGTTCACCTCCACATTTTAGGCAGCTTTCCGTTTCAGCCTTACAGTTTTGAGCCTTATGGTTGTATCCTAAGCACTTATTACATTTTCTAACATCATAACTCACATATACTTTGCACATGTCTCATCCTATTTCTATTCTACCTTCTTTTAAAATTGTTTTATAGTCTTCAATATTCAATTCCACAATCGCATTAAATGATAATTCTGCTGTATCAAAATTTGTTTTTTTTTTGTTTGTTTTATATACCCTAACAATTTTTATTTCATCCTTAAATGTGATATTATTATGAGCTACTATTTTGTTAATTACTTCAATATTTTCATATTCATCCGACATACCGATTATTAACATTTTAGGACTTCTTTTTTCTGGTATAATAGCTTCATAATTATCTTTTAATTTATTTTCAATTTGTTTTTTGATACTTTCCACTGATTCGATATCTTTGCAAAAAACAGCTACAGTCCCATCTCTTTTATTCAATATCCAATTTATATTCAGATTTGTATTTACTGGGTCAGTTTGACGTTTCAACTGCATTTTTGTTGCATCAGCTGTTTGCATTTTTTTAGGTTTTACTAACACCATTGGATCTTTTTTTACCACTTCAACAAAAGTTTGTTTTTTTTCCATTTTGCTAATATTGTTTAAATTCAATTCATTAAAAATCTTCTCAACTTGCATTTTGCAGTCTTCCGTCATTTTACTTATTTTACTAAGCTCAGCTATACTTTTTTGCTGCGAATCTTGCGAATTTTTTAAAGTCAATAGTCTTTCAACATAGCGGATTTCTACAGCTTCAAGTAAGTTTTTTATTTCGAATTCACTTTTTTTTAATGACTCATCAAATTTGCTTTTGTATTGCTCTAGCTGCAATCTATTTTTTTCAACCTTATCACTGATACTATTCAGCACCACGTCCACTGTTTGAATAAATTCGGCCCACTCATCACACATAAATCTAATTTGTTGATTTTTGGAAAGGATGCTAATAACAGATTCATCAAGCCCACAACATCTAATTTTGCTGCAATAAATCTTGCGACACACTCCTTCACACATGATTCCGGTTTCTCTTCCAATTATTTTTCTACATTGGTTGCATAATGCCATTACTTCCAATGTAAAATTTTGAGTTTAAATAATTAAATATATTTATTTTAATTTTTTCTTTTTAGAGCGAAAATTTTTACTTGTTAAAATTTTTCTTAACTGTCTTAACTATCATCAGTTGTATGGCTACTCGAACCCACTGCAGTAGACCAACCAAATTTTGCAGAAACTTTGGCCATAAAACTAAACTACTTTTGCCAAAATTTCAGACACGCAGCTGCAACAGGTACAGAGTAATACTCATATAAAAAAAGAAGTTGCATGGCAGCTACCCGAACCAATGGACCAAAATGGCTTGATTCAAATAGCGGTGACAGCTATTGCAAAAATACGAATTTGCGAAAATTTCAAGATCCTATCTCCTTTAGTTTTTGAGTAAACGTGCGGACGGACGGACGTACCGATATACATAACTAAATCGATTTTTTTTTTCGATTCTGAACCGATCCATACGCTTGAGTCTATACCTACCCCCCTCCTTCTCTGCGACCAAACGTAATGGAAAATAAAATATTAATGTTTTGTGGGATGTCTTTTATTTTAGAAAATAAAATATCTAAAATTATCATAAGCAGGCCAAAAAATATTTTATTTATTTTTAACAAACAAAAAAAATTTTCGATGAAATAAAATTTATTTATTAGTTTATGAATTAATTCATTTCAGCTTTAAAAATCACAGATGATTTTCTGAAAATTTTAGATAAATAGTAAAGCATTTTGTAAATAAAAACGAGGAAGAGTGTAGTAGAATAGACTGTGTCAACTCTGGGATACCCGTATGACCGTAACATATACATTATATCATTCGGTTACTTACTTTTGGCAAAATTTTAAACATACAGCTTTATTAGGTGTAGTGTAATTCTCATACATACTTCTCATACAAAATAAGAAGTTGGCAGCTACTCGAACCTACTGCAGTAGACCAACCAAAATTTGCAGAAACTTTGGCCATAAATTAAACTGCTTTTGGAAAAATTTCAGACACCCAGTTTCATAAGGTGTAGAGTAATGCTTATATAAAGAAGTTGTTGTACAGCAACTACTCGAACCCACTGCGGGAAACAAACCAAATTTTGCAGAAACTTTGGCCATAAAACTAAACAATTTTTGGAAAAAATCAGGCTCCCAGCTTTAGTAAGTACAGAGTGATGCTCATATACAAAAAACAAGTTGTATGGCAGCTACCCGAACCCATGGACCAAAATGGCTGGATTTAAATTGCGATGACGGCTATTGCAAAAAAACCATTTTGCGAAAATTTCAAGATCCTAGCTCCTTCATAGCGTAATTAGTTTCTAAGTTTTGGTGTTTTTAACATACACGTTTGTTAGCTTTTGAACTTTCCAAAGGTACCAGAACCCGAAACCAGGGTACGATTTCGCCCATATGCAGTTCCAGTCATATTTTCAATACTAATTAACCCTTGTACACAATTGGAACATTATCTATTAATTTTAAGCTACTATTTTATATTAATTTCGATGACAAGTCTTTCAACCTTTAGAGGTCTAAGAGAGTTACCTGAACCACCACTCCAATTGACCATACATTAAGGGAACACGTAGGAAATAGTAAAGAACAGCCTTGTACCAAATTTGAAGCTTCTACATTTGTTTCAAGTTACTATCTTTATTATATTTAATGATATGCTTTAAGGTCTTCGAAACTATGTGGATGGTCCCCGACCCACTATTTTAATTTGTTCCAATTTTCGAGGACACTATGGGAATAGAAAGGGACACCCTGATACCGAATGTGGAGGTTCAAACATCTTCCAATTCGGAATCATGCTCGTTTAACCTAAATTCGATGAAAAAGTTCCAGGATCCGAACACATTGTCGGATTGTGCCTATATGCAGTCCGCGCCGTTCTTTCAATACTATTGATCCCTTGTGCACAATTGGAACGTTCTATCTTAATTTTAAGCTACTTTTTTTAATAATTTCAATGATATGCTTTAAGGTCTACAGAACTGTGTGGATGGTCCCCGACCCACTACTCCAATTGGTCCTAAATTTCGAGGACTCTAAGGACATAGGAAGAGGCACAATGATACCGTATTTGAATGTTTGATATTCATTGGTTTCGGAATTATGCTTGTTTGGCCTAAATTCGATCAAAAACCTCTAGGATCCGAACACATGGTCCGAACTCGTTCGTACGCAGTCCCCGCCATAGTCTCATTACTGGTAACCTACATCATAAAATTCATGATTGTAACGCCATTAGTTGTTGAGTTATCCTTAGTTTTTTTTATATGTTCATTGGCCCTTAGAACAATTAAAAGGTTCAGAATCCGAACCCATGGGCCTATTTTGCCCATATGCAAGCCCCGCCGTACTCTACGTCCTAGTATCCTACAGTTAAAATTTCATCAAGTTAGCTCCATTAGTTTTTGAGTTATCGTGCCTACGGACGGACGGACGAACCGACATGGCTATATTGCCGATATGGCCGACATGGCTATATTCAACTCAGGAGGTCACGCTGATCACAAATATATACTTTTCCATATCTAGCTCGCTTCCTTTAGGTGGTTACAAACACCATACCAAAGTTAATATACCCTTTTCCTATTTCATAAGTGTAGGTTATAATAAATAAAAATAACGTAATACTCAGTCTAGTAATATAATAGATGTCTAAGGTACTTTTAATTTTTCTTTTAGTTGAAATTTTTTTAAATTAGTAATACAAAGTTATTTAAAATTATTTCTTTAAATAAAAATTTTGTTTTTCAAAAGTTTCAAAAAATTTAAAAATGATAAAATATGATCTTACCAAAAATATTCTAAAATATGTTGTAACAGGCAAAATAAGCAAAAATATGCTCTAACAAAAAGCATGTTTTGGTTGCCCTGTACATCATCATCCCAATATCGGTTAGCAGGCGGAATTAAGCATTTTCAATGTTTTTGATATAGAGTCAAAATATTTTGACCGATTGACTTGAGATTTTGCACAAATATACCTCTTAACATTCGGAATTAGTTGTTTAAATTTGGTTAGAATTTGGTTACGCTTTTTCTAAAATTATTCTTGCAATTTTTCAACAAATGTATCAAATTTCACTTCAAACTTTTCATAATTATTAAATAATAATAAAAATAAAAATTTTAATTCCGTTAACATTATTCGCCGGAAACCCACCATCCTCTACTCTATCGTCAAGGAGCACTAAATTTTCAAGAAGCACCACGTATAGAAAAATGAGAGATAATCGTTCAAGCTGTTTTTTAAGGTTTTTGTTTCGCAATCGGTTAAAGGAACTCGACAAAATGTTTTTTAAACATTTCCTTAATTCAAAGAAGTTTTACCTACTTTCAAAAATTGGACGGAATTCACTTACAAAATTTTTTTTTTAATAATCGTTGGAATGATAATGTACATACAAAATTTAAAGTCAATTGTTCAAACCGTTTCAGCTTAACAGTAAAGTAACGAGAATTCTATAAAAAGCTGCTGTGTCGCAATGGGTTAACGGAACTCAAAAAACCTGTTTTTGAGACTTTGCCCAAGCAATATTTCGCAAAATTGGACGTAATATCCTTCCAAAATTTGATTTTGTCCAATTGTCGGGCGGCAAGGGTTAACAAATTCCAAATCTGTTAATAGAGTGAACTCTATTCTTAAAGAGGAGCACATATACAAAATTTTAAGTCAATCGGTTAAACCATTTCTAATTTATAGTAGAGTCATGAAAAAAGCGATAAAAAGCTGTTGGGTCACAGTGGGTTAACGGAACTCCACAAATATTTTTTTAAGGCTTTCTTTTTAACCAAAGTAGTACATCTAAAAATTGGCTGAAACTAGCTTTCTTACAATTTGCACGCTTCCGGACAACGCCGGGTAAATCTGCTAGGTTAATTTATTTCAACCAAATTTATACAACTAATTCCGGTTGCTAAGAGGAACATTTGTGCAAAATTTAAAGTCAATCGGTCGAACTGTTTTTACTCGACATCAAAAACATGGGTTAATCCATTCCAAACAAACTTATACAACTAATTCCGGTAGGCAAGAGGAACATTTGTGCAAAATTTCAAGTCAATCGGTTAAACCGTTTTGATTCGACATCAAAAAAACGAAAAAGCTTAAAACGGCCCTGAAGCCGCGAACTGTTGACTTATAGAAATCTGACATAGCCTATGTCACCCCCGCACTGTCAGAATAATTTCTCTAAAATTTTGTGACAATCGAACTAGTGGGTTTCACGTGAATCCTGGACAAACAGCATAATTCCGAAACCAATGAAGAATCAGGGTGTCCAAATTTGGTATCAGGGTGTCGCTTTCGATTTTCTTAGTCTCCTCGAAATTTGAGCCTAAGTGGAGTAGTGGGTGGGGACCAGCCACTCAGTTCCGAGCATATTTTCAAAATTAAAGCATTTTTTCAAAATTATTAGAGATAATAACTTCAAACACATGTAGAAGCTTCAAAATTTTGCACATGGGTGTTCTTTGCTATTTCCTACGTGTCCCTCTAATTTTGGATCAATTGGAGTAGTGGTTCAGCACCTCTCTTAGACCCCCCAATGTATAAAAGCTTATCATCGAAATTAATAAAACTAGTAACTTAAAATTAAGATAAAACGTTCCAATTGTGTACAAGGGATAACTAGTATTGAAAGTATGAAGGGGACTGCATACGGGCAAAATCGTACCATGGTTTCGGGTTCTGGAACCCTTGAAAAGTTCAAGGGCTAACAAACAAATATCTTAAAAACACCATAACTCAAAAAATAATGCCGCTATTTTGATGAAATTTAAACTCTAGGTTACTAGTAATGAAAGTACCACGTGAATTGGTTCTGGTCGAGTTTGTTCAATGAGTTCGGATTCTAGAAGCTTTTGATCGATTTGAGGCCGAACGAGTATAATTTCGAAGGCAAGGAATATATTTCCTATTTCCTATGTGTCCCCGAAATTTAACCTTATTTGTAGTGGTTCAGCTATGTTCAAAGGTACTTGCTGCATTTATGTGAAATTTATTTTTATATTTAAATGAATTATATGAAAAGGTTTAAATTTGTAATTGTATTTTAGAAATACATTTATTGCATATTTTGCGTTTATAAGCTTTTCTATTAGGTATATAAACCAACCATTTAAAATAATTGCAATTTTGAAAAATTTGGATTATTAAATATATTATGCTTTGATAGCTTTTTATCACAAAATTTAATAATTAGAATTTTTTCATTTTGTAATTGAATTGGAATAAATATATTTTCAGTTATTTCAAGTTTTTTAGTTTTTAATATTTTTAAATAGATAAATTAGGAAGAATTTGTAATATTTTTGAATTGATAGTGTAATTAGAAAATGTTTTTAGTATTATAAAGTTAATTTGGTTAGCTATGTCTTACGATTAAATTAATAACAGTTTTTATGGTGTTAAAATGACTTATGGATATGTCATTAAATTTGAACCAAATAGGTGTAGGATATTTCTAAATCGGTTGCACCGACTTACTGTTTCTTTACTTGTTTTTTATTTACTTTGCGGTTGTTGTTCTTTAAAAGAAGATTTCAGGGTATAACTGCAGTTTTTTTCCTAATAAAATCTAAAAATCATAAAATCAATTTCGTACATATTATGCTTAAATAAATAGTATTTTAAAACATTTTTTCCTAAAACAAAGCCTACATTTCCCTTATAAAATCTTAACAAAATGAGGAAGAGTTTAGTAAATCTTTTTGGAAAGTTCAAAACAAGGTAGAAGTTGAAAAGCAGATTTTTAAACCTTTTCTAGAGCATCGACTTTATTTTATTCAAACGTTGGCAGTTCAAGTAAACTACTATTGACATAGTATAATGACATAATGGCAAATTTAGTATACCCTTTTGGTCTATAGTCAAACGGGTATAATAATACTTATATGTAAACTAGCTATTTCCCGGTGCACGTTGCCCCGGCACCCAATTGAGTTTTAATTTAAGTTGATGTTATTGAAAAAAGTTTACACAAAAGTTACACATTACACAGGGTACATGTCAATTTTAAAATTTAATAAAGCAATTTTTTTAAAACGATTTTTTTAAAAAAATTTTTTAAGTCAATTTTTTTAATTTTTTTCTTTTAGGATTATTCTAGCTATTTTTCAACAAATTTATCAAGTTTCACTTGAAATTTTTCATAATTATTAAATATTAATATAAATAAAAATTTTTATTCATTTTACACTACTCGCACCAAAGCACCAAATTGCCAAGGAGCACCACGTATAGAAATATTATAAATAATTGTTCAAACTGTTTTTAAAGTTTTTGTTTCGCAATTGGTTAAAAGAGCTTGGCAAAACATTTTTTTAAACATTTCCATAATTCAAAGAACTTGCCATAGTTTTAAAAATTGTACGTAATTTATTTACAAATTTTTTTTTTTGTGACCAATCGTAGGACTGACAATTAAACATGTAGGCATGCAAAATTTGAAGTCAATTGGCCAAATTGTTTCTACTTAAGAGTAAAAAAACGAATAAATCTTTAAAATGCTGCTGTGCCGCAATGGGTTAAAGGAACTCAACAAACCTTCTTTTGAGACTTTAACCAAGCAATTATTCGCAAAATTACACTTAATATCCTTCCAAACATTTTTTTGGACAATCGTCGTGTTGGCTTGGTTAACAATTTCCAAGACTGTTAATAAAGTTAACTCAATTCTCAAAGAGGAACATATTAACAAAATTTGAAGTCAATCGGTAAAACCATTTCCAATTTATTACAAAGTAATGAAAAAATCTACAAAAAGCTGTTGGGCTGCAATGGGTTAACGGATCTCCACAGATATTTTTTGAGGCTTTCTTTTTAACCAAAGGAGTACTTCGAAAAAATGCCCAAAACTTGCTTTTTTACAATTTGCACGCTCTCGAGCAACGCCGGGTGAATCTGCTAGTAAAATATTAATTTAAATTTTAAAAAAATTCCTGGTTAAGCCGTGTAATTATGGTACGAAAATATAAATTTAAATTTTGGAAAAAATCGGGGCAACGTCTCCAGTTTATATATAAAAATTAACATTACATACATGAAACAAGTACCTTTTAACACAATATTAGTTTCGTACACAATTTCTTAATTATATATTACCTACGGTTAAAATTTAATAATATATCTGATATAATGAAAATTAAAAATAAAATGTTTTTATTCATTTATTTAAAAAATATATTACTTTTTATACCCTACACCTATGGAATAGGTAAAGGGGTATGGTGTTTGTAACTACCTAAAGGAGGCCAGCTAGAAATTAAGGCTACTAGTAACGAAAGCACCATGGGAATAAGTCCTGATCGTGTTCGGACAATAAGTTCGGATTCCAGAAGCTTTTGATCCAATTGAGTAAGCCAAAGACGATATTTCCTACTTCCTATGTGCTCCCGAAATTTAGAGTTAATTGTAGTGATGGTTCAGGTGCCCCCTAAGAAAT
Source organism: Dolichopus griseipennis (assembly GCA_963082915.1). NCBI lineage: Eukaryota > Metazoa > Arthropoda > Insecta > Diptera > Dolichopodidae > Dolichopus > Dolichopus griseipennis. The sequence goes on from OY720441.1 coordinate 283,487,250, forward strand.
CTCAAAATTAAAAAACTTATCATCGAAATTCATGAACATAGAAATTTTAAATTTAATACACGAGAATTCTTTCGTATTTCCGTTCTTGTTTAACACTTTTATATTTTTAAAAGGCTAAGGATTTTACATTAGAACATATTATGTAATATATTTTATAAATTAAAAACAAATTAACAACAAAATATTTTTTTTAATTTTTATTATATCATATATTTTATTGACATATTACCATATGTAATATATAGTTAAGACATTGTGTACGATACCTAAGTTATGTTCAAAGGTACTTGCTGCATGAATATTTTCATTTTATATGTAAATGAATTATATGAAAAGTTTAAAGTTTGTAATTGTATTTTAGATATACATTTATTTTATATTTTGCGTTTATAAGCTTTTCTAATAGGTACATACACTAACAATTTAAAATAATTGCATTTTGAAAAATTTGAATTATTAAATATACTAATGCTTTCATTAGCTTTTTGTTACTTGGGATTGGGATAAAAGTTTTTACATTTATTTTACGTTTTTTTGTTTTTTAATATTTTTAAATAGATAAATTAGTAAGAATTTGTAATATTTTTGAATAGATTTTATAAATTAAAATTATATAATAAATTTTTGTTTTTCTTTTCATATTTTTTATACATTAAGATTAAATAATAAATTTAAATTTAAATAAATAGCTTACAAGTATTGTTTACATACGAGATCAGAAATCATTTGCTACGATCTCTATAAATACCAATTTTCTTATATTTAGTTTTAAGGGAATTAAAACAATAATTTTAATATGTACCTACATATGCATAACTTTTTAAATAGAAATAAAGAAAAAAAAAAAAAAGAAGATAAAGTAATTAGAAAATGTTTTTATTATTATAAACTTAATTTAAACTTAAAATAGCTAACGATCAAATTAATAAAAGCTTTTATGGTTTGAAAATGACTTATGGATTTCTCATTTGAACCAAATACCGACTCACTGTTTCTTTACTTGTTAATATATAAAATTGGCATAATATGTTTTATATTAAATATTATATTATATTAAATAAATGTATAATATATTTTCTATTAAAAAATAAATTCCTTTTTAGCCATTTAAAATTACAAAAGAATTAATTAGAAAGCAAAGAGGAAACAACACTCGTGTTCCAAATTTCAGGTTTCTATCGTTATTATTTTGAAAGATATTCTTGCTAAATTTTTGTTAGACTGTGGTAGGCATTTGAACCACGACTCTTATTAATCCCATATGTTAGGAACGTAAAGCAAACAAAACAGTACACTATTGTATCAAATTTAAAGTTTCTTTCTTTATTAATTTTGAAGGTATGTATGGCTGGTTCCCAAACTGCTATTCCAATTGGTCCCAAATTTCAAGAACACTAAAGAAATAGGAAGAGACCTCCTCATACTAAATTTGGAGGTTCTATTCTTTGGTTTCGAATTTATTCTCGTTTAGCCTCTATTCTAACAAAACCTTCTAGGATCCAAACCCACGGACTATCTCAACAAACGCAATTCCCACCTTAGTTTCATTACTTGTTACCTACAATACAAATTTCATCAAGATTTCGTCATTAGTTGTTGAGTAACGTGATTTTTGATATAATTTGCGAAGTGTTGCTCATTCGAAAATTAAAAACTCGTTAGAATTTAATCATTCCAAATAAGAAATATGAAAAATAGAACCAAAATGTATCAACCGTTCTTAAAAATTATCGAAAGAAACAATTGAAATATTATTATAGAGGGTATATTGTTATATAATTATGTAATATAATTATTCTTTAAAAACTCTACCTTCCTATATTATAATATTATTCATAACACCATTAAGTTGTTGACATATAATGAATTATGAATTTTCTTCACAAAAGTAGTACGTAAGATAGACTTGAATAACCCACATGTAAGTAGATGTAAGCAATGGAATAATAAAATATAAAACGTGTTATGTAAAATTTGGTTGGTCTACTGCAGTGGGTTCAAGTAGTTGACATACGATTTAAATTTCACATGAACATTAACTCTATATAAGTTAGCAACCGTTAACCTTTCATATTAAATTGCAAAATTGTTTTTTAAATTTTTTCCTAAATAAACTGTTCACACGGGAACGGTTTATTTTTTTTATCAAATTTTAATAATATTAAGTTAAACTTTTTTTTGATTTTGTAATATCAATTTTCAATAATTTTAAATTAATAATTTATTTTTATATAATTTTGTAACAAATTTCGGACATTCACACTAAAACTATATTAAATGCTTACGATGCATTTCGTAATAAAAAAATTATCCACGCGGCGTCTTTGTGCAGGCAGAATGAAAAATTTAAATAAAAATAAATTTCACTTTTCAATTAACTTCTGAAAAGAAAGGTTTAGAATTTTTTCTTAAAATTTTATTTGTAAAATTATTTGTATTACTAAAAGAAAAATCTGTAAATTAAAAGAAATAAAAAAAATATTGTTAAATAAATTAAAACCTTTTTTTTTTGTGGCTTATATGAGCAACTAAAATTAACTTGCGCCCAAGCAGGGACCCGTTTAGTGGTAATTAAATTAGTGAAGTTTAACTAAATTAAAAATCTAACACAAAATCACTAAAACAATATAAAAAATATTTAAAAAAAAAAAAAACAATCCAAAAAAATAGTACTAGTATAAAAACAATTTAAAATCAATAAATAGAGAAACAAAAATAAAATAACATAAAAAATCATAATATTTAATCGGCTTATTTTTTCCCATACAAATAAAAACATCTCTTTTCGCGTAAACTATAAGACCAATTTTAATGGAAGAACAACCAAAAGAAAGATTTTTTTGTTTTCATATTACAATGATATATTTTTTTTGGAATATTGCGTTTTTTCAGGTGAAAACCCGTCTTTAATTTAACGTAAAATTGAATTTAACGGTCACGCGGTTAAAAGTTGATGACTCTAATATTATGCGCCGACTTTCTGTGTATATGTAATTCATTTTCGGTTGTAACTCGCAGCTCAATCAAACTACTATATGAGCCGACTTATGTCTTTTTTTTTTTTTTTAGTTCAAATTTTCAATGAACAAGGAGATTTAAATTTTTTTAAAATTTTTGTTTTTGTTTTTTTTCTTTATCTCTCTAACATTCCAATGAAAAAAAAATGACTTCTGTTCGAAATGAAGCAATACATTTGGTTTATACAGTTTTCATTTAAAACTAACTCTGTTCAATTTTAATTATAATAAACGTTACACTTTTTGCCAAAGAATTAAATTTTACCATAAAATGTAAGTTCTTTATTACATTCATATTTCTTTTATTTAAAATTATTATATCTAATAATGTTGCTTGGTGATTAATTTAATATTTTTATATTGATTTTTGACGCATCAAAAATACAAAAAAAATTCATTAGAAGGAAAAGCAGTATACATAGGCTTGAGGCTGACACATCAAATAAAATTCTAGCAAATGAGTTCGAAGTATCCATTCTAGAATCAGCACATTCTACAATGTTCAAGCCTTATACTAATTTTTCAAATTTCACAACGACATTCGTTTATTACGACGAATATTTTCTGCCTCTTCATGGTCGTTATAAGCGAAAGGTACTGTATGTTTTTTTTTGCTTTCTAAAAAAATTATTTTGCTACTTCGTATATTGTTGTTGCTTTTAGTTAAGTTTTTTATAATAATAAAATAACCGACTTTTGAAATATATTCTGTAGTTGGCATTACGTTTGAGAAATGTATAACAAAAGTTTTCATAAAATATGTTTGCAAAAAATTAAAAACGAAATATCTTTGATAAAAAAATAATTCATTGTAATTTAAATGATTAGTTCTTTAGGGCCTAACCAAAATCAATGCTTATGGAATATAATTGCTAATAAAAAGTTTTAAATTAGTTGTTACGTACATGATATTAAATGAGAGTAACTTACTGTACCTCGAATTTTTAAAATTTAAACATTGACGAAGCATATAAAAATGTTATTATTTTTTCTTATGTTGTTATTGTTCTAAAAATAAAATATTTTAAAATAATATTGTTTTTAAAAATAACAAAATTGTTTTAAAAAATACATGTATTCAAAATAATTGAAATACCTATAATATGTTTGCAGAAACAAAAAGAAAATAACATTTTTTCAAAAAAATTAAGTGTTCTTTAGGGATCAACCAGAAAAAACGCGTACGGCGTGCAGTTTATGTCAAAAAAGTTTGAAATAAGTAGGTATGTTATGTACTGTACTTCGAAATTTTAAATTTTAAAATTTAACAAAGCGTACATATAAAAATAGGCGGCATGACATTTGTCCCCTATTGAATGTTGCTCTTTTCCAAAAAAATTCAAAAAGGTTTTGGAATTATTACTAAATTGTAAGAAAAAAGAGATTGTTGCCATCAACATTCAAAAGGGCAACATTATCTTTTTTGTTAGTCCCCATTTAAATTTCTTTATCAAAATCAAGAACATAATCAATTTATTTATTTAAATTTAATGCACCTGCTTCAATGATTACAAGGGTGAGAGGCAATAAACCTACGGCCCTTTTCCAGAAAATTTATTTATTAAAATAAATTAACGGCCTTTTTCCAGAAAATTTATTTATTAAAATAAATTAATAAATAAATTTTCTGGAAAAAGGCAATATACCTCCATTCAAAATGTTGTTATTGCGGGGTTGGGTACGAAATTCCAAAAAAAAAATTCCATTTTCGAAATTCCATTTTCATAATTCCAAAAAAAAAAATTCCAAAAAATGCAATTCCAAAAAAAACAATTCCAAAAGAACAAATTCCAAAAATCAAAATTTAATGACAAACTATGATGTAATTATTTTTTACATGCATATTTCAACAAATAAAAATTTAAAAATAGTGGGGGCTGCCGCCCCCAAACCCCCGCTAAACAAATTATTGAAACCCTGATTTTGAATCCAACTCTAAAATCCCTTCAGAATCTCACGTATACATATACTTATATAAATATTCTGGAAAAAGCGTATAATCCTGATTTTGTAACAAACTCTAAAATTCTTGCTCGCTAAAGCTATGGAAATATTTTTTGTGGATTTTTTTTTTCTTGGAATTTTTTTTTGGAATATTTTTTTTTGGAATTTTTTTTTTCTTCTTTGGAATTTTGTAAATTTGGAATTTTTTTTTTTGGAATTATGACACCATCCCGTTATTGCGTTTACTTAAATCAAAAATTTTAAACTTACTTAATAAATTTGAAATTTCGTTATGTTTCTATTGCAAATATCAAACAAAATTTTTAAATTATTCAGGAAATTCTGATTTGCGTATATTCAGTGTCATTACTCCCCCGGAACACAACCTGATATGTCATTTCTCCCCGGGAACTAATGGCACATTTGAGTGTGTCATTAGTCCCTTGGGGACCAATGACAAGGGGACAAATGTCATGCCACCATAAAAATATTGTAATTGGTTTTTCTTATGTTGGCTACGATTAAGTTTTCAAAATAAAATAATATTTTTTTTTTTAAAGAACATACATTCAAAATTTTTGAAAATACCTATATTAGGTTCGCAAAAATAAACTAAAAAATAATCTTCAACTTAAATGAAAGCGTTTGGCAATCGGCGCATAATTTCTGTCAAAAAATTTATAAATAAATAGCTACATGAATTTACATAAGAGCAACCAAAATACGAGTAACACGATGTACTGTAACTCGGATTTTTAAAATTTACAAATTGACCTAATGTATAAAAATATTGTTTTTGGTTTTTCTTATATTTCTAAGATTATATTTTACAAAATATCTTATATTGAAAAAAATTAAAAATATACCTATTACATGAAATTATAAAATTTCTGTACTAAATTAAAACATTCAAATAAATATTTTTGTGTGTAAAAGCGTATCGCTTTACGGAGATATGTAGATAGACATATTGGCTTATTGCCGTATAAAATTGTACGTCGTATGTTTTATGTTAGGTAATTTAGGCCCTATGAAATGAAAGCTTAAATGAAAGGCTACATTTTAAACATATGTATGTTTTTTTTATAATAAAAAACTCTTTTTAATAATGCATGCGTTCCTTTTACCAAAAATTGATGATGAAGAGTAGGTAGATGTTGTTTGTAAATGGAAAGCTAATTTTTGTTTCAAGAATTTATAATTGTCAGATTAATTATCCTACATAATATATGACATTTTAAAACTATCTGTCATTTGTGAAGTTAATAATATTTAATATATTTAGATCATGAAAAATCAGTGAAAAAGTTAAGGTTGATTGCTGAAATATATAAAGACTATTTTTTATAATGGAAGAGTTAAGTGCTTATTGGTAATCAAATAAAAAATATGAGTTAACAAAACCTATTCAAGAGAAAATTCATCTATTAAAAAACTTAATTTAAAGCTATCTGCCGAAAATTATTTAATTATCTACTCCTCTCATCTACTCTTTTTCAAAAGCTGGTATGGTGTAGCTGGCATTAGGTGAGAGAAGAGTAGTTTACTCCTCCATAGGAACGCAAGTAATAAAATTTGTTTGTTTGAAGAAACTTATGAGTCATGACTCAAAACCATACATAGAAAAAAATAAAAAAATAAACTAGACAAATAGGTATAATATTATAAAGTAAACTAAAGAATTCAGAACCATTTTTTTCATACATACATTTGTAGTAAACATTTCTGATTTTATTATTGAAATGTAGTGCCTACTTGCCTATGTAGCTACTAAATTTAAAAATGGAAAAATTTATCAGTTTTTTAATATCTTTGTAGATATGTTATAAATCTTAAAATTGTGATTTTAAAAAAAATTTCAACTTCTGTCAACTTAGCTATTATTTTTTACTTCTGACAGCTTCAACATAATATAATATTAAGTACCAAACTTATGAATGATATGTTACATTTTGTTGTACATATTATTACGTTCTATGAATAAGCTTTTTAATTAGGATACAAAATACATTCAACATAGTTCAAATCGTACTAAAGTGTTTAGAAAACAAGTGATGAAAAAAAACCAAGGGTTTTTAAAAAAGCACATTTTCAAAATTATATTGTATTACATACTGAGTTTAACTTTGGAAATATTTACTTGGAAATACATAGTTACTGCTTACTTATAAAATTTACTGCTAACAGTAAAGTTTTTATTTTAAAGTTGTTATAGACCTTCAATTGGGAAGGTTGCCAAGTTTCTCAAGGATCTAACTTCATCTAAATGTGAAAATGTGCTAAAAATACAGTTTTCTATATGAAGGACAGCATCAACTCGAATTTTGGCTACTTGACTTAACTAAATATGTATATGGATTTGTTTAGAAAAATCATCAAATTTTCAGAACATTATATATTAGAACACTATTTATATTTAGAATGTAAATCGCTTTTTTTGTGTAATAACTGTACAAAATTATACTCTCTTTATATCGCGTTAAGGTACAGGAATAAAATTCAAAAATACTTAAAAACGTTTTATAATTGAAGAAATTATAACTTTTCTTTTTAAGCAAATTTCAAACGCAAGAATTGTTGACAACATTGTTGCCATAAATTTTATTATGTATAGGAAAAAAAAATAATTTTCGTGTAATATTAGTCTAAGATAAATTACACAAAACAGATTTTTTATGTAAATTTAAAAGCATAAAAAGTTCGAATATCGAGCACAGGCCGATACTAGTTAAAAATAAAATATAGAAAACAGGCCTAAAAAATAATTAATTAAAATAACAAATTAAAGAAATAAAAAATTTATGACAAAAAAAAAATATAAAAAAATTTTTATAAACGAGGAAGATTATAGTTGCCCTTGTCAACTTTTAGATACCCGTGCATACCCACTAACCGTTATTGATTTTCCCTATGCTATTATAAATATTACAAAAAAAATATAAGAAAGTAAAATGGTTAAAAAAAATTTAACTTATTAGGTATCCCATAATTTTTGATTAACTTATTATCCCATAAAAAAAAAAAAAAATTGCCAACCCTAAAAGTTTGTCCGAGTGATGTCCAACTTTGCCAACTAACTTGTCCTATTATTTTATCTGCCCAGTTTTGATTTTAACCTCGTAGCTTCATTAGATTCACAGTTATCGAATTGATTACTTTGTATGGCAGCTGCCCGAAAACGGGTCCGTAACATTTTGAAACTTCATATAAGTGCTCGATTCATTATATAACTAACAGTGTGTAATTTTTATCCTCGTAGTATAATCAGTTTCCAAGAAATTCATATTGGTGCAAAGAAGTTGTATAGCAGCCCCCCGAAAATGGGGCCGTAACATTTTGAAACTTCATATAAGTGCTCGATCCATTATATAACTAACAGTGTGTAATTTTCATCCTCGTAGTATAATTAGTTTTTAAGAAATTCATATTGGTGCAAAGAAGTTGTGTGGCAGCTCCCCAGAACCTTGATCTGGTCTTAAACAAAAAGAATAGGGAACCTCAAAAATGTCCAAAAAATGTTTTGTGTGATTTTCAAAACTCTTGCTCTAATTTTTCAATTCTATCTCTTATAATTAATTTTTAATTCACCAATATATTAAACTTAAGCAAAATCAACTTCATATGATCATATTCATATAATAATCATCATATCCATAATCTATCAATCTATCAATATCAATAAGCCATTTACTTAAAAAAAATCTTTGTCTTCTTGTTTGCTTATCTTAAATAAACTACGCATCATTTAAATCATATGAAATTCTAACTCGAAATCGTTATCTACATAAAAAACAAAAAACAAAAAAACAAAAAAACAAAATTCATATAATTTCATGTTATATACAAGATGCATAGCAAAATTTCAAATTTTTGTATGAAAATGGTGGAGTTGAAAAAGTTAGTTGTTCGAGAGCTACCCGAAGTTTTGATCCGATCTTAACCAAAAAAAATAGGGAACCTAGAAATTGATTGAAAAATATTTTGTGAAAATTTCAAAACTGTAGCTCTTTTAGTTTTTGAGTTATCGTGCTGACACACAGACGGACGGACGGACGGATGGACAGACACACATAGCTAGATCGACTCATTTTTCGATTCTGAGCCGATACGTACCCTTGACACTATATCTAGCTCGTCTAGATCGATGCGTTACAAACGGAGGAGCAAATCTAATATACCCGATGTCATATATGTATGCACGGGTATAAAAACGAAAAAACTTGGTATCAAGAAACTAAAATAAAAATCATTTAGTGATTTAAATTAGATAAATCAAATAAAGTTATAAATAAAAACACGTTTTGTATCACGCGCTTAGAAGAAATCCAGCAAAATCAAGAAACTTTTCAAACAGGAGTCACCATTGCGGGAAAATTAGTAACCCAGAAGCTTTGTTGACAGCCGCCCACTCCGCTGGAAAAAAATTAAAATAAGTAAAGAAACAGTAAGCTGTTATTAGTTTGATCGTAAGACAGAGCTAACCAAATTAACTTTATAATACTAATAACATTTTCTAATTACTTTATCTATTCAAAAATATTAAAAATTCTTACTAATTTATCTATTTAAAAATATTAAAAAACAAAAAAACTTGAATTAAATAAAAATATATTTATTTCAACTCAATAACAAAAGTGAAAAAATTTGAATTATTAAATTTTGTGATAAAAAGCTAATCAAAGCATAATATATTTAATAATTAAAGTTTTTCAAACTTGCAATTATGTTAAATTGTTAGTTTATGTACCTATTAGAAAAGCTTATAAACGCAAAATATAAAATAAATGTATTTCTAAAATAAAATTACATATTTAGAACTTTTCATATAGTTCATTTAAAAATAACAATAAATTTTACATAAATGCAGCAAGTACCTTTGAATATAGCTTACGTATTGTGCACAAAGTCTTAATTATATATCACCTATGGTAATAATTCAATCAAATATATGATATAATAAAAATTAAAAAAAAACAAATTTAATCGCTTATTAAAAAAATATTTTGCTTTTAATTTATAAAATATTATACAAAATATGTTTTATGGTAAAATTTTTAGCCTTTTAAAAATATAAAAGTGTTAAATAAAAACGGAAATACGAAAGAACCCTCGTGTATTAAATTGAAAGTTTCTATCTTCATGAATTTCGAATTTTTTTGGGATTTCTTAGGAGGCACCTGAACCACCACTACAATTAAGTCTAAATTTCGGGGACACATAGGAAATAGGAAATATATTCTTTGCCTTCGAAATCATATTCGTTTGGCCTCAGATCGATCAAAAGCTTCTAGAATCCGAACTCATTGACCGAACTCGACCAGAACCAATTCCATGGTACTTTCGTTACTAGTAACCTAGAGTTTAAATTTCATCAAAATAGCGGCATTATTTTTTGAGTTATACTGTTTTCAAGATATATGTTCGTTAGTCCTTTAATTTTTCAAAGGTTCCAGAACCCGAAACCATTCTGCGATTTCACCCATATGCACTCCCCTTCATACTTTCAATACTAGTTAACCCTCGTACACAATTGGAACGTTCTATCTTATTTCTAAGTTACTATTTTTATTAATTTCGATGACAAGCTTTTAAACTTTGGGAGTCTAAGAGGGGTACTGAACCACCAGTCTGATTGATCCAAAATTAGGGGAACGCGCAGGAAATAGTAAAGAACACCAATGTGCAAATTTGAAACTTCTAATTTGTTACTATCTTTATTAATTTCTCACATATGCTTTAAGGTCATCGGAACTGTATGGCTGGTCCTCAACCCACTACTCCAAATGGCTCCAAATTTCAAGGACACTAAGGAAATAGAAAGGGACACCCTGATACCAAATTCGGAGGCTCTATCTTCATTGGTTTCGGAATTATGCTCGTTTGGCCTAAATTCGATCTAAAAGCTCTATTTAAAGATAGCGTCATTAGTTGTTGAGTAATTGTGGTTTTTTATTTATGTTCGTCCGCCCTTAGACCGATTAAAAGGTTCAGAATCCGAACCTTTGGGCTGATTTCGCCCATATGCAGTCGGCGCTGTACTTTAATTACTAGTTAACCCTTGTACACAGGTGGGACGTTCTATATTAATTTTAAGTTACTATTTTTAGTAATTTCGATTAAAAGCTTTTAAACCTTGGGAGGTCTAAGAGGGGTACTGAATCACTCCAATAGATCCCAAATTAGGGGGACACACGAGAAATAGTAAAGAACATCCTTGTGCCAAATTTAAAGCTCCTACATTTTTTCAAGCTGCTATATTTATTAATTTTGAAGATATGCTTTAAGGTCTTCAGAAATGTGTGGCTGATCCTTCATCCACTACTCCAATGGGGCCCGAATTTCATGGACGCTCAGGACATAGAAAGAGACACCCTTATACCAAATTTGGAGGTTCTATCTTCGTTGGTTTCGTAATTATGCTCCTTTTGCTTAAATTCGAACAAAAAGTTCTAGGTTCCGAACCCATGGTCCAATCCCGCCGTAGTTTCATTTCTAATAACCTACAGCACAAATTTGATGAATATAGCGTCATTAGTTGTTGGGTTATCGTGATCTTTTATATATGTTCGTTAGCCTTTCGATCGATTAAAAGTTTTAGAATCCGAACCCATGGGCCGCTTTTACCCATATGCAATCCCCGCCGTACTTTCAGTCCTAGTAACCTACAGTTAAAATTTCATCAAGATAGCTCCATTATTTTTTGAGTTATCGTGCCTACGGACGGACGGACATGGCTATATCGACTCAGGAGGTCACGCTGATCACAAATATATATGCTTTTCCATATCTAGCTCGCTTCCTTTAGGTGGTTACAAACACCATACCAAAGTTAATATAACCTTTTACCTATTCTATAGGTGTAGGGTATAAAAATAAAAAACAGGAAATATTTTTTTATAAGATAAAGGGAAAGATTATACGAATTAATTTTTTGAAAGAAAAAAAATTTTTTTCGACAAAATTAAAATAACCAAAACAAACCACTATAACCGAAACAATTTTTGGTGACTATCAATGTGGTTTTAGAGTAAACAGATCAACTATGGACCAATGCTTTCAGATATTTGAGAAATATAATGAATACGCAAGAGATATACACTGTCTGTTCATAGATTTCCAGAAAGCTTTTGATAGCATAGACAGAACTAAAATTAGTGGTATTCTTAATAGACTTGGCATCCCAGAAAAGTTAACAAGATTAGCATGTCTAACCCTGACAAACACATCTGCAAGAGTCAAAATTCAAGGGGTGTTCACTGAATCTTTTAGAATAGAATCGGGAGTTAAGTAGGGTGATGCTCAATCAACATTACTATTTAACCTAGTTCTTCATTATGTCGTAAAAGAGATAGATGGTCAAGGAGCTATATTTATAAAATCCATACAAATATGCGCTTTCGCCGATTATATTGTAATAATTGCTAAGAATTTAAGAGAGCTAAAAGAAACATTTACACGTTTGGAAACTGATGCTAGAAAAGTGGGACTGATAATAAATGAAACCAAAACTAAATACTTCGTAAAAAGCAAATCACATATGCCAACGCAAGATTAGAATATTAATGATTATAAGTTCGAAGGTGTTCATCAGTTTAAGTATCTCGGAGTTGTATACAGTAAAAGTGAAGACACCGCAAGCCGCAAGTAGATGTTACTATACATATTCTAGACTTATGAAATCCAGGCTGTTGTCGAGAAATACAAAGCTTAAATTATACAAAACATTAATCAGACCGGTTCTAACATACGGATGTGAAACATGGACGCTTAAAACTGCAGATTGAAGACAACTGGGAATATTTGAGCGTAAAATACTTCGAAAAATATATGGACCGGCTAGAAACGGAGATGGTACATACAGATCAAGAAATAATTTCAAGCTTGAACAATTGACTGAACATAGAACCATAATAAGATTCATAAAAGCGCAAAGGTTAAGATGGATAGGACATGTTATAAGAATGCCGGATAACAGAACAACAAAAAGAGTGTTTCTCCACCAAATGCAGGCTGCTAGAGGTAGAGGGAGACCAAAAAAAAGATGGCTAGACGCTGTTGAAGATGACTTAAGGATTTTAGGAATAAGAAATTGGAAGAGAGTTGCACAAGATCGGGATGTATGGAAGAGAATTATAGCGGAAGCTCAGGTTCATCAAGGACTGTAAAGCTATAGAAGAAGAAGAAGAAAACAAACCACCAATTTTCTTATTCCATATATAAAATAAATATTAAATTAAATTTTTTTTACCATAAGAATTAAAATAAATAGAATTAATATTTAATATTAAGTATAAAAATTTTTTTATATAGAACATTATAGAATATTTTGCTTAAAAGAAATAAAAAGAAAATAAAAAAATATATAAATTAAAAGAATTTAAAAATTAAATTTTGGATATTAAATTTGATTTTAACTGATTAAAAAATTAATAAATTTTAAATTAGGTAAATTAAACAAATACAATTATTAAACAAAACAAGTGATGAAAAAAACCAAGGGTTTTTAAAAAAGCACATTTTCAAAATAATATAGTGTTTCATACTGAGTATTTTGTTGGAATATAATGTTGAAGCTTCAATGTTAACGTTTAATTTAGGAAATATATACGTTGGTGACTAAGTTACTACTTACTTATAAAAACCGTAATTTTTTTAATTTTTAAGTCCTAATAGCGTTCTATGGGGAAGATTGCCCAATTTCTCAAGGATTTAATCCTCAGTACTCCCCTTCCCCCAACTTTTTTAGGTTCAAGGAAATAAATTGTGAATTTTACCAAAATTTGGAATTTTATTTAGAATTTTGCTATATAAGCAAAAAGGTTAAAACTGACAGACACTTTCTTCAATTTAAAGAACCGCTTTTAAATTTAAGGAAATCTTTTAATATATGTTAAAGTATAATTATGGACCTTAAAACTTTGTATATTAACAAACAAAAATTTGAACAGGTATTCAAGTTACAGGTGTTTAAAAATAGCAAAATTTCAATATTCGAGACCTTATAGCTGCTAAACAGGGGACGTGACTAAAAAATTTTGTTAACCGACTCCTACTAATTTCTGAAGTTCTAACTTCTCCCAAAATTTCAAGACCCTAGCTGGAACCGTTTAGAAGATATGTGGGGCCAAAAATTTTGCAAAAATTGAGTTTCGCATAATAGTAAATTTTAGTACCGTATGGCAACCCTGTACATTTTAGCGATGTATTTTTGTAAACCTTAAGAAAACAGCTCCCTTCTGCCTTTTTTAGATTGATATAGCTAACAATATAGCTAACAGAACTCTTATTATACAATTTTTATACAATTATTATAAATTTAAATATAGGGCTTTTTTGGAATTTGCGGGGGCTGTAGCTTCGTCACCTTTCAAAATTAAGAAAAACCTTTGACACATGTTGAAAAATATTTAAAGAGCTTTCTATTTTGTGAATCAGAAAAAAAAAATTTGAACAGATATTCAAGTTACAGGTGTTTAAATTTAGCAAAACAGGGGATCTTTATAGCTGCAAAATAGGGGATATGACAAAAAAAATTTGTTAACCGACTTCTACTTATTTCTAAGGGTCTAACTACTCCCAAAATTTCGAGACTCTAGCTTGGCCCGTATAGAAGATATGATCAGTGTAGCCAAAAATTTTGAAAAAATTGAGTTTGCATAATAGTAAATTTTAGTACCATATGGCAATCCTGAACATTTGTCTTTTAAAAATTTATAAAGTTTATAAAACCAGCTATCTTTTTCCGTTTTCAGATTTAAAATGCACCTAATAGAACTCTTGTTATAACAATTTGAATATAGGGCTTTTTCCAACTTTGGAGGGCTACAGCTTCGTAACGAGTGGGGCTACAGAAAAAACTTCTACTATGAAACAATTTTTTTTGTAATAGCTACTCGTGGTTAAAATTCTTTTCTCTATTCCAAACGATGTAAAAGTTTTTGTAAACATACGGAATGACAGACGGACAGACAGACAGACGGACGGACGGACGGACGAACAGAGTGAAACTATATAGGCACATTTTTACAAAATTTTTTGAAAATGTACTAAAAAGCAAATTAAAAATTAAATTTTGGATCTTAAATTTTATTTTAAGTGATTAAAAATTTTGTATATTTTAAATTAAGTAAATTAAACAAATGCAATTATTAAAAAAAAACAAGTGAGTGAAAAAAACCAAGGGTTTTTGAAAAGCACATTTTCAAAATTATATACAGTTTCATACTGAGTATTTGATCATTTATTTTTATAAAAATATATATTATGATAATATTATAATTTAGTTATTTCATTAATTTATTAATTATATGACTAATAGTGAAATACTTAAAATATAACCCCAAGGTTCCCAAATTTTTGCTTGGCAAACTTATGATGGATATGCCCGACCCCCTACTGTCCTCACCCTTCCATTTTTTTCCGGTTTTATGAAACCAATTTTGAACCCCAACAGAATTTGGAATTTTACCTAGAATATTATTATCTAACCAAAAATGGTTAAGACTAAGAAACAATTTGTTCAATTTAAAGAGACCCTTTCAAATTTAAGAAAAACCTTTAACGTATGTTGAAATATAATACTGCAGCTGTAAATTTTATATATTTGTAAAAAAAAATTTGAACAGGTGTTAAAATTACAGGTGGTTGAAAATAGCAAAATTTCAATTTTCGAGCCCTTATAGTTCCTAAAAAGGGGGCACGACAAAAAAATTTTGTTAACCGACTCCTACTAATTTCGGAGGACCTAACTCCTCCCAAAATTTCAAGACCCTAGCTTGAACCGATTAGAAGATATATGGGGCCAAAAATTTTGCAAAAGTTGAGTTTAGATTAATGGTGAATTTTACTACCGTATGGCAACCCTATACATTTTAGCTTTATATTTTAGTTTTATATTTTGAAGCCTATAAAACCAGCTATCTTTTGCCGTTTTCAGATTGAAAATATACTTAACAAAACTCTTGTTATAACAATTTAAAAATAGGACTTTTTCAAACTTCGGGGGGCTGTAGCTCCGTAACGGGTGGGGCTACAGGAAAACATTCTTCTACGAAATTAATTTTTTTGTAATATCTACCCGTGGTTAAAATTTCTTTACTCTATTTCAAACGGTGTATAAGTTTTTGTAAACATTCGGACGGACGGACGGGCGGACAAAGTCAAAATTAAGAAAAACCTTTGACACTTATTGTAACTTTCGTTTTGGAGCTTTCAATTTTGTATGTAAATAAAAAAAAATTTTGACAGGTATTCAAGTTATAAGTGCTTGAAAGCAAAAATTTATAACAAAATTTCAATTTTTGACCCCTTACAGCTTCTAAAGAGGGGGGCGTGACAAAAAAATTTTGTTAACTGACGCTTACTTATTTCTAAGGATCTAACTTCTCCCAAAATTTCAAGTTTCTAGATTTAGCCGTTAGTTTTGAATAACGGTAAATTTTAGTACCGTATGGTAATCGTATACAATTGGTTTTTAAAAATTTGTAAAGCTTATAAGAACAGCTGTCTGTTACCGTTTTCAGGTTGGAAATATACCTTATAGAACTCTAATTATAACTATTTAAATGTAGGGCTTTTTCCGACTTTGCGGGGCTGTAGCTACGTAACGGGGGGGGCTACAAAAAAAAGTTTTAACATTAAATTATTTTTATTGCAATACCTACCCATTTCTGATATTTTTTAGTCAGCCGAAGGTAAAACGGGACGGACAGAGTGAAGCTATATAGGCACATTTTTACAAAATTTTTTGAAAATGTGCTAAAAAGTAAATTAAACAAAAAGCTAATTTTTTTTATAAACCGATTAAAATTCAAAATATTTCCAAAATCAATAAATAAATTCATAAATAAATAAGAAATTGTTATATTTTAGCCAAATTATCAAAAAAAGTATTTTAAAATAGGGGTAACAAAATATTTAAAAGAAGAAAATATATATAAAATTCTTTTTTAGGAAAAAAAGAGATTAAAAGATTGTTTTTATATAATACAAAAAGCAAAAAGAAGAGAAAAATAAAGTAAAATTAGAATTCGATAAATTTAAACAACGAAAATCAAAATTAAATTAATAAAATAAGTACAATTAAAATGGTATTCGACAAATTTTTGAAAATAATTACAGAATTTTTTTATTTTGAAAATTATGGTAAGATACAATAAGATAGAACCAGCAAGACAAAAATTAATAAAAACAAAAAGATTTTTTTTGCATAAAAAAACTTTTTTTTTAGAACGTTTTTCAAATCTAAAATTCAAATTTAAAAGAAATTTTTTTTCCTTCTTCAATTTATTAAAAAATAAATTACGAATTGACTAAAATAAATAAAAGTACAAATCTATTGCTCCCATTTTTATCCAGGAAATAAGGTCTTTGATATAGTTTCACTCATACATAAACAAAAAATAAATAAGAAAATTTTTTCTCAATGGCAAACCTAAATAGACCAATGGCGCATAGCAAATCACCACGCTTTATTTCAACCCCGGAGATACCCCAAATGGTGGACGAAGATGAAACTTCAATTGTAAAAGTACCCTATGAAAATAGCAAAACATAAGAGATACTATTAGATGGTGATGGTGCGACATGAGGCAAAAGTATTTCATGAATGTTTTGAAGAGGAATTAAATAAAAAGCTAAATTTGGAGGAGGATATAAACCTAACAGGAATTGATAGAATTCCGGACGTCGTTAAGAGTTTGCAAACATTCTCAGGAGAAATTAACGAGTATGGCGCATGGAAAAAAGCGTCAAACGAATATTAAAAATTTATGATCATTTGAGAAGCACCCGAAATACTTTGGAATTATTAATACTATTAGAAATAAGATCATTGGAGAAGCTAATACGGCCCTTTTATCTTTCAACCCGCCATGTAAATGGTCAAAAATTGTAAAATGCCTCGATATGCATTATGCCGATGATAGAGATATAGGAACTCTAAAATATCAAATGACGACGATGAATCAAAGAAATCTCACGGTTCATGAATATTATAAATCAATTTACCAACACTTATCCCTCATAACTTACCTCTATAAGTTTAACCGAAGATTCATTTGCAACTATGACACAACATTATAGAGAAAAGACTTTAGTGGCATTCATAAATGGTTTTGATTGACGCCTATCCGATTTGCTGATTATGAGATAACCCAAAGATCTGCCACAGGCACTCCGCTTTTGTCTCAAGCTTGACAATGCTAACAAAAGATCAACTCATGTACAAAGAGGCCAATCAGTAGCAGCAACTCAAAGACTTCAACCAGCAATAGTAAATTAAGGACCCATAAGAAATAAATCTCGACCCCAAGGATTTTACAATACACCCAATAGATAATAATAATCAAAACTATTGACAAAACTATAGACAAAACAATTACGGACAGTTTTCAGCCGCCAATAACAACCAAACATTCAGGCACAATGGTGATGGGTATAATAAAAATGTTCATGGATAGTATCAAAATAGATACGGATTCCAGCAAAAAAGTTACGGACAAAATCAGTTACCTAAGCAGAATGATTTTTAAAAACTAAATTATGCAACAACAACGGCATCAAAATAAAAGGAAATGCAATTGCGCAGTCGCGAAGGAAAAACAACAATCAGAAGCTAACAATTTCTTATATTAAATGGCTCTTCAAAAAGGAGAATGGAGAGCAATACAAATTTTAATTGATACAGGATCCAATAAAACTACGTTCAACAGAAATTCAACCCACTCCGATACCAACTTTTGCGGGACACGCTATTCACCTAGAAATCTTTTCTATCGATTCCAAATTAACTATTACTGCGATAGACAAATTAACGAAATTTCCACAAGCAAAAGCTATTAAAAGTAGATCAAGGGATAATATCAGGCTAGCTTTGAAAGATGTACTATTTATTATGGAATTCCAAAATATGTAGTAATTGACAATGATAGGTCTTTGAACGCCGCTTCTATAAAAAATATGATGGAACAAGAATTAAAGATTAAGGTACACACAGTACCGCCTTGCAAGAGTATCTCAAACGGACAAGTGGTTAAACTGCATTCTACTCTGTCCGAAATAATGAGATGTCTAAAATGCGAAGAAAAAGATCGAAGTTATGAAGATTTGTTGCAAAGGGCAATAAACGAATACAACTATACCATCCATTCTGTCACCAAAAGAAAACGGATCGAACTCTTTCTTGGACGTGTACCAAACCTAATACTAGAAGAATTCGAAAAAACTCGCATCAAAAATATAGAAGTTCTAAAATAGAAAAAAGAAAATGATCTCAAATTTCACAACAAAAAAAGAAAATCA
Source organism: Dolichopus griseipennis (assembly GCA_963082915.1). Lineage (NCBI taxonomy): Eukaryota > Metazoa > Arthropoda > Insecta > Diptera > Dolichopodidae > Dolichopus > Dolichopus griseipennis. Next base: position 283,506,512 of record OY720441.1, read on the forward strand.
ATTATGCAATATGCAAAAGGCGAAACCATCTATGTAAAACACAATAAAAGACTCGGCACAAAATTAACATGTCGACATAAAAAGGAAATAGTTAAACAAAATCGAAATTCGATTGATTTAACTGAGTCGGGTAGAATCGTACACAAATCAAATATAAAATCCTAGTTTATATGTCAATTTTTGGAAATTTCATTATTTCAAACAAAAAAAAAATAAAACAAGTAAAGAAACAGTCAGAAATACCCTACACCTATTTGGTTCAAAATTAAGGACATATCCATAAGTCATTTTAACACCATAAAAGCTGTTATTAATTTGATCGTAAGACATAGCTAACCAAATTAACTTTATAATACTAAAAACATTTTCTAATTATATTATCTATTAAAAAATATTACAAATTCTTACTAATTTGTCTATTTAAAAATATTCAAAAACAAGCAAACTGGAAATAAATGAAAATATATTTATTCCAATTCAATTACAAAATGAAAAAATTCTAATTATTAAATTTTGTGATAAAAAGATAATCAAAGCATAATATATGTAATAATCCAAATTTTTAAAAATTGCAATTATTTTAAGTGGTTAGTTTATATACCTAATAGAAAAGCTTACAAACGCAAAATATGCAATAAATGTATTTCTAAAATACAATTACAAATTTAGACCTTTTCATATAATTCATTTAAATATTCAAATAAATTTTACATAAATGCAGCAAGTACCTTTGAATATAGCTGAACCACTACAATTAAGTCTAGATTTCGGAGACACATAGGACATAGGAAATATATTCTTTGGCTTTGAAATTAAACTCAACCAGAACCAATTCCCATGGTACTTTCATTACTAGTAACCTAGAGTTTAAATTTCATCAAAATACCGGCATTATTTTTTGAGTTATGATGTTTTAAGATATATGTTTGTTAGTCCTTGAACTTGTCAAGGGTTCCAGAACCCCAAACCATGGTACGATTTCGCCCATATGCAGTCCCGTCATACTTTCAATACTAGTTAACCCTTGTATACAATTGGAACGTTCTATCTTAATTTTAAGTTACTAGTTTTATTAATTTCGATGATAAGCTTTTACACATTTGGGGGTCTAAGAGAGGTCCTGAACCACCGCTTCAAATGATCCCAAATTAGGGGGGCATGGAAGAAATAGTAAGGAACACCCTGGGCCAAAAGCTTCTACATTTGTTTCAAGTTACTATTTTTATTAATTTCGAAAATATGCTTTAAGGTCCTCGGAACTGAGTGCCTGGTCCCCGACCCACTAGTCCAATGGGGTCCAAATTTCAAAGACACTTACGCAATTGGAAGGGAACCCTGATACCAAATTTGGAGGTTATATCTTCATTGGTTTCGGAATTACGCTAGTTTGGCCTAAATTCGATAAAAAAGTTCTCAGTTCCGAACCCATTGTCCAATCCTCACCGTACGTAATCACCGCCGTAGTTTCATTACCAATAACCTACAGCACAAATTTCATGAAGATAGCCTCATTAGTTGTTGAGTTATCGTGATTTTTAATATATGTTTGTTATCCCTGACACCGACTAAAAGGTCCAGAATCCGAACCCATGGGCTGATTTCGCCCTTATACAGCCCGCGCTTTACTTATAGTACTAGTTAACCCTTGTACACAATTTAAACGATCTATCTTAATTTTAAGTAACTATTTTTAGTAATTTCGATTATAAGCTTTTAAAACTTGGGAGGTCTGAGAGGGGTACTGAACCACCTCTCCAATTGATCCCAAATTAAGGGAACACGCAAGAGATAGTAAAGAACACCCTTGTGGCAAATTGGAAGCTTCTACATTTTTTCAAGTTGTTATCTTTATTAATTTTAAAGATATGTTTAAGGTCTTCGGAAATGTGTGGCTGGTCCCCGACCCAGTAGTCCAATGGGACCCAAATTCTCAAGACACTTAGGAGATAGGAGAGGACACCCTGATACCAAATTTGGAGGCTCTATCTTCATTGGTTTCGGAATTATGCTCGTTTGGCCTAAATTCGATCAAAAAGTTCTAGGTTCCGAACGCATGGTCCAATCCCGACCTTACGGAATCCCCGAAGTAGTTTCATTACTAGTTACCTACAGCACAAATTTGATGAAGAAAGCGTCATTAGTTGTTGAGTTATCGTGATTTCTTATATATGTTCGTTAGCCCTTCGATCGATTAAAAGGTCCAGAATCCGAACCCATGGGCCGATTTCGCCCATATGCAATCCCCGCCGTACTTTCAGTCCTAGTAACCTACAGTTAAAATTTCATCAAGATAGCTCCATTATTTTTTGAGTTATCGTGCCTACGGACGGACGGACGGAAGGACGGACGGACGGACGGACGGACGGACGGACATGGCTATATCGACTAAGGCGGTCACGCTGATCACAAATATATATACTTTTCCATATCTAGCTCGCTTCGTTTAGGTGGTTACAAACACCATACCAAAGTTAATATACCCCTTTACCTATTCTATAGGTGTAGGGTATAAAAAATCCTCTTCTTTTTCCTCTTTTCTATTTTCTCAAATTTTCAAGTCTTCATATTTATTGTAGGTTTTTACTGTACGAGACCAATATCTCCAGAACGAGACACTTCAAATCCAACAATATCTAGATGAATTCAGACCTCAGGGAGTAAAAAAATCACTCAACTTTCTAGGAAGCGCATGGAAATGGATTGCAGGAACACTGGACCATGACGACTTTATTATGATAAAAAAAACATGAATAATTTACTAGAAAACAATAATAGGCAGACAATAATCAATAAAGTCCATAATAATAGAATTAATAACATTACCCAAATTTCAAATTAAATTTTAGATAATATCCAAATAGAAAAAAAATTAACTAAAATTCTAGATAATGAAAATTTTCCTTATAGTAGTTCATTAGAAGCATTAGATCTAGCTAATGTTAAAATTATAAAAAGTGATCTTGTAGAGATACCTCTAACAGATAAAAATATTTATAAAAACATTTTGCTAAAACCTGTAAAAAAAAATAATAAAATGTTAAAATTAGATTTTGAAAATGTATTAATAAATGAAAATGAAATGTATGGAATAAAAGAAAATTCTAGAAAAATAAATAAAATATTTATATGTAACAAACAAAACATTAAAATTGTAAATTCTACTTGCACAAAGAGACTCATAGAAGAAAAAATCTCGAAATGCAATTTAATAAACAGACATCATATTCCGTACATAGATGAAATAGCCAGTGACATGCTCCCAATAAACGACTTCAACGGAATAATTCGATTCAACCAGGAAAATAGAACACACAACGGGACTTACGTAATAAGGTTCCATAATGAAACAATAGAGATAAACAATCAAACTTTTACATCAATAGAGACCTCAGCAACTGAGATCTTACCACAAATTCTGCAACCGAAAACAATGGAAGTAGAATGAATAACATTTATTATTGGAATTTTAAAAAGAGATACACATCAAAACACAAGGGAAATTCAAATATTAAAGGACAGTAGAGCGCACCATTAGCATTGGGTTCTCTATCATTATCATACTTGTTCTACTAACAATCGGAATAATTATGATACAAAAGAAAGGGGTTAAATTTATAATCAACAACAACAACGAGGAGCATGACAACAAGGAAACAACTACAAATTTGAAAGAAGATAAGACCATTGACATCAAGCCAATTAAAATAACAGAAGAACATACAAAACCAACCATAGTAAAGAGATGTTCCATTATCGAAAGCTAAATAGGGACATTTGGTCTTAAGGGGGTAAGAGTTAACAACCGTTAACCTGTCATATTAAATTGCAAATTTGTTTTTTAAATTTTTTCCTAAATAAATTGTTTACACGGGAGCGGTATATCTTTAGCACATTTTCAAAAAATTTTGTAAAAATGTGCCTATATAGTTTCACTCTGTCCGTCCGTCCGTCCGTCCGTCCGTCTGTCTGTCCGTATGTTTACAAAAACTTTTACATCGTTTGAAATAGAGAAAAGAAATTTTAACCACATTAAGGTTAAGTAGGTATTACAAAAAAAATAATTTCGTAGAAGAATTTTTTTCTGTAGCCCCTCCTGTTACGGAGCTGCAGCCCCCCAAAGTTGGGAAAAGCCCTATATTCAAATTGTTATAACAAGAGTACTATTAAGTGTATTTTTAATCTGAAAACGGCAAAAGATAGCTGGTGTTATACACTTTATAAATTTTTAAAAGACAAATGTTTAGGGTTGCCATACGGTACTAAAATTTACCATTATGCAAAACTCAATTTTTGCTAAATTTTTGGCCCTACATATCTTCTAAACGGGCTAAGCGACGGTCTTGAAATTTTGGGAGTAGTTAGATCCTTAGAAATAAGTAGTAGTCGGTTAACAAATTTTTTTTGTCACGTCCTCTGTATTGCAGCTATAAGGCCCCGAAAAATGAAATTTTGCTATTTTTAAACACCTGTAACTTGAATACCTGTTCAAATTTTTTTTTTGTGATTTACAAAATATAAAGCTCATTAATTATATTTCAACATGTGTCAAAGGTTTTTCTTAATTTTGAAGAGTGGCGAAGCTGCAGCCCCCGCAAATTCCAAAAAAGCCCTACATTTAAATTAGTATAATAAGAGTTCTGTTAGGTTTATTTTCAATCGAACAACGGTAGAAGACAGCTGCTTTTATAGGTCTTACAAAAATATGGCGTAGTAATGTATAGGGTTGCCATACGGTACTAAAATTTACCATTATGCAAAACTCAATTTTTGCAATATTTTTGGCCACACATATCTTCTAAACGGGCTAATCAAGGTTCTTGAAATTTTGGGAGTAGTTAGATCTTTAGAAATAAGTAGAAGTCGGTTAACAAAATTTTTTTGTCACGTCCCCTGTTTAGCAGCTATAAGGGTTCGAAAATTGAAATTTTGCTATTTTTGAACACCTGTAACTTGAATACGTGTTGAAATTTTATTTTATTAATACACAAAATTTGATGGTCAAACATTATACCTTAACATATGTTAAAAGATTTTCTTAAATTTGGAAGCGGTTCTTTATATTGAAGAAAGTGTCTCTCAGTTTTAACCAGTTTTGTTTAAACAGTAAAATTCTAAGTAAAATTCCAAATTTTGGTATGATTTACAATTTAATTCCTTGAACCTAAAAAAGTTTGGAGAAGGGGAGTAGTGAGTATTAGATCCTTGATAAATTGGGCAAGCTTCCCCATAGAGGAGCTATTAGGACTTAAAAATTAAAAAAATTACTGTTTCTACAAGTAGTAACTTAGTCACCAACGTATATATTTCTTAAATTAAACGTTAACATTGAAGCTTCAACATTATATTCCGATAAAATACTCAGTATGAAACACTATATTATTTTGAAAATGTGCTTTTTTAAAAACCCTTGGTTTTTTTCATCACTTGTTTTATCAAATTTTAATAATATTAAATAAAATTTTTTTTTGATTTCGTAATATGAAAATTGATATTATAATTTATAAATAAATAATTTTAAATTAATAATTTTTTTTTATATAATTTTGTAACAAATTTCGGACATTCACACTAAAATTATATTAAATGCTTACGATGCATTTCGTAATAAAAAAACGAGGAAGATTATAGTTGCCCATTTCAACTTTTAGATACCCGTGCATACCCACTACTATGGTGTATAAATAAACCTTACAAAAAAAAAAAATTAAATTAAAAAAAAATAAAACAAATAAAATAAAAATAAAAAAAAAACCATAACAAAAAAACACAAAAAAAATTTTAATTCATTGCCCCATAATTTTAGCTTAAAAAAAAAAAAAAAAAATTTTAATTTATTATCCCATTATCACAAAAAAAAAATTGGCCCACCCTAGAAGTCCGGTGGCCCGAGTGATGTCCAACTTTGCCAAGAAAGTTGTCCTATTACTTTACCTGCCCAATTTTAATTTTAACCTCGTAGCTTCATTAGATTCACAGTTATTGAATTGAAAACTTTGTATGGCAGCCCCCTGAAAACGGGGCCCTAACATTTTGAAAATTCATATAAGTGCTCGATTCATTATATAACTAACCGTGTGTAATTTTCATCCACGTAGTATAATTAGTTTTGAAGAAATTCATATTGGTGCAAAGAAGTTGTATGGCAGCTCCCCGAAGCCTTGGTCCGATTTTAACCAAAAACAATAGCGAACCTAGAAATTGTCTAAAAATGACTTTGTGTGAATTTCAAGGCTCTAGTCCTTTTAGTTTTTGAGTTATCGTGCTGACACACGGACGGACGGAAGGACAGACACACATAGCTAGATCGACTAATTTTTCGATTCTGAGCCGATACGTACCCTTGACACTATATCTAGCTCGTCTAGATCGATGCGTTACAAACGGAGGAGCAATTTTAATATACCCGATGTCATATATGTATGGACGGGTATAATTATCCACGCGGCGTCTTTGTGCAGGTAGAATGAAAAATTTAAATAAAAATAAATTTCACTTCTTAATTAACTTCTGAAAAGAAAGGTTTAGAATTTTTTCTTAAAATTTTATTTGTAAAATTATTTGTATTAACTAAAAGAAAATTCTGTAAATTAAATGAAATAAAAAAACTATTGTTAAATAAATTACAACCTTTTATTTTTTTGTAGCTTGTATGAAATAAAATTAACTTATATAATAAAGCTGGATGTTTAAAATTTTGTCAATAATAGTTAACTTTAATGGTCAACGTCTAAATAAAATATCCCAATACGTAATATCCCAATATATTTTAAAACAATGTACTGTTCATTTAACATTATCCACTATGGAACGTAATATTCTCAATATACATGTATTATTAAGATGTTCGTCTCTGAAATATCGGTTTTAGTGTTGATTATTTACAAAAATTTTATTCTACCCTTGCTTATTTTTTACATTTTAAAATTAATCTGTCAACATGGGTTGGGTACGAAATCCCAAAAAAAAAATTCCATTTCCGAAATTCCATTTTCATAATTCCAAAAAAAATAATTTCAAAAAAATACATTCCAAAAAAATTAATTCCAAAAAAAAAAAATTTCAAAAATCAAAATATAATTACAAACTATTTTTTAAAAGCAGTAATTTTTTACATGCATAAAAATTTAAAAATAGAGGGGACTGCCGCCCCCAAACCCCCGCTAATCAAATTATTGAAACCCTGTTTTTGAATCCAACTCTAAAATCCCCCCTAATTCAGAATCTTACGTATACAAATATATAAATATTCTGGAAAAAGCGTATAGTCCTGTAATTGTAGCCAACAAAAAAATTTCTCCTAATTATTTTTTACATGCATATTTCAACAAATAAAATTTTAAAAATAGTGGGGACTGCCGCCCCCAAACCTCCGCTAAACAAATTATTGAAACCCTGATTTTGAATCCAACTCTAAAATCCCTCCTAATTCAGAATCTCACGTATACAAATATATAAATATTCTGGAAAAAGCGTATAATCCTGTAATTGTAGCCAACTTTAAAATCTCTCCTAATTATTTTTTACATGCATATTTCATCAAATAAAATTTTAAAAATAGTGGGGACTGCCGCCCCCAAACCTCCGCTAAACAAATTATTGAAACCCTGATTTTGAATCCAACTCTAAAATCCTTCCTAATCCAGAATCTCACGTATACAAATATATAAATATTCTGGAAAAAGCGTATAATCCTGTAATTGTAACCAACTATAAAATCTCTCCTAATAAATTTTTACATGCATATTTCAACAAATAAAAATTTAAAAATAGTGGGAGCTGCCGCCCCAAACCCCCGCTAAACAAATTATTGAAACCCTGATTTTGAATCCAACTCTAAAATCCCACCTAATTCAGAATCTCACGTATACATATGTATAAATATTCTGGAAAAAGCGTATAATCCTGATTTTGTAACAAACTCTAAAATTCTTGCTCGCTAAAGCTATGGAAATATTTTTTGGATTTTTTTTTTCTTGGAATTTGTTTTTGGAATTTGTTTTTGGAATTTTTTTTTTTGGAATTTTTTTTTTTCTTTCTTTGGAATTTTCTAAATTTGGAATTTTTTTTTTGGAATTATGACACCATCCCGTCAACATTTCCAGTAAATTTTTTAAATATTGTGTTGGTTTATTAACTGAATTCTTTTAGAAAATTAAAAATAAATATTTAAATAAAAAACTGAACAAAGTAAATATACAAAAAAATTGCTCATTGTAGGCATATGTATTCTCAAATAATATTCTTTATTTTATTTTAAAAATTTTAAAAACAAATGCAAAAACGTAAACAATACAAAAATAAAATTTCAAGACTCAATTATTCAAGACAATAAAAAATTAATTGAAACTAGTATCGCCCTGTGTTCGCAATTCGAGCTATTTTTGATTTTAAATTTACATAAAAAATATGGTTTGTGTAATTTATATTATACTAATACTACACGACAAATAATTTCTTTTTTTCCTATATATATAATTTATATAATTTATAATTTTATTTTTATTCCTATAGTTTAAGCCGCTTTAAAGAAAGCATAATTTCGTACAGTTATTAAAAAAAAAAAGCGATTTCAATTCTAAATATAAATATTGTTCTAATATATAATGTTCTGATAATTTGATTATATTTCTAAACATATACATACATATATATATTGAAGTCAAGTAGCCAAAATTCGAGTTAATGCTGTCCTTCATATAGAAAACTGTACTTTTTTCTAAGCATTTTATTACGATTTGAACCATGTTGTATGTATTCTGTATCTTAATTAAAAAGCTCTATGACAACAAAATAACATAATAGCATACTACATAAAAAAACGGTTTTTCAATAATTCTAAGAAATCCCCTTATTCCATCTTTAAATTTAATAGCTACATAGGTAAGTAGAAACTACATTTCAATAATAAAATCTGAAATTTTTACTACAAATGTATGCCTATCTAAAATTCTAAAAAGCATGCAAAAATTGATTCTTAATTTTTTAGTTTACTTTATGCCTTTTTGTCTAGTTTATTTATTTAATATTTCCTAAGTATTTTATTGACAAAAATATATTTCTATGTATGGCCATGAGTCATGACTCATAATTTTCATAAAACAAACAAATTTTTTTGCTTGCTTTCCTTTATGAGGAGTAAACTCTTTTCTGCTCTCATCTACTGTCAGTTACACCAGCTCTTGTAAAAGAGATGATAAGGGGTGTAGATAATTAAATAATTTCCGGCAGATAGCTTTAATTAAAATTTTCATAACAATTGGATTTTCACTTGAATAGATTATGTTGAATCATACTTTTTATTTGATAACCAATAAGACCTTCCATTTTAAAAAATATTCTTTATATTTATATCAGCAATAAATCTTAATTTTTTCACTTTATTTTCAATATTTAAATATATTAAATATAATAAATTAACTTCTCAAATGACAGGTAGTTTTAAACTGTTAAATATATGTATGAGAATTATTTACTCCTGGAACAAGAGTTAACGTTCCATTTACAAACTACTCCCATCTACTCTTCATCTACACATTTTGCTAAAAGAAACGCATGCATTATATAAAATTCGTTCGTTATGTCAAAGAAAATTTAAAAAGAATTTTTTATTATTAAAAAACAGTATTCGATGTTTAAAATGTAAAATAAACTTTTCAATTATTAGGGCTCAACCTAAATCAAAACATACGACATAAAATTTTTATACTCTATCTACATATCCGTAAATCAATACGTACAGTATTTCATTTATCGAAAAATATTTATTTGAATGTTTTAATTTAGTATCTGCAAAAAATATTTTTAATTTCATATTATAGGTATTTTGAATTATTTTGAATATAAGGTATTTGTAAATAAGTTTATTTTTTAAAACATAATACATATTAGAAATATAAGAAAAACCAATAGTAATATTTTTATAAATTTTGTCGTATTTTGGTTACTTTCATGTTAATTCATGTACCAACTTATTTCTAAATTTTTTGACAGAAATTATACGCCGTACGCTTTTGTTTAGGTTGAAACCTAATGAACAAATAATTTTTTTTAAGGAAGATTATTTTTTTGGTATTGCAAACATATTATAGGTATTTTCAATTGTTTTGAATATACCGTATGTTTTGAACATAATTACTTAAAAAAAAAATATTATTTTAAAATATTTTATTTTTAAAACTTAATCGTAGTAACAAAGGAAAAAACAATTACAATATTTTTATACGCTTTGTCAATTTTTAATTTTAAAACTCCGAGGTACAGTACGTCGCGTATGCTTTTATGTAAATTTATTTACAAAATTTTTTATTTCAAAATTTTTCTAGAAATTATACACCGTACGCGTTGATTTTAGTTAAGCCCTAAGTAACAAATCATTTAAATTACTAATTATTATTTTAAGAAAAATTATTTTTTTTTTAATATTTTGCAAATTAATTTTTTAATATCATTACTCTCAAACGTAATGGCAACTACAGAATATATTTCAAAAGTCGGTTTTTTCATTTAACAAAAAACTTAACAAAAAGCAACAACAATATAAGATTAACAATATATTTTTGTTTTAGCAAAACAAAAAAAAAATACAGTACTTTTCGCTTATAACGACATATGAAAGGACGGAAAATATTTGTCGTAAAGAACGAATGTCGTTTTAAAAAAATGCTGTGAATTTTGAAAAATTAGTATAAGACTTGAATATTGTAGAATGTGCTAATTCTAGAATAGACAATTCGAACTCATTAGCTATAATTTTATTTGATGTGTCAGCTTCAAGCCTATGTACCTAAAGGGTGTTCAAAATTGAGGTATCATTTTGATTTTGTCGCCATTTTTTTTCTACCTGGAATTTTTATACGAGGTTTCCTTAGGACGATCCAAAAACTTCTGTTCGTCATCGTTCGCAGCAATTAAACATCGAACCATTAACATTATTCAACATTTTGCATCGTGATCTCCATTTCAAGGCTTTTAAGGTCCAGCTGACGCAAGAATTAAAACCAACTGATCATGCATTACGTCGGCAATTTTTTCTTGGGCAATTGAGAAACAAGAAAAAAATGAGAATTTTTTTAACTGATAATCTTCACCGACGAAGCTAATTTCCAGTTCAATAGCTACGTCAATAAACAGAATTGCCGCATTTGGGGTGAAGAGAATCCAAGGGTTATCATAGAGCAACCATTACATCTACAAAAAGTTACGGTTTGGTGTGGTTTGTGGTTAGGAGGAATCATCGGACCATATTATTTTGAGAACGCAAATGGAAATGCGATTACAGTCAATAGAAATCACTACAGGGAGATGATCCGAAGCTTTTTGTGGCGGAAAATGGATGATTTGGACGTAGAGAATATGTAGTTTCAACAAGAAGATGCCACTTACCACGCAGCAAGAGAAAAAATGGATCTATTGAAGGAAAAGTTCGAAGATGCATTATTCTCGTAGAGGAGGAGTGAATTGGCCATCAAGATCGTGCGATTTGACACCGTTGGATTTTTTTTGTGGGGTTTTATGAAATCGAAAGTGTACAGCAATAATCCCACACAATTCAAGAGCATAAAACCACATTATTGAGCAGATTTCAACTATTGACAACAGTTTATTGAACAACGTGATTCAGAATTTTGGTAAAAAGTTGGAAGCCTGCCGAAGTAGTAGGGGGGGGGGGGGGTGGGCCACTTAGCCGACATAATCTTTCATTATTAACCGGAACCTATTTGTAATAAATTAAAATAAAAATATATTTACTATTTAAAAAAAAAGTGTTTTTTTATTAAAAATAAAATAATATCTCAATTTTGAACACCCTTTATAATGCTTTTTCTTCTAATGAATTTTTTTTTTATATTTTTGATGTAAACAAACAAAATATATACATAAGTCGGCGCCTATAACAGTTTGATTGTGCTGCGAGTTACAGCCGAAAATGAATTACATTTACATAGAAAGTCGAGTCGGCACATAATATTATAGTCCTACGCCACAACTTTCAACCGCGTTACCGTTAAATTTAAATTTACGTTAAATTCATTTCGGATTTCCACCTGAAAAATGCAAAATTCGAAAAAAAAAAAAATTATTGTAATATGAAAACAAAAAAAAAACTTTCTTTTGGTTGTGTTTCATTCAAATTTCCATGTAAGAAGTTCCATGTTGTAGCAGTGATAAAAAGATAACTGGAAGAATATGGAGTTATTGTGGAAAATGTAGTAATCAAAAATAAAATCCACTCTGCATAATATAGGTAAGATTTTTATAATTCAAAACTAAATAATTTTTTGCATACCAAACCATAGGTACATGTACTTACATACCCATATGACATGTATTTACATACACATCACTTTTTCATACACTTTTTTAGAAGTAAAAAAAAATAAAGTTGGCCAAGTGGAGGTTCACCATGGGTTGGGTACAAAATCCCCAAGACAAAATCCCCAAAGTCAAAATTTCCGAGACAAAATCCCCATATCCAAAAACCCCAAAACCAAAGTCCCACCTGTTCAAATTTCTTTTTACAAATATACAAAATTTAAAGCTATAGCATTATATTACAACATATTATGTTAAAGGTTTTTCTTAAATTTAAAAGGGGTTCTTTAAATTGAAGAAACCGTCTCTTAGTTTTTGCTTAAATAAAAAATTCCAAATTTTGGTGTAGTTCACAAATGATTTTCTAGAACCTAAAAAAATGGATAGGTGGGGACAGGAGGGGATGGGCAGATCCATCATAAGTTTGTCATGCAAAAATTTGGGGGCCTTCCCAACTAAAGGGCTACCGGATTATATATTCTAAGTATTGATTGCACGGATTTTCTGAGCTTTTAGTAGTATCCGCGTAGCATTAAATGACTATATCTTAAAGATAGCTTGTATTACTAGCTTTCAAAATATATAGGTTTAATAATGCATATTAACGAAAAGGACATTTGAAAGTATCCTTGTTATTTTAGTCTATTTTATAAAAACCATTATACTTAGCGATCTGTTCGGTAGATATGTATTCCGTTAATGCTATTAATTAAGATAACTGTATCGAGAATATTTCAACGTTTATTTGATAACGATAGTTGCTGCCGTTTTGGAGATACCTGTCCTTAAAGGATAATATGCGCCACTAAACCAATATATTTTTTTAAAGCGGTTAGCACCATCTATTTTCTTTATATAGTCATTTGGTCCGAAGCGGATACTATACTTAAAACTCAGAATCCCTTTTCAATTATTTTTTACATGCATATTTCAACAAATAATAATTTTAAAATAGTGAGGGCTGCCGTCCCCAAACCCCCGCTAAACAAATTATTGAAACTCTGATTTTGAATCCAACTCTAAAATCCCTCCTAATTCAGAATCTCACGTATACATATGTATAAATATTCTGGAAAAAGCGTATAATCCTGATTTTGTAAGAAACTCTAAAATTCTTGCTCGCTAAAGCTATGAAAATATTTTTTGGATTTTTTTTTTCTTGGAATTTGTTTTTGGAATTTTTTTTTTTGGAATTATTTTTTTTCTTTCTTTGGAATTTTCTAAATTTGGAATTTTTTTTTTGGAATTATGACACCATCCCGTCAACATTTCCAGTAAATTTTTTAAATATTGTGTTGGTTTATTAACTGAATTCTTTTAGAAAATTAAAAATAAATATTTAAATATAAAACTGAGCAAAGTAAATATACAAACAAATTGCTCATTGTATGCATATTTATTCTCAAATAATATTCTTTATTTTATTTTAAAAATTTCAAAAACAAATGCAAAAACGTAAACAATACAAAAATAAAATTTCAAGACTCAATTATTCAAGACAATAAAAAATTAATTGAAACTAGTATCGCCCTGTGTTCGCAATTCGAGCTATTTTTGCTTTTAAATTTACATAAAAAATACGGTTTGTGTAATTTATATTATACTAATATTACACGACAAATAATTTCTTTTTGTCCTATATATATAATTTATATAATTTATAATTTTATTTTTATTCCTATAGTTTAAGCCGCTTTAAAGAAAGCATAATTTCGTACAGTTATTAAAAAAAAAAGCGATTTCAATTCTAAATATAAATATTGTTCTAATATATAATGTTCTGATAATTTGATTATATTTCTAAACATATACATACATATATATATTGAAGTCAAGTAGCCAAAATTCGAGTTAATGCTGTCCTTCATATAGAAAACTGTACTTTTTTTCTAAGCATTTTATTACGATTTGAACTATGTTGTATGTATTCTGTATCTTAATTAAAAAGCTCTATGACAACAAAATAACATAATAGCATTACTACATAAAAAAACAGTTTTTCAATAATTCTAAGAAATCCCCTTATTCCATCTTTAAATTTAATAGCTACATAGGTAAGTAGAAACTACATTTCAATAATAAAATCTGAAATTTTTACTACAAATGTATGCCTATCTAAAATTCTAAAAAGCATGCAAAAATTGATTCTTAATTTTTTAGTTTACTTTATACCTTTTTGTCTAGTTTATTTATTTAATATTTCCTAAGTATTTTATTGACAAAAATATATTTCTATGTATGGCCATGAGTCATGACTCATAAGTTTCATAAAACAAACAAATTTTTTTGCTTGCTTCCCTTTATGAGGAGTAAACTCTTTTCTACTCTCATCTACTGTCAGTTACACCAGCTCTTGTAAAAGAGATGATAAGGGGAGTCGGCTGTACCAAGCAAAAACACAGTAACTAACAATATGATCAAATTCGAGTTAAGAGCAAAAATGGACTTACTATGTTGTTTCCTAACATTGTACATTGTCACTTTTACGATCTGAACCCTCAGTGAGTAAAAATGATGCTTCCAAAACACAGTAAGTGCATTGTTTATATCACGATTCCTAGTTCAAAACACAGTAACAAACAAATCCCAAATTAAAACACAGTAATTGCAATGAGTTACTGTGTTCTAATTTGGTGTTTGTACTTACTGTGTTTTAAAAGTGAAAAATAGTTCGGTTTTGTGTAATCACAAAGCGACTGTCCCAAGCAAAAACACAGTAACTAACAAAATTAAATTGTTTTTTTTTAATTCTCTTTTTTCAATGTTTACTTGTTTTTTGTACTCTATTTTTAATGTAATAAATTGTACAGCGCAAAACAAAAACTGGGTGATTTTCTCTGCGCTGGTTAATATTGTAAACCAACCAAACGGTCCAGATGAAGTTCGCTTTAAATTCCTTACTAAAGGTCAAACCCATATGAGTGCTGATGGAGTACATGGGAGTATTGAAAAAAAAATAGGCAGGAAGCGAAATATTTATGATTTCCAAGAGCTATGCGAGGTAATAGAAAGTTCACGTAAAAATTTACGAATTTTAAAATTGGAACAGTTTCATCAATGGAAGTCAGGTAAACGGTCTTTAATGAAAAAGAAAAATATTGAAGATTCCATGACAAATTTTAAATTGTGCAATTTGGTGGAAGTAAAATTTACAAAAGGATGCCGAACAATTGAATATAAAAACGATTTCGATGAAAATTTCAAGTTACTGGACTTTCTAAAGAAAAACGAAAATATAAACAACGTTCCATGCTTAATCGAACACCGTGGCGTGCAGAAAAAAAAAGGAAACAATAATCAAAGAGCTTGTTAAATTAATGCCAGTTAATAGGCGCTCATTTTGGAATAATCTAAATGAGTCTGAAACATCAAAAGACTTAGTTACTTTTGACACCAATAACGTGGAAGAATAACAAATTACATAATATTTTGTACAAATTAATCTAAATTACATTTTTTATAATTAATTATTTTTTATAATTTCTTAGTAGATAAGACTGAATTATTTTTATTAAGTTTTTATTTTCAGATGAATTATTTTTGTCTAGTTTTAATTTGTATTTTCAAATGAAATTTTTTTGTTTAGTGTAAAAGGCAATACCTACTGTGTTTTTGTTTTGAGATTTAATTATTAAATTAATACTTGCTTTACTTTAAAAACACAGTAAATTCAAATACTGTGTTTTTACCTGGTTTTCTTCGCATAAATTTTCAATAATACCCATTTAAAACAAAAAAGCTTCTCGGAATTACCCAAAATTAAGAGTAATCGAATCGAAATGGTATTAAAAAGAAGCATACTCATTCAATTTATAAGAAAAAATTACATAGACCACAAATTTTTAAAAGATGTTGTGAGGCTTCAAAATTTAGTGTTTTGCTTAATTTCTCGAAAGTATACTTGAATCAATTACTGTGTTTTTGCTTGGGACAGCCGGAGTAGATAATTAAATAATTTCCGGCAGATGGCTTTAATTAAAATTTTCAGAATAATTGGATTTTCACTTGAATAGGTTATGTTGAATCATACTTTTTATTTGATAACCAATAAGACCTTCCATTTTAAAAAATATTCTTTATATTTATATCAGCAATAAATCTTAATTTTTTCACTTTATTTTCAATATTTAAATATATTAAATATAATAAATTAACTTCTCAAATGACAGGTAGTTTTAAACTGTTAAATATATGTATGAGAATTATTTACTCCTGGAACAAGAGTTAACGTTCCATTTACAAACTACTCCCATCTACTCTTCATCTACACATTTTGCTAAAAGAAACGCATGCATTATATAAAATTCGTTCGTTATGTCAAAGAAAATCTAAAAATAATTTTTTATTATTAAAAAACAGTATTCGATGTTTAAAATGTAAAATAAACTTTTCAATTATTAGGGCTCAACCTAAATCAAAACATACGACATAAAATTTTTATACTGAACTACATCAATACGTCTATCTACATATCCGTAAATCAATACGTACATTATTTCATTTATCGAAAAATATTTATTTGAATGTTTTAATTTAGTATCTGCAAAAAATATTTTTAATTTCATATTAAGGTATTTTGAATTATTTTGAATATAAGGTATTTGTAAATAAGTTTATTTTTTAAAACATAATACATATTAGAAATATAAGAAAAACCAATAGTAATATTTTTATAAATTTTGTCGTATTTTGGTTACTTTCATGTTAATTCATGTACCAACTTATTTCTAAATTTTTTGACAGAAATTATACGTCGTACGCTTTTGTTTAGGTTGGAACCTAATGAACAAATAATTTTTTTTAAGGAAGATTATTTTTTTGGTATTGCAAACATATTATAGGTATTTTCAATTGTTTTGAATATACCGTATGTTTTGAACATAATTACTTAAAAAAACAATATTATTTTAAAATATTTTATTTTTAAAACTTAATCGTAGCAACAAAGGAAAAAACAATTACAATATTTTTATACGCTTTGTCAATTTTTAATTTTAAAACTCCGAGGTACAGTACGTCGCGTATGCTTTTATGTAAATTTATTTACATAATTTTTTATTTCAAAATTTTTCTAGAAATTATACGCCGTACGGGTTGATTTTAGTTAAGCCCTAAGTAACAAATCATTTAAATTACTAATTATTATTTTAAGAAAAATTATTTTTTTTTTAATATTTTGCAAATTAATTTTTTAATATCATTACTCTCAAACGTAATGGCAACTACAGAATATATTTCAAAAGTCGATTTTTTCATTTAACAAAAAACTTAACAAAAAGCAACAACAATATAAGATTAACAATATATTTTTGTTTTAGCAAAACAAAAAAAAAATACAGTACTTTTCGCTTATAACGACATATGAAAGGACGGAAAATATTCGTCGTAAAGAACGAATGTGGTTCTAAAAAAATGCTGTGAATTTTGAAAAATTAGTATAAGACTTGAATATTGTAGAATGTGCTAATTCTAGAATAGACAATTCGAACTCATTAGCTATAATTTTATTTGATGTGTCAGCTTCAAGCCTATGTACCTAAAGGGTGTTCAAAATTGAGGTATCATTTTGATTTTGTCGCCATTTTTTTTCTACCTGGAATTTTTATACGAGGTTTCCTTAGGACGATCCAAAAACTTCTGTTCGTCATCGTTCGCAGCAATTAAACATCGAACCATTAACATTATTCAACATTTTGCATCGTGATCTCCATTTCAAGGCTTTTAAGGTCCAGCTGACGCAAGAATTAAAACCAACTGACCATGCATTACGTCGGCAATGTTTTCTTGGGCAATCGAAAAACAAGAAAAAAATGAGAATTTTTTTAATTGATAATCTTCACCGACGAAGCTAATTTCCAGTTCAATAGCTACGTCAATAAACAGAATTGCCGCATTTGTGGTGAAGAGAATCCAAGGGTTATCATAGAGCAACCATTACATCTACAAAAAGTTACGGTTTGGTGTGGTTTGTGGTTAGGAGGAATCATCGGACCATATTATTTTGAGAACGCAAATGGAAATGCGATTACGGTCAATAGAAATCACTACAGAGAGATGATCCGAAGCTTTTTGTGGCGGGAAATGGATGATTTGGACGTAGAGAATATGTGGTTTCAACAAGAAGATGCCACTTGCCACGCAGCAAGAGAAACAATGGATCTATTGAAGGAAAAGTTCGAAGATCGCATTATTTCTCGTAGAGGAGGAGTGAATTGGCCATCAAGATCGTGCGATTTGACACCGTTGGATTTTTTTTGTGGGGTTTTATGAAATCGAAAGTGTACAGCAATAATCCCACACAATTCAAGAGCATAAAAACCACATTATCGAGCAGATTTCAACCATTGACAACAGTTTATTGAACAACGTGATTCAGAATTTTGGTAAAAGATTGGAAGCCTGCCGAAATGGTAGGGGGGCGGCCAGTTGGCCGACATAATCTTTCATTATTAACCGGAACCTATTTGTAATAAATTAAAATAAAAATATACTTAATATTTAAAAAAAAATTGTTTTTCCAAAGACAAAATCCCCAAAGTCAAAATTTCCGAGACAAAATCCCCATATCCAAAAACCCCAAAACCAAAGTCCCACCTGTTCAAATTTCTTTTTACAAATATACAAAATTTAAAGCTATAGCATTATATTACAACATATTATGTTAAAGGTTTTTCTTAAATTTAAAAGGGGTTCTTTAAATTGAAGAAACCGTCTCTTAGTTTTTGCTTAAATAAAAAATTCCAAATTTTGGTGTAGTTCACAAATGATTTTCTAGAACCTAAAAAAATGGATAGGTGGGGACAGGAGGGGATGGGCAGATCCATCATAAGTTTGTCATGCAAAAATTTGGGGGCCTTCCCAACTAAAGGGCTACCGGATTATATATTCTAAGTATTGATTGCACGGATTTTCTGAGCTTTTAGTAGTATCCGCGTAGCATTAAATGACTATATCTTAAAGATAGCTTGCATTACTAGCTTTCAGAATATATAAGTTTAATAACGCATATTAACGAAAAGGACATTTGAAAGTATCATTGTTATTTTAGTCTATTTTATAAAAACCATTATACCTAGCGATCTGTTCGGTATATATGTATTCCGTTAATGCTATTAATTAAGATAACTGTACCGAGAATATTTCAACGTTTATTTGATAACGATAGGTGCTGCGGTATCTGTCCTTAAAGGATAATATGCGCCACTAAACCAATATATTTTTTTAAAGCAGGTAGCACCAGCTATCTTCTTTATATAGTCATTTGGTCCGAGGCGGATACTACTTAAAACTCAGAATCCCTTTTTTATAAAAATAAATGATAAAGTATTCAGTAAGAAACCCTATATAATTTTATAAATGTGTTTTTTTTATCACTTGTTTATTTTATATGATAGATCTTTTAATTATATTTAAGTACGATTTAATTATGAACTATTTAATTAAAAACAAGCCCCCCAAACCTCCACTAAAAAAATGATTGAAACTTTGATTTTGTAACCAACTCTAAAATCCATCCTAATTGAGAATCTCACGTATACATACATATAAATATTCTTTAAAAAGCGGCAACACTGATTTTGAGTTCAACTCTAAAATCCTTCCTAATTCAGAACCTGGCACATACATAATATACACAAATATTCTGTAAAAGGCGTATAATTCTTATTTTGAAACCAACTCTAAAATTCCTCCTAATTTAGAATATCACATATACATATTATACAAATATTCTGGAAAAAGCGGCTATCCAGATTTTGAATCCAAATCTAAAATCCTTCCTAATTGAGAATCTCGCGTTACACTTTCTCATGTAGTTTTTATTTATGGTGATTTGGTTTTGGGGATTTTGGATTTTCGGGATTTTGTGCCGATCCCGTTCACCATTAGAGTGGCCTTTTTATGACTCCATAAAGGAAATTTTTATTAATTCTCCTTCAGCAAATTTTTATGACACGATGGAGGAAAGTTATGGCAGGTATATTAAAAAAAATTATTTTATTTTTATTTACTATTTTCTTTATTTCTTTTTAGTTTTAATTACACAGATGCTGACTATGAATTTACATCATTGGAGCCTGTCGCAGCAACATCTACATACACATCACCACCATTGCCATAGTTAGTATTATCCCACCATTATTATCACCATTATCATCAGTTGTATCAACTGCACCAAAAAATTAAAAAAATTTATTAAAAGATGAATTAAAGTAAAGCAATGAATTATTTACATAATTTTTAGATCAAAATAAAAAAATTAAAAAAGTCATAAAGAAAATGAAACAAATGCACAAGGAATTAATAGACATTCATAAAAAAATATAAAATATATATGATATGAAGAAAAAAATATACTTTTGAAACAAATGATAGAGAAAATGTAATTTAAAATCTTAAAATCATTTTTTTTCCTCCCATATTTCAATTAATTTTTTAATTGATTCTTTCATTAACGCAAATTTTATTTTAATGTACACGTTTTAATTTTATTGAATTTATTAAGTTTGTATTGTTTTTTTTTTTCAAAATTGTCTTATTTTTGTTTTCTTTTAATTTTATTTCTTAAATGTACGGATTTGGTATTATTACGGTTTTTATTTTGAATTTTATTTATTAAATGTATGGAGCATATATTTTTCTGTTTTTATTTTGAATTAAATGTTTTTTGAAAATTAGTAAATTAAACTTACCGAGTTCTATACTAATGGCAGTTCTTATCATTTGACCTCGATTTGTGTCTACGAAAATTTGCTCATCCTAAGTTTCCAATTGAATGTTCCGACTTTTTCGAAGCCAGGATTGCAGCGGTATGTCTTTTCTAAAAATCCAAAAATTGTGAATAAAACATGCTGCTTCTACCACTGCGGGAGTCGAAATCTTGCCTTAAGATGTCCAAAAGCATTCTCAACCACTTTTCTGCATTTAGGCAACCTGTAATTAAACAATTTTTCACAAGGTGGAGCATATAAATAAAATAGAAATGGCTTCATTATTTCCGGTCTCAATTTAAACGCTGAGTGTTCTATCAGAAAAGGTTTAACTCTTAATGAATTTATTATTTTATGATTTTTATACCCGTATGACTATTAGTCAAAAGGGTATACTAAATTTGCCTTTATGTTTGTAACATAGAGAATAAAACTGGAGGGACGGGGGGCTAGATATATACTCAAGTGTATGGATTGGATCTGAACCGAAAAATAAATCGATTTAGCTATGCATGTCCGTCCGTCTGTCAGTCGAAATTACGAAAACTCAAAAATTAAAGAACCTAGGATTCTGAAATTTTCACCAAATCAGTTTTAAGAAAAAATCGTCATCGTTATTGAAATTTAGCGAGTTTGCACAACGGGGTCGGGTAGCTGCCATACAACTTCTTTTTTGTATATGAGCATCACTCTGTACTAAAGCTGGGAGCCTGATTTTTTCCAAAAATTGTTTAGTTTTATGGCCAAAGTTTCTGCAAAATTTGGTTTGTTTCCCGTAGTGGGTTCGAGTAGTTGCTATACAACAACTTCTTTATATAAGCATTACTCTACACCTTATGAAACTGGGTGTCTGAAATTTTTCCAAAAGCAGTTTAGTTTTATGGCCAAAGTTTCTCCAAATTTGGTTGGTCTACTGCAGTGGGTTCGAGTAGCTGCCATACAACTTCTTATTTTATATGAGCATTACACTACACCTAATAAAGTTAAAAGTTTGAAATTTTCCCAAAAGTTATTAACCGGGTGATATAATGTTTATATTACGGTCATACGGGTATCCCAGAGTTGACACAGTTTACTTTACTACACTCTTTCTCGTTTTTATATTAAAACACTTTTAATTCAAAAGATCTACTAGGTATCAATTTTTGGTTAATGAAAATTTTCAGTCATAATAGATTCAACTGACAATATTATTTTGCCGACAGAATATCATTAATTCTTTGGCAACCCCAACATTACAAGTAGCGCAACGGATGCTCATCCCTATTGCGTCGAATTGTTAAGATGGTGTAACACGGCTTATGGAAATTCGTTTGTTATGCACATGTCGAGACTATGGAACCATTGGTAGTTCGTGTGTGTACGATTTAATTAAATTTAAGAAGAATATTAACATCTTTCTCCGTAATATCCGTGCAACTTTTTTTCTTCCCCAATAATCCAAAAATCACAAATATTCCCATAATCCCAAAATCTTTCCATATCGCTATGCCTGTAACCAAACTGTACATTTGTATCACATGTTCCTTCCTAAGGTTTGTTTCAAAAAGGGTGTGGTTTTGGTGTGTTAAAATCGCACACTACCCAAATAAACACAGCACAGTTTCAATGGGTGGCTTTCGAGGGTTCCATTCCCTTGAAAAAAAAAAAGAAAAAAAAAAAACTAAATAATATAATGTCTATATTGCTGTTATACGGGTATCCCAGATTTGACATAATCTACTACACCCTTTCTCGTTTTTAGCACATTTTCAAAAGATTTTGTAAAAATTAACATAGTTTCACTCCGTCTGTCCGACCGTATGTTTACAAAAACTTTCACATCGTTTAAAATAGTGAACAGAAATTTTAGAAAGCAGTTTTTACTGTAGCCTCTTCCGTTAGGCAGATACAGGCTCCCAAAGTTGTAAAAAGCCTTATATTCAAATTGTTATAACAATAGTACAGAAGTTAGATAATTAGAAATTAACAGGAGTCGGTTAACAAATGTTTTTGGCACGCCCCTCATTTAGGATCTTTAAGGGCTCGAAAATTGAAATTTTGCTTTTTTTAAACACTTGTAACTTGAATAGCCGTCCAATTTTCTTTTTTATCAATATACAAAAGGCTTAAAGGTACAACATTATATTTTAACATATGTCTAAGGTTTTTCTTAAATTTAAATGCGGTTCTTTAGATAGTAAAATTCTAATTAAAATTCCAAATTTTTTTTTCACAATTTGATTCATAACCTTAAAAAAATGGGGGGAGGAGGAACGTAAGGTTAGATCCTTGAAAAACTTAGCAGGGAAGGTTTGAAGGACTATTAAGACTGTAAAATTAAAAATCTACTGTTTTTATAAGTAAGCCGTAATTTAGTCACCAACGTATAGATTTTCTAAATTGAACGTTAACATTGAAGCTCCAACATTATATTTCGATAAAAGACTCATTGTAAGCCGTAATTTAGTCACCAACGTATAGATTTTCTAAATTGAACGTTAACATTGAAGCTCCAACATTATATTTCGATAAAAGACTCATTGTGCAAAACTACATAATTTTGAAAATGTGCTTTTTGAAAAACCCCTGGTTTTTCTCATCCGTTGTTTTTATATAAAACGCATAAATTTAATATTAACAACTTCCGTCCTTTACGTTTTAACTCCACGTTTAAGGTTGACCCAGCGTTGACTGGAACGTGCAATTTGTCAAAACTTGAATTTTATTTTAATCTGTATATATACGAGTATATATATATATATATTTATATCTATATATATAATTTAGTAAGCCCGATTTTTTATTTTGAGAGAGCACCGAAACTATAAGCCGGGTTTTCATAATTCACACTTTGATTTAAAGTTGAGTGGGGTCGGGAAAATTATAAACATGTCTGTAGAACTAACAGTTTTGGAGATATATCGATATATAACTTTCGGATTACGATCATCCAAATTTTAAATAGAAGTACAAACTATTTTAGTGAAATATTAATTTGAAAACTAAATCATACATCTATATTAAAAGAAATTGTAAATCATTTTTAACACATTTTCAAAAAATTTTGTAAAAATGTGCCTATGTATTCTCACTCTGTGCGTCTGTCCGTCTGTCTGTCCGTCTGTCAGTCCGTATGTTTACAAAAACTTTTACATCGTTTGGAATAGAGAAAAGAAATTTTAACCACTAGTAGGTATTATAAAAAAAATTATTTCGTAGTAGAAGTTTTTTCTGTAGCCCCACCCGTTACGAAGCTGCAGCCCCCCAAAGTTGGAAAAAGCCCTATATTCAAATTGTTATAACAAGAATCCAATTAGGTGCATTTCCAATTTGAAAACGACAAAAGATAGCTGGTTTTATAAACTTTATAAATTTTTAAAAGACAAGTGTTTAGGGTTGCCATAGGGTACTAAAATTTACCATTATGCAAAACTCAATTTTTGCAAAATTTTTGGCTACACATATCTTCTATACGGGCCAAGTTAGGGTCTTTAAATTCTAGGAGTAGTTAGAACCTTTAGAAATAAGTAGAAGTCAGTTAACAAATTTTTTTTGTCATGTCCCCTGTTTTGCAACTATAAGGGCCCGAAAATTTAAATTTTGCTATTTTTAAACACCTGTAACTTGAATACCTGTTCAAATTTTTGTTTGTTAATATACAAAGTTTTAAGGTCCATAATTATACTTTAACATATGTTAAAAGATTTTCTTAAATTTAAAAGCGGTTCTTTAAATTGAAGAAAGTGTCTATCAGTTTAAACCATTTTTGCTTATATAGCAAAATTCTAAATAAAATTCTAATTTTGGTAGAATTCACAATTTAATTCCTTGAACCTAAAAAAGTTGGGGGAAGGGGAGTTCTTCTTCTTCCACTGCCAAACCACTACTGGATGTAAGCGTGTGCCTTCGAATTTTGATGATTTAACGGATGGTGGCAACTACATTAGCATACTCTTCCCGATTCGATGCTGTGTGGACTAAATTTCCTATCGTTCTTATATTTGTCCAATTTCTAATATTTCGTAACCAGGACATTTGTTTTCTCCCTACACCTCGTTTACCTTCAATTTTCCCTTGTATGATTAATTGCAGAAGTTCGTATTTCTGGCCCCTAATAATAGGACCAAAGTAGGCAGCTTTACGTTTTTTGATTGATAAGAGTAGTTCTCTTTGTTTTCTCAATCTATTTGGGGCTTCTGAATTTGTGACTCTGTCTGTCCATGGTATTTTTAACATGCGCCTGTGTGTTCACATTTCAAATGCTTCAATTCTGTTCATGCTTGCTACTTTTAGGGTTCATGATTCAACACGATACAGGAGAACTGACCATATAAAGCACCTCATAAAACGTTACCTTAACTCGATGTTAATATCTCGATTGGTTAGTATCTTTCGATATTTGAGAAGGGCAGTTCTTGCCATCTCTATACGACATTTGATCTCCTTATCACAGTCCCAGCTCTCGTATAACCAGGATCCGAGGTATCTGAAACTGGAAACTCGTTCTATGGGGTTGTTGTCGATGAGGATAGAGACGTTTGTATGTGGCACTTTATTTTTAGATATGATCATGTATTTGGTTTTTTTGGTATTCATGTTCAATCCAAACTCTTTGCTGTGGTGGTTAACATTGTCCATTAGGTGTTGTAAGTCTTCGATACTATCTGCAATTATCGCGGTGGCGTCAGCGTAGCGGATGTTATTGATAAATGTTCCGTTTACTTTTATTCCTCTATTTTCTTCAGCTATTGACTCTTGGAATATTTTTTCTGAGTAGATATTGAATAGCAGTGGTGACAAAATGCATCCTTGACGAACTCCCCTGTCGATCCTAAGATCCGCTGTAGCTACGTCTCCAGATTTTACTGTTGCAGTTTGATTCCAATATAGATTTTTAATGCATTGTATATCTTTATCGTCTATACCCATCTTTTCTAGAATTTCAATTAGTTTGTTGTGCTGGACTCTGTCGAAAGTCTTTTCATAATCGATAAATCCAAGAAACACATCTTTTTGTACATCTTAGCAATTCTGGACCAGTACTTTGATCGCAAATAGAGCCTCACGAGTGCCTAAAGCTGATTTAAATCCGAATTGCGATCTACCCATTGCTTCTTCGCATTTCCTTTACAGTCGATTATGAATAATTTTCAAAAAGGCTTTCAGTGTATAGCTTATAAGACTAATAAGTCTGTGCTCATTACACTTTCGAGCATTATTTTTCTTCGGTAGGGCAATAAAAGTCGACTTAAGCCATTCTTCTGGAAAAATTCAGGTGTTGTATATGCTGTTAAATATTTTTTCCCGTATTTTGATGTTTTTGTCGTTAATGAGCTTTAATATCTCTGCTGGTATTTCGTCTGGACCCACAGCTTTTTTATTTTTAGATGATTCAATTGCTTTCCGTATTTCATCTTTTGTGATAGGTGGTCCTAAAGATTAAACTGACGAATTACTTTCTACGATTTCTGCTCGACTAGCATCTGAAAATAGTTCTTGAATATATTACTCCCAAGTTTTTTCTTTTCTTCTGGCGTGGTCATGACCCGTCCCTCATCGTTTACTAGCGAAGCCATTTGTTTTTTCCTGTAAACGCCTGCGGCTTCTTTCAGTTTTTTGTGCATGTTAAACGAATCATTTCGTTTTTGCAATCTTTCTATTTCTGCACATTCTTCCTGCAGCCATCTGATCTTTGCCTGCCTGATTTTGGCACGAATTAATATATTCAATCTTCTATATTCGCTTAAGTTTTTATTTCTGTGTGGTCTTTGTTCCATTAACATCAATATTTCTTCCGTCATCCAATTCTGTTTTGCTATGTATTTCTTGGCACCTAATTTTTCTTTAGATACATTGTATAAGATCATTTTTGTTTGATTCCATAAGGATTGTGTATCTTCATCTGGCTCAATGCTACGTAATTGGGCATTTATTTCTGTAGTTAACGCAGTTCAGGTACTTTCGTTTTTTAATTTATCCAGATCTAATATATTCTGCTGTGGTTGTCTGGGGCTCATTGCTAGCTTGAACTTAATTTTAGCGAGTAAAAGATTATTATCTGTCGGTACATCTGCTCCAGGATAAGTGCACATTTTTTTGACTGATGTGCTAAATCTTCTGATTATTAATATGAAATCAATTTGATTACGTACAATGTGACCTCCTGTGTCTTGAGGGGATTTCCGGGTGTAGAGTCTGCGGGGAGGTAATTTAAAGTATGTGTTCATTATTTTATAATTTTCCTCCTGGTAATACTGAACTAATCGATCACCTCTACAATTTCTTACACCTAAACCGAAACTTCCGCAAACGTTGTCCACTTTTTCGATACCAATTTTCGCATTGAAATCTCCCATTATTATGTTCATCTCATGGGGTTTTGTTAATTTCAGTACTTTGGTAATTTCCACATGGAAATTCTCTATTTCTTCATCAGGCTTATCTATAGTAGGCGCATATACTTGGATGATGTTTAATGTTAGTGGTTTTGCATTAATCTTCAATAACATCACTCTATCTGACTCTGGAATAAAATTGGTTACATAGCTCGATAAGTGCTGAGGTATTTTTATACCTACACCATTTCTGTGAATATAGGTTTGATTTCCCGAATAATATATTTTTGCTACGTTGGTTACGCATTCGCCTGCTCCCTTCCACCATGTTTCAGATATTCCTAAGATGTCGATGTTCAATCTTTTCATTTCGCTCACTGTGTTGGCGAACTTTCCTGCTTCATACATGCTTCTAACATTCCAGGTTGCAATAGAAATGTCTTTCCTTATTTTATTTTTGGTTTTACCTCCGGGGATTCTTAGCACCCTCAGATTGCCGGAGACTGAGGGCCGTGTTTCTGTTTCGTTGTTCATCATTGGTACTTTCTAGGGATATTTAGTGGTTTAGTGGTTTCCCGTTGCCTTCTAAAGGGTTTACAGTTTTCCTTCTGCTGATTTACTGCCGTCCCTCTGGGATCAGACGCAGACCAGGAAGCCGCCCATTCTGGGCCAGATGCTTTTGGATTTTGACACGTTTGTATTGCGAGCCGCTTGCTACAAGATCCGACGCCCGATTTCAGCCGCACCTCTGGTGAACAGACGCTGAGGATTAAGGACTACTGAAGGGGAGTAGTGAGGATTAAATCCTTGAGAAGTTGGACAACCTTCCCCATAGAACGCTATTAGGACTTAAAAACTAAAAAAATTACGGTTTTTATAAGTAAGTAGTAACTTGTTGGTGACTAAGTATATATTTCCTTAATTAAAAGTTAACATTGAAGCTTCAACATTATATTGCGATAAAACACTCAGTATGAAACACTATATTATTTTGATGTGTATCATACTCAAATTTCTGTTTTCTTTTAACATTAGTGAGTTTGTTTAGTCAAATTTCAACACATTTTCAAAAAATTTACTAAAAATGTGCCTATATATAATGTGCCGTGCGTATATTTACAAAACTTTTACACCGTTTGAAATAAAGTTAAGAAATTTTTACCACGGATAGGCATTTCAAACTACGCCGTAGCCGGTCCCAAGCCCGGTTGAGAAAGGAGGAGGGAAGAATAGTTGTAACCTGAATGGCCACATACATCAGCGTCTCAGGAAGTAGGAAAATGCTATATAATGCAGTTGAACTCGTGACATAGTTATGAGAGCTTCAACGCATTATATGGCAAATTCTGAAGCAACTCTTCAAACCCAACGGCCCTCCAAAGATGGGGGTTGGGCGAAAGGCTAGCATCCTCTCTCCGTGAAAACTTAATGTGCTACGAAATCTCATATAGAGCCTTGGATAAATGGTGGAATTAATGGTAAATTGTCCCGGAAACGTAAAAAGGATAAAGGAAGTGAGTTAAGACTTGGAACGTGGAATGTACAGACAATGTTACAACCAGGAAAAATGTTTGAAATTGCACAAGAACTCCTCAAATATAAAATTGACGTAGCAGCATTGCAAGTAATAAGATGGCAAGGTAAAGGAAAAATCAGAAAAAGGCTATTCTCATTTTATTACAGTGGAAACGATACAACAACAGGCATGTATGGCACTGGTTTTATAGTTAGTAAAAATATAGAAGAAAAAGTATTAGGATTTACACCAGTCAATGATAGAATAAGTTATATAAGATTAAAAGGTAAATTTAACAATATTACAATTATAAACGCATATGGACCAACTGAAAATGCAGATGAAAATGAAAAGGATGCTTTCTATGAAAATCTCGGAGATGTAAGAATAAATAATTATGACACGATAGTACTCATGGGAGACTTTAACGTAAAGATTGGAAGAGAAGCACATATACATAAAATCGCAGGAAAATTCTCTTTACACGAAATTACAAACAATAATGGCGCAAGATTGTGTCAATTAGCGTGCGAACAAGATATGCGGGTCAGAAGTACGACCTTTGAACGGAAAAATATTTACAAAGGCACATGGAAAATACCGGGAACAAACGAAGTAAAACAAATTGACCATATACTAGTGTCAAAAAGATGGGCAACATCAATAATAAACATTACGCCCAGTAGCAACTTATGGAAGTGATACATGGACCATGAATAGAAATGAAGAAGAAATGTTAAGAATATTTGAAAGAAATCAGAATGGCGGAAAATAGAGCACAATACAAAATTTATAATGCTAGACCATTGCTTAAGAAAAAGAGGTAGGCCTAGAGCAGATGGGAAAATAACATTGAAGACGATACCAGAAAACTAGGGGAAATAAACTGGAAAACCACCGCGAGAAACAGAGATGAATCGAGGAAGATAGTGAAGAAGGCTAAAACTCAC
Source organism: Dolichopus griseipennis (assembly GCA_963082915.1). Classification (NCBI taxonomy): domain Eukaryota; kingdom Metazoa; phylum Arthropoda; class Insecta; order Diptera; family Dolichopodidae; genus Dolichopus; species Dolichopus griseipennis. Next base: position 283,536,315 of record OY720441.1, read on the forward strand.
CAGGAGTTGTAACGCTAAAAGATGATGATGAGGTATTTCAAAAAAAATTATTTTGTAGAAGAACATTTTTCTCTAACCCTCCAGCCGTTACGGACCTACAGCCCACAAAGTTTAAAAAAGCCCTATTTTTAACTTGTTATAACCAGAGTTCTGTTAAGTGACTTTTCAATCTGAAAACGGCAAAAGGTAGCTGGTTTTATAAAATTTTAAAATGTTTAATAAACAAATATTTAGGGATGCCATACGATACTAAAATAAAACTCAAAAATCAATTTTTGCAAAATTTTTGGCCACACATATCTTCTAAACGGTTCATTCTAGGGTCTTGAAATATTGGGAGATGTTAGATCCTTAAAAATTAGTAGGAGTCGGTTAATAAGTTTTTTTTGTCAAGCCCCCTATTTAGGAGCTCTAAGGGCTCGAAAATTGAAATTTTTCTATTTGAAAACACGTGTAACTTGAATACCACTTCAAATTTTTTTTATTAATAGTCAAAATTGAAAGCTCTTTAATTATATTTCAACATATTTCAAAGGTTTTTCTTAATTTTGAAGGGTGATAAAGCTACAGCCCCCAAAAATTTCGAAAAAGCCCTATATTTAATTTGGTATAACCAGAGTTCTGTTAAGTGTATTTTTAATCTGAAAACGGCAAAAGATAGCTGGTTTTATAAAATTTTAACATTTTATTGGTCGGGGACCAGCCACACATTTCCGAAGACCTTAAAGCATGTTTTCGAAATTAATAAAGAAAGTAACTTCAAACGAGTATAATTTCGAAGCCAAAGAATGTATTTCCTATTTCCTATGTGCCCCCAAAATTTAGACTTAATTATAGTGGTTGTTCAAGTGCCTCCTAAGAAATCCCAAAATTAAAAAGCTTATCTTCGAAATTCATCAAGATAGAAACTTTATATTTGATACGCGATGGTTCTATCCTATTTCCATTTTTATCTAACACTTTTATATTTTTAAAATGCTAAAAATTTTACCATAATTTAAACAAAATTTTTAAATTAAAAACTAAATCGTTTTATAATAAACGATTAAATTTCTTTTTTTTTGATTTTTGTTATATCATTTATGTTATTGCATTATTACCATAAGTGATATATTATTAAGACATTGTGGATATGGATATCTAATTAAATTTGAACCAAATAGGTGTAGGGTATTTCTAAGTCGACTGACTGCTTCTTTACTTTTTTTTATAAAGAGAAACAAGAACATTAAATGAGATAATGTTTAAAATAACATGATCAACATTAATTAAGTGACACGACATATGAGAAATTTATTTAAAATAAATCCAATAAAACGGATAAAATAAAACCAATCACTATCGCTCAAATTAAACATATATGCATTCATATCAAACAAAATTTAAAATAAATTTGGTTATAAAATATATATAATAACAATGTTTGTAAATTCTTTAGTAAGGATTTGTAATTTTCTATATTTTTACATTCTCTAAGGTATTTATAAACTTCGTAACCGGTCGATTCCACTAGAACAATTTCACTAGGACAATTCCACTAGGTACAATTCAACTATACACAATTCAACTTGCGCATTAGCTCGCTTCCTTTAGGTGGTTACAAACACCATACCAAAGTTAATATACCCCTTTACCTATTCTATAGGTGTAGGGTATAACAAATTTTTTTCTTTATATATTAGATATGATAATGATACCAATATTTTTGCAAAACAAAACACTAATTGAAAACACCAAGAAAACTGTTTTAAATAACGATTGAAGGCCTATAGAAATTGGTTAGTGGACTTATTATGAACATTAAAAAACCAATTAAATGATATTTAGATCTATACTAAAAAGTTGTTAACAAATTTTAATTAAGGTTAACAATATTCTCCTTAGCAGAACACCAACTATAAAATATTCACAACAGACGAAACAACAGACGAAACACTTAAATAGGACAATCACGTCGAAAAATATAATCCCAATATACTCCCAATAATAATAGCAATAAGAAGATCAGACGGTGTAACTAAAAGAGTTGCCAAACTTATCTATAATGGCTATATTTTATTAAAGATAAGATACAACATTACGTACTATTTTTAAACTTTTATGTTTGGTGGACGTTCTAGGTATGTGCACATGGAGTCATTGTTCAAGTTTTCATCAAAAGCAAATAGGTAAAATAATGAATAAAGAGGTGTAGCACAAGTAAAAGTATATAATGACACAAAAGAATTGGATATTAATCAGTTGATCTATTTTGAAAAATGTAAACATACACAGGTATTTGTTCTTTTCTTTGAGTTAAGTTTTTTCAATATTTATTACTGAAGTAGAGGTCATACCAGCCCCAGTTGTTTGAGTTTTTCTATATTTAGGCACATTTATGTTACAATAATTTTCAAAAAAATCAGCCTCCTCATTCTCAGAAGTATTTACAACGTCATCTATAAATAAAATTGACTCTGTTTCACTAGATTCAGAATTAATATCTTCTTCGTCAGAACTTTCTTCAATTAATTTTTGTATTGCACTAATATCTAAAAGCTTTTGCGTCATTATTTTGGTAAACTGTTAGAGTTAAAATAAACAAAAACGAAAAATCAACAACATTTCTATATATTTTATAACGAGATTTATTTTAAATTTTGTTTTATATGAATGTATAGACGTTTAATTTGTGCGATAGTGATTGGTTTTATTTTATCTGTTTTATTGGTTTTATTTTAAATAAACTTCTCATACGTCTTGTCACTTACTTGATCTTTTCATTTAAAAATTTTGTTTAAATTATGGTAAAATTCTTAGCCTTTTAAAAATATAAAAGATTTAGTTTTTGATTTAAAAATTTTGTTTAAGTTATGGTAAAATTCTTAGTCTTTTAATAATATAAAAGTGTTAGATAAAAACGGAAATAGGAAAGAATCCTCGTGTATCAAATTTAAGGTTTCTATCTTCATGAAATTCGAAAATAAGCTTTTTAATTTTGCGATTTCTTAGAAGGCACCTGAACAACCACTACAATTAAGTCTAAATTTTGGGGGCACAAGAGAATAGGAAATACATTCTTCGGCTTCGAAATTGTACTCGTTTTGCCTCAAATCGATCAAAAGCTTCTAGAATCTGAACTCATTGTCCGAACTCGACCAGAACCAATTCCCATGGGACTTTCATTACTAGTAACCTAGAGTTAAAATTTCATCAAAACAGCGGCATTATTTTTTGAGTTATGGTGTTTTTAAGAAATATGTTTGTTAGCCCTTGAACTTTTCAAAGATTCCAGAACACGAAACCATCGTGCAATTTCCCCCATATGCAGTCCCTGTCATACTTTAAATACTAGTTAACCGTTGTACACAGTTGGAACGTTCTATCTTAATTTTAAGTTACTATTTTTATTAATTTCGATGATAAGCGTTTAAAGCTTGAGGGGTCTAAGAGTTGTACTGAACCACTACCACTCCGATCGATACAAAATTAAGGAGACGCGTAGGAAATAGTAAAGAACACCGATGAGCAAAATTTGAAGCTTCTACATTTGTTTGAAGTTACTATCTTTATTAATTTCGAAAACATGCTTTAAGGTCTTCGGAACTATGTGGCTGATCCCCGGCTGAAATTTCAAAATTTTATAAAACCAGCTATCTTTTGCCGTGTTCAGATTGAAAATACACTTAACAGAACTCTTACTATACCAATTTAAATATAGGGCTTTTTTGAAATTTTAAATTCAAATTTTAAATTCGGGGGCTGTAGCTTCATCACCCGTCAAAATTAAGAAAAACCTTTGACATATTTTGAAATATAATTAAAGAGCTTTCAATTTTGAATATTACTAAAAAAATTTTTGAACTAGTATTCCAAGTTACAGGTGTTTAAAAATAGAAAAATTTCAATTTTCGAGCCCTTAGAGATACTAAATACGGGGCTTGACAAAAAAATTTTATTAACCGACTCCTACTAAATTTTAAGGATCTTACATCTCCCAATATTTCAAGACCCTAGCATGAACCGTTTATGTGTGGCCAAAAATTTTACATAAATTGAGTTTAGCATAATGGTAAATTTTAGTATCGTATGGCAACCCTAAATATTTGTCGTTTAAAAACTTTAAAATTGTATAAAGCCAGCTACCTTTTGCCGGTTTGAGATTGAAAATGCACTTAACAGAACTCTGGTTATAACAATTTAAAAATAGGGTTTTTTTAAACTTTGTGGGCTGTAGGTCCGTAACGGCTGGAGGGTTACAGAAAAATGTTCTTCTACGAAATTATTTTTTTTGAAATACCTCATCATCATCTTTTAGCGTTACAACTCCTGGTGAGTTTTAGCCTTCTTCACTATCTTCCTCGATTCATCTCTGTTTCTCGCGGTGAGTTTCCAGTTTATTTCCCCTAGTTTTCTGGTATCGTCTTCAATGTTATTTTCCCATCTGCTTCTTTCTCGCGGTGGTTTTCCAGTTTATTTCCCCTAGTTTTCTGGTATCGTCTTCAATGTTATTTTCCCATCTGCTTCTAGGCCCAGCATTATAAATTTTGTATTGTGCTCTATTTTCCGCCATTCTGATGACATGCCCCGCCCAACTTAATCTACTGGACTTTATATGTTTTACAATGTCCTCGTTCTCTGCTAGCGCATATAATTCTGGATTGTGTCTTCTACGGTATTCGGCGTTTTCATTTCGTATTGGACCATAAATAGTTCTAAATATCTTTCTTTCAAATATTCTTAACATTTCTTCTTCATTTATATTCATGGTCCATGTTTCACTTCCATAAGTTGCTACTGGGCGTAATGTTTATTATTGATGTTGCCCATCTTTTTGACACTAGTATATGGTCAATTTGATTTACTTCGTTTGTTCCCGGTATTTTCCATGTGCTTTTGTAATAATTTTTCCGTTCAATAGTCGTAGTTCTGACCCGTATATCTTGTTCGCACGCTAATTGACACAATCTTGCGCCATTATTGTTTGTAATTTCGTGTAAAGAGAATTTTCCTGCGATTTTATGTATATGTGCTTCTCTTCCAATCTTTGCGTTAAAGTCTCCCATGAGTACTATCGTGTCATAATTATTTATTCTTACATCTCCAAGATTTTCATAGAAAGCATCCTTTTCATTTTCATCTGCATTTTCAGTTGGTCCATATGCGTTTATAATTGTAATATTGTTAAATTTACCTTTTAATCTTATATAACTTATTCTATCATTGACTGGTGTAAATCCTAATACTTTTTCTTCTATATTTTTACTAACTATAAAACCAGTGCCATACATGCCTGTTGTTGTATCGTTTCCACTGTAATAAAATGAGAATAGCCTTTTTCTGATTTTTCCTTTACCTTGCCAACTTATTACTTGCAATGCTGCTACGTCAATTTTATATTTGAGGAGTTCTTGTGCAATTTCAAACATTTTTCCTGGTTGTAACATTGTCTGTACATTCCACGTTCCAAGTCTTAACTCACTTCCTTTATCCTTTTTACGTTTCCGGGACAATTTACCATTAATTCCACCATTTATCCAAGGCTCTATATGAGATTTCGTAGCACATTAAGTTTTCACGGAGAGAGGATGCTAGCCTTTCGCCCAACCCCCATCTTTGGAGGGCCGTTGGGTTTGAAGAGTTGCTTCAGAATTTGCCATATAATGCGTTGAAGCTCTCATAACTATGTCACGAGTTCAACAGCATTATATAGCATTTTCCTACTTCCTGAGACGCCGATGTATGTGGCCATTCAGGTTACAACTATTCTTCCCTCCTCCTTTCTCAACCGGGCTTGGGACCGGCTACGGCGTAGTTTGAACTGCCTATCCGTGGTTAAAATTTCTTAACTCAATTTCAAACGGTGTAAAAGTTTTGTAAACATACGCACGGCACATTATATATAGGCACATTTTTAGTAAATTTTTTGAAAATGTGTTGAAATTTGACTAAACAAACTCACTAATGTTAAAAGAAAACTAATTATATCATTTGAGTATGATACAAAAATGTTTGAGGCAAGTAAGAATAATAACAAAAAACTTGGAATGTAATAAATAATATTATCACAGATGGTACCTCATTCAAAAAAAAAAAAAATTACTTCTCTAAAATATTAAACAAAATTGATAAAATCAATAAGTTTAATGAGTAATGCTGTAACATTGGTAAGGAGATGGCTAAAAATTTTAATACAATATATATCCGCAAAAGTAGAACAGATAAATGCTTTCAATTAAAGGCAATAACTGAATGCGTAACACACAAGCTCATAAATAATTTGAAATCAACAAGTAGTTCTGGTGTAGATAAAATTAGTAATTATATAATAAAGTTACTAAAGCATGAACTAGTTAATCCTATTCCTATGCTTATAAACCTTTCACTAGAGAGAAGTATTATGCCTGAATGCCTCAAAATTAACAAAGTAATACCTGTATATAAAAATACAGGATCGAAAAAAAATGTATGCAACTTCAGACCTATATCAATATGCCCGGTATTAAGCAAACTAATAGAAACTTATGTGCACAGTCAGCTCTCGGATTATTTAAAAAAGAATAACTTAATTAACCTCATTTAGTATTGTTTCTGCTGCCACATTTGGTCTTATCTCACTGCTTCAAAAACAAATCTGCGAACGCATGGGCCGATTTCACCCATTTGCAATTCCCGCCGTTCTTTCAGTCCTAGTAACCTACAGTTAGAATTTCATCGAAATAGCTCAATTATTTTTTGAATTATCGTACCTACGGATCGTACCTACGTGGTTACAAACATCATACCAAAGTCAATTTACCCTTTTTACCTATTCTATAATAACTTTTATAGTTTTCCGATATTTTTTATTGTTATTTTGCTTAATAGTTACATTATTATATCATCTGTTTATGATATTTTGCATTATAAAAATAAAAATTAAAATGCTAAACTTTTTATTATGTATCAAGTTTCTCGAAATTCAAAAAATTAGTCTTGAAATTCAGATATTTGATACCCAAAAATTTCGTAACGGGTCGATTCCACTAGAACAATTTCACTAGGGACAATTCCACTAGACACAATTCCACTATACACAGTTCAACTTGCGCATTTCCACTTGGTATAATTCAACTTGTAAATAATATATTTTTTATAAAAATTTGGAGTTCCAGATTTCAGAGTTAGATACAAAATAAAGGTATTACTTTCTTCCAGAATATTTATAAATATAGATATATAGAATTCAGATTTAGGAAGGATTTAATATGTAAGTTAATATCCATCCAATTATTCAATTTTAATCTAAAAAAATTAATAATAATTCCATAAATAAAATAACTAGCAAATGCTAAATTTTAAATAACAAATAATACAATTAGTATTTTGTTTAAATTCTTATTATTTGAACTTGAAATATTATGTCACAATATTTTGCTTATTGCAGCACTTAAATATGAATGAAAATACTATAAGAAAAAATTTACTATCAAAAACATTTTGTAATAAATTATAATAAAAAAAAAAAAAGAATAACAAAACATATTACTATAAGAAAAAATTACTATTAAAAATAAAATTTGTAAAATTGTAATTTAACACCAAAAATAAAAAGAACAACAAAAATTATAAATTCATATTGTAAAAGTAAAGGTTCTTTTAATAACAGATGTTTTAAGTGTTCTAAAAAGAAATTAGGTTTAATTATGTTATAAGAATTTACCATTAAGAATTTTGTACGTTGTTTTGTGTGATAAGCGAAATTTATATTAATTGTTTTAAAGAAAAGAAATTCCACTTGAAAGTATTTCGCTTATTGGTCAAAAAATATCTTTTTGGAACACCCAGGAAATAATGTTATTTTAATGAAGCATCTAGATTATCAGTTTTAGGAAATGTAATGACAATCTAGATAACCATGTAATACTAATCTAAATTCATAAGAAATAAATTATAAGCGAAACTGTACTTTTTGAAGAAAAATATTAATATAAATATTGCAACAAATCTTAAGAACAATATAATATTTTTTTGAAATTAAATCGAAGAGGTTCTCTTCAATTAAATATTAAAATTTGCGTTTTTATTTAAAATAATAGTATTTAATTTTTAACTGGCGCCCGAGCAGGGACCGCGCTTCGTAAAATAAAAAATTTCCGTTCGGTGAAAAACTCAAAGAAAAGAATTATAAAATATACTGTGGAAGTTAGCCTATCTATTTCATTACCTAGTGTGAGGCTGCACTAGGCACAGTATAATAATTTTTGAGTTTAGTAAAATAATAAAAGAAACAATGTAATAAAAAAATTTTTCCGGTAGAATTCGTGAGAGAAATAATAAATATTAAATAAAAGTGACTTAGTAAATATTTTGAACAATAATTAAAAAAAAAAAAAAAAAAAAAAAAAAACTTTCAGTGACAGTTTATATTTTTATTAGAAAAGATTACTGGAATTTAATTTATTAAAACTTAATCTTAAAAATTAAATAAAAGGAAAATTTTTGAAAAATTGAAAAAATTGTGAACAATTAAGAAACTTTTTAGTGACATTTTATTATAAACCAATATATTAAAACTTGTGAAACAATTCATTTTGGAAAGAACATCAAATCACCGAGGGATTTTTTATTGACACAAGCAGCGGTTCCGGTATGAGGTCAACGATAATTCTGTTTATGTAAGTCTGTATTTTTAATAAATATTAATCAAGAGAATTTAAGTAAAAACTTTTAATAATGACAAAGATAGTATCAGAGAATTCTGATACTGAAGACTTCACCGCCCATTTTAAAGAGTTAATTGGGCGAATACAAAAAAGAGAAAGTAAAAGTTTTAGAACAAAAAATTTAAAAATTAAAATTAAAAAAGAGAAATATGAAGTATTGAATTATTGAAAAAATATATGAATTAAAGGCCATAAATAAAAAGATTGAAAAATATTATATCAAACAAAAAAAAAAAAATAATAAGTAATAAATCGAAAGAGAATTGAAAAAAAAAAAAATATAAAATAAAAGAATAAATAAATTGAAAGAATTAATTTAAAAAAATTATAAATTTTAGAAGTTTTACAACACGTCTATAATAAAGGGGCGCTGTTTTAATCGAGATTCCGTAAATTTAGCTACATGTGTATAGCGAGAAGGAAAATCGATTAATTTAACTCGGACGTCCAGTAAGCTAACTTAAATTTCTTAAATTTAGCCACATATGTATGGCGAGCGAAGACTTAGTTATGCTTACGAATGGTAAAACTTCTACACTTCGTCGACATAAAATAAAATAAAGAAATAAAAATTAAATAAATAATTATTATTATAAAGGCCAAGAAAAGATTAAAAAGATTTATAAAAAAATATATTAAAATCTTACACCGGTAAAATTTAGAAAAACTTAAAAGTAGATTGGATCCATAGATTAAAAGTAGTATTATATTGTAGAACTAATTAATTAACACATTTATCTTTATTCTTAACATTACTGGTTAAGTTATTATTATAAAAATTAAAAATATTATTGCTAAACATACTAAAATTTAAATTATAAAATTAAAATTTTAAATTCACCTATATTGTTAAAAATTTATTTATAATCATTTTCAACTATATTTGATATCACATATTATAAATAAAAAATATTTTTTTTTAACAATTCACTATAAACTTATTAAAGGGAATTGCAAGAATATAGAACAAGCACATATTTAAAAATTCATTAATTAAATAACATTTATAATATTTCACTTTTATCAATTTGCGTTTATTATAAAAATTAAATTTTGTATCTAGGAGAAGTTTTATCTCATAGTGCCCATAAAATTATACTTAAAGAAAATTGTAAATTAAATAATATTTATAATATTTAACCTTTATCAATTTGCGTTTATTATAAAATTAAATTTTGTATCTAGGAGAATTCTTATATCCTAGTGACCCTAAATTACTTAAACAAAATATTTTATAATGGCTCCTACCCTACCTTTTACTAGACAAGACATTATATCTTCAACTCCTGAAATGACTAGACCCAATTTAAGTACGATTATAGAAGACGCAGAAGGGAATATAAGGGAAAACAGAAGAAATAGAATAAGTCAACATGAGTTTCAGACGGAAACTAATTATCAAGAGGAAGAAGATAATCAAGAAGAGATTGAAACAAACCATGTTTATAACTTGGAGGGTATGGATAAGGTACCAGATGTAATAAAGGGAATGAAGAATTTCTCTGGTGAACCAGGAGAGTATGGTTCATGGAGAAGTAGTGTCGCAGAAATTTTAATGATTTATGACCCAATTAGGAATACTCCTAAATATTATGGTATTTTATTTACAATCAGAAACAAGATTGTCGGAGAAGCCAATAGAAAATTAGTGGCATGCAAAATACCATTATGTTGGATGAGAATTGTCGATTGTCTAGACAGACACTATGCTGATAATAGAGACATTAGTATCATAGAAAATGAGATGACTTCAAAAAAACAAGGAAAGGGTAGTATAAAGGATTTTTATGAAGAAATTTACGAAAATTTAGCATTAATATTAGAGAAACTTCCATCAATTGGATTGAGACCAGAAGCTTTACTTGGTAGAACAGAGCACTACCAAGAAAAAGCTTTAGAAACCTTCATCATGGGACTAAATGGAGACTTTGCGAAGTTCATAAGTATGAGGGAACCGAAAGATCTTCCAGAAGCCCTACATTACTGTTTAAAGTTGGAAGGAATAAATAAACAACAAGTCGGAACAACTAATACAATAAATAATAATCAGCAATTAGCAAAAACATCAAATGGAGGAAATCCATACAGACAAAACAGTGATTGGAAACCCAAATTTCAAAATAGTAGACCCAATTTTCAATATAATAAACCAAATTTTCAAAATAAATTTTACAAAAATAACCAATATAATAGACCAACATTCAATAGGATAAATGGATCAAATTATCCAAATACATTCCAAAATAAACAACAAGATAAACCTGCATCATATCAGTCTAATATGAACAGACCCAATAATAACAATAATAACAATAATTTCCGAAATGGACGTAATTATAACAATAATCCTAATTTTCAAAGTGGTAGAGGCTACTACAATAATAATCATCAAAATGGACGCAGTTATTATTACAATTCAGGGAATTTTCCGAACGAAAGGAACTATTATAACAATAATTCAGGGAATTTCAGAAAAAATACCCCTCAAAACACACAAAAGCAGATAGGATACCAGGAAATTAATCAAACGGAGGTTAATAAATGTTCACAGGAGAAAGAACTTGAAAAACCAAAACAACATTGCTCCTGCAAGGATAACTGCAATCCTTTTTTAGATTAAACCATTCTTCTCTCCCGTATATTGAACATTCATTGGAGAATGGAGAAACAATGAAATTATTAATAGATACTTGATCTAATAAAAATTACGTACATCCTAGATTCATAAGAAATGCTATACCAAATAAAAATAATTTTCAAGCTAATTCTATAGGTGGTGTTGTGACAATAACACACTACGCAGAAGTCGATTTATTTAAAAATAATCTACCGAAAATAAAATTTTATTTACTCCCAAATTTAACATCATTCGAAGGAATTATCGGTAATGATACCCTTAAACAATTAAATGCTGTCATCCATACAAAGGAAGGATATTTAGAATTAAAAAATAAAATAAACATACCAATTAAACAACATATTTCGAATTTTGTAAATAACATCGAAATAAGGACTGGACATCTTAATGAAAATAAAAAAAATAAAATTAACGAAATCGTAAATAAATATAGAAGCCTTTTCTCTAATCCGGACGAGAAACTTACTTATACAACCACAGTAGTGGCAGACATAAGAACCACTACTGATGAACCAATATATTTAAGATCATATCCTTACCCTATGGCTCTGAAAATGGAAATGGACAAACAAATGAAACAATTATTAGAGGATGGAATTATCAGACCCTCAAGATCACCATATAATTCACCGGTATGGATAGTACCCAAAAAGGAGGATGCATCAGGAGAGAAAAAATATCGAATGGTAATAGATTACCGCGAAATAAATAAGATAACAATAGCAGATAAGTATCCAATTCCTGAGATTAACGAGGTACTAGCAAATTTAGGGAAAATAAATTATTCTCTGTATTAGATTTAAAGAGTGGATTTCATCAAATACCACTAAGAGAAAGTGATATTGAAAAAACAGCTTTTTCCGTCAATAATGGGAAGTACGAGTTTAATAGACTTCCATTTGGCTTAAAAAATGCTCCTGCCATATTCCAGAGAGCCCTAGATGATATTTTAAGGAATCATATTGGGAAATGTTGTTATGTCTATATAGACGACATTATAATATTTGGCAAAAATGAAGAAGAACATTTTAAAAATTTAGAAAAGATTTTCTATACATTAGAAACTGCAAATATGAAAGTTTAACTAGACAAAAGTGAATTCTTAAAAACCGAGGTAGAATTCCTAGGATTTGTGATTTCAACAGAAGGAATAAAAACAAATCCAAAGAAAATAAAAACAATTTGTGATATGCCTGATCCTAGCAACTTAAAAGAACTTAGATCCTTCTTGGGTATGACAAGCTATTATAGAAGATTCATATATGATTATGCAAAAATAACCAAACCTTTGTCAGCCCTTTTAAGAGGCGAAAAGGGATTCATATCAAAAAGACAATCAATGAAAGTACCAATAATTTTAGATGAAAAAGCAAAGGAAGCAATAACTACCTTAAAAAATACATTAATATCTAAAGAAGTAGTATTAACATATCGTGATTTCAACAAAGATTTTGAGCTCACTACAGATGCTTCTGATTATGCGATTGGTGCAGTATTAGCCCAAGGTAGAAAACCAATCACATTCTTATCCAGAACACTTCAAAAAACGGAAGAGTCATATGCTACAAACGAAAAAGAAATGTTAGCGATAGTATGGGCTTTAACATCCTTAAGAAATTACCTTTATGGATCATCAAGAAAAGTGGTAATTTTCACAAACCACCAACCACTGACATACGCATTAAGTAACAAGAATTCAAATAGCAAAATGAAGAGGTGGAAGGCAATTTTAGAAGAGTATAATTATGAATTGCAATACAAACCTGGTTTAACAAATGTAGTCGCAGATGCACTATCAAGATTAATTGAAAGAACAGAGATAAACTTATTAACAACACCAATAAGACCAACTCAAAATTTTATTAACTTTATAGAAGTACCATTAAATGCATTTAAAAATCAAATAATTTTAAAAATAGGAAACGAAATAAATTATGAAGAAACTAATCCTTTTACAAGTTATGTTCGGCATATAGTAACGAGACCAAGTTTTACAGAAAATGAATTAAAAAATATTTTAAAGAAATACCTTGATCCAAAAAAGGAAAATGGTATAATGGGGGACGAATCAATTATAGAAAAGATACAACAAATTCAGACAGAACATTTTGAAAGGTACAAAATAAAATTTACCAAAACAATAGTACAAGATATTACCAATATAGAACAACAGAACGAAATAATATTAGAAACCCATAAACGCGCACATAGAAATGCGAAAGAAAATAAAAGCCAAATACTACAATCAAACTACTTTCCGCAGATGAACAAAAAAATAAATAATCTTGTAAAAATCTGTACAATATGCAAAGAGAATAAATATGACAGACGCCCTCCTAATCCTGACATACAATCAACACCAATACCAAGTTATTCAGGACATATAGTACACGTGGACATTTTTTCAACTGAATCTAAATTAGCATTAACTGCCATAGATAAACTGACAAAATTCACACAATTCAGAATGATTCAAAGTAGATCAACAGAACACATACGGTTACCATTAAGAGACATCTTATACTACTATGGAATTCCAGAATGGGTAGTAGTAGATAATGAAAAATCTCTTAATTCCGCTTCAATTAGATCTATGATGGAAGATGAATTGAAAATAAAAATTTTCACAACACCCCCTTATAAGAGCGAAGTAAATGGTCAAGTGGAAAGAGTTCATTCCACTTTAGCAGAAATAATGAGGTGTCTAAAAGCAGAAAAAATAGAACGTAACTTTGAAGAATTAATGCAAAGAGCAGTTAATGAATATAACCATACGATACATTCAGTAACAGGGAAAAAACCAATAGAATTATTCTTTGGTAGAACTCCCAACATTACGCCTGAAGAATTCGAAAAAACAAGACTATCAAATATTGAAAAAATAAAAGAAAAACAAAGAAAGGACATAGAATATCATAACAAAGACAGAAAACCGATAAAAAAATACCAAGTAGGTGAAATTATATTTGTTAAGCATAACAAAAGATTAGGATCAAAATTAACACATCGGTATAAAAAAGAAATAGTTCAAAGAGATAGGAATTCACATATCATTACCACAACAGGCAGAATAGTACATAAATCAAACATTAAATCTTAAATCTCTTATAGGTACCTATTGAATTTGGTGTTCGGAGATATTCAAATATTGGACTATACTGGATCCCACACTGTAACCATCAATGTGGGAAAAGCAAAAATACAAAAGGGTAAATTCAGAGTAATACACATCAGTGATTTAAGTAA